>CM032344.1:10609807-11228384 GCA_019022885.1 Schlechtendalia chinensis
AAAAAAAAAAATTTTACTATACTATTGTTCTAATCCAGCTTTTAATATTTAAGGGTAAAATTTAAGTAAGAAAACAGCAATAATTTTCTTAATATGTATCGTTATTTTTTTTTTTTTAAAGTGGTAGACTTTTTTGATAGCTATATATATTCTTATATTAATTGTTTTATTAATTTTTTTGTATTTTTTACATACATTTTTCTTTATTTATATATATATATTTTTAATAATGAAATTTAAGTAATACCTAATTTATTTAATAGTTTGAAAATTCTTTCAATTTTTCTACAGATTTTTACTTAACTGATAAATGTTTCTAATACTATTTATGTGTCTTCATTTGACAAATATTTTTTAAATGTTTGTTTTTCAACTAATGTAAGGATGAAATAATTACACGGATTAGATGAATATTATATGTTTTATTATAGTAAATTATAATCTAGTGATCTGAACACGGTTGCTGGTTGGCTGCAAATTTCTTTCGTTGTTCGTGTACATTTTTGGCGCACATAGTAAATCAAATAATGAGTTTGAAAATCTGTAATTAGGAATAATCTTTTAATAACACATACAGTTTATTCGACCATATAGTACCAACATTTAACTTACAATCATATAAAACATACCAAACACAAATAGTTTGTTTCTTTAACAGTTTACTTCATTCATTTAGTTCATTCTCAATATGATTGTTCTGAAATTATAAATAATTTAAAACATGAAAAAATATATTTTTAGTAGTCCTGAAAAGGACTGTTTTAAAAGCCCTGAAAAGAACTGTTTTAAAAGAAGCCCTGAAAAGAACTGTTTAAAAAGAACTGTTTAAAAAAATAGCTAAAGGTTAGGCCTAATATTAAAAAAATTCTTCATAAGGAATTGTTAAATTACCAAAAGTTGATTTCTCATGATTTACATAAGCTTTAAAATAACATAATAAAAAGGAATGATCTAATTTTTTTTGAATTTCTATACCTATAACACTGTTTATTTTTATTTTTAAATTAAGGTGATTTCTGACAATTATAAATAAACCAGGAGATAAGTACTTTTCGCTTAACTCTACATAATTTTCTATAGTGTCGTTATTGGCTAATCTTTTACTTATCTTTACTAACTAATGTTTGATTTTGAAATACTGTTTGCCAAGTGTTCTGTGTGGCAGTTCTTCATCCAAATCTCACGTCGCTCAATTTCTTTTGGGTATCCAAAGAAACTTAAATTCTGAATACTGCTAGAACTGGTACAACACTTAACGGAGCACCGTTTATTTTTGTTAAAGGCTTTGTTTTACAAGAAAATAAAAAATTTTATTTTATTACTTGAATAATCAAGAGGATCAAACAAAAGAGCAGTTCAAGCGTACTCGAAATCACAATTCACAATTCATTTTATGTAAACAAAAAACACCAACCGGTTATTTTACAGTAGCAATGTGTAAATTTTAGGTAAATATATTATACTATTGTGCGGTAACACTGATTTGAGGGGGAACCAATCACAAAATATTTTTTGTTTACATCGCGAGTGATCCATCTGTATTCATCTAATCTGTGATAGAGGTATACGCACGACTATAAATATATAGTCTCGACAAACGTGTTAGTTAATAGTGTTTGCCGGTAGAATGCGCTGCAGTTTAGTGGCTCTATGTGAACTGTTAGATTACATTCATATCCACGGTAGACTATAATTACCATGTTGATTTCTATGAAAAATTTGAAGTGTGTCATGAAATATCAACACTATATTTTCAAGTTAAAACTAAATTTTGATTTTTTTATTATTACACTATATTTTATAATATGGTGAAGTGTTTTGTAGTTTGTTGTAAATCTGGATATGATTCTTGCAAAGAGAAGGTAAGATATTAATATATTATATACCTATTTTTAATTTATGGAAATTATTGTTATAAAGTACTTCAAATTTATTTTTGTATTAGGTATCAATGTTCAAAGTCCCCAAGGACTTACTTGATAATTGGAGAAGAGCTCTAAAAGGGATATCAAACTTGGACCCAACTCGTATATTTGCTCAAAACATTTTAAAAGTGATGAAATATTATGGTTTTGGACATCTGGAACAAGATAATCACAAATATCTGTATGTTTTCTTATACTTTTATTAATGTACATATTACATATAGTAGAAATCAGTTCTTAGGTTATCAATTATCATATATCAAAAAAATTTTTTTATTAATAAATATATTATAGTAAGCCATAGAAAAATTAATCAAATTTGTTATACAAATTTACATAATATAATATATTCATAATTTTATTAACATTATTAGAACCAAATTAATGTATAATATGCATGTATTTTAAATATAGTCAAAAATATTTAAAGAAAGATCATAAGAATTTTCATGCGCTTAGATATTTTTATTTTTATACAATAATTTGTACAATTAAAAAAATTATATTGGATCGAATTATCAGCAAAATATTTTAAAAAAATAAGTAAGTAAGTTTTAATTTTTTCAAACAATTTATTTGTGTTATAGATTCCATTAAAAAGACCCAAATTAATGAAAGGAGCAATTCCATTCATATTTCCAGGATGCCCTTTATCTTGTGTACCAAAAATAATAAAAAAAAGAAAAAGTCCTAAAAAACAAGATATTGAAATTAGTACTAATAGGCGTGTTTCAACATTGACTAATTTTGAAATATCTGAATGTGAACCAGGTAAATATTAATTTCTTAAAATCTTTTAATATTCTAAAAAAAAAAAATATGTTGATGATAATAGACATTAAAACTAGTTAATACAAGTCAACTACATACTTAGTTAAATTAATAATTAAATAACTTATTTATATACATTATGTGAGTGGATTTATTCAGTGTATTCTATATTTTATTTATAGAACTAAACATTACACATGTTTTATCAAACAGTGAAACAATGTCCAATGTTTGGGAAACTTTGTTGACAATTGATTTACCAGATTCGTCTTGAGTTTCATTTTATTTAAATGAGATGAAAATATTTGCCCAAATAGAACTTTCAAGCCATTTAGACCCAAGGCCTATGGTTATTAAAGAAATTTGAGTGACAAAAACCCACTTAACTTTAGGTTAAGTCTTACAAACATAAAATTGATAATCTGTCAGAAGAAACTATTCAGCATCATATTCAACGTCTGAACCTGACTTCTGCTCAAGAGATGATAATTAATGAATGTTTAAGAATCGGTAAATTTAATTTCAAAACATGTAGAAGATACTCAAATGATTGGTTGCTTACATGCTTGCTAATGCATATTCGTAGTCCTGCAATGTATAAATTTATGCTTAAAAATGAAATTTTGCCACTTCCATGTGTACAAACAATTAAAAAACATCTCACTTCAGTGAAATTAGATTTTGGGTTTGATCCATCATTTTTTTGAAATTTTCAAGAAAAAAATAAATTCAAAAACAGATCAACAAAAGTATGGTGTACTTGTTTTTGATGAAATGAGTGTTCGAAAATCATTAAAGACTGACCCGAAAACTCTTAGATACCAAGGGGTTGTAGATTTTGGTGAAGATGATATTAGTAGTACAAATAATGAAGCTTTGGCTGATCATGCATTGGTTTTTGATTTTTCTTCTCTTTGTGAAAGTTACTTTCAGCCAATTGGATGCTTTGCTGCTAAAGGTGCTACTAATGGCGTGACATTAGCAAAATTAATAGTCCAAGCAAATCTACTGCTTGAACATGCTGGTGCTAAAGTTACAGCGATTATATGTGATGGAGCTAAACCAAATAGACGTATGTGGAAAGAATTTGGAATAAATGGAGAACTTGGTGCAATGAAACATTTTTTCCTAAATCCTTATAATATTAGCAGAAAAATATTTGTTCTTTCAGATACACGTCACTTATTTAAGTGTATTCGCAATCGCCTTTTAACAAAAGAGCTTATGGTATTTTTTAACACATTAAATATTTTTTTATACGAGTACATTGTAAAACTGTGTGATCCCTTTTTTTTAGACTAGTTTTGGATTAGTTCGGTGGAGACATTACAAAGTTCTTTATGAAGAAGAAAAAAATCTTCCCGGTAATACAAGAGTATGTCCAAAATTAACCGAATCACATGTAAATCCATGCAATTTTGCTAAAATGAGAGTTTCATTAATGACACAGGTTATTTTATTATAATTTACTTACTGTTTTAGTTTACAAAATATTTAATTAAAAAATATATTATTTTAGATATTTAGTAAATCAGTTTTATGTTGGACTTACCTTACAAACAAACGTCTTACCGAAGAACTAGAAGATAGTGAACCAACTGCTAAATTCTCATTGTATTTAAATAATTTATTTGATTGCCTCAATAGACGTTATCCAGGAGAAGGAATTAAACATAATAGTTCTGATATTGATGTAAGTTATCCATATTGTTGTATATAGAAATAATATTTTAGAAGTTAAGAACATAATCAACTAATATAATAATATATTTATAACACATGACTTAAATGCTATACTAATAGCTTAATCATAATTAAATACATGGGTAGATACATTTTATTTTAGATTATAAAAGAAGCTATAACTTGGCTTGACTCTTGGGAATCGGAGGTTTCAAATAAAATTATTTCACCTGACAAGTTTTTAACTAAAGAAACGGCTGAAGCACTAAGAGTTACTCTACATTCAACTGTCAATTTAATTAAATATCTTCTAAGTGTTGGATTTAACTATGTTTTAACTTCAAAAGCTAATCAAGATAAAATTGAAGTAAATTATATTTATAGTTATTTAAATATAATATGTTTTATAAAGTGGAAGTTGAGAACTATTGTGGCTAATCCTAAATAGTTGAAAGAGAAGGTAAAAGAAAAGAAAAATACAATATTAAATAGTAATATTTTTTTAACCTATTTTATAATATTTTAGCAATTTTTTGGAACGATACGTCAAGCTGGTTGTCAAAACGATCATCCTGCGATGCCCACGTTCCAACAACTATATTGCCTTTTATCAACTTATAAATTATTAAGACCTCCAAAATTTGGTAATTGCTCTATCAACGAAGCTGAACCAATGATAAGTGCTATAAATTTAGAAGACTATAAAAACCTTTTCAAAGGAGATATTCAAAAACTGAAAAATCGTTTAGATTTAATTGTAGAACAAGATCACTGGGATGGAAAGGATTTAATAGCCGATAACTGTAAATCACCAGAATTTGTAGAAATTGTTATTTATTATGTATCTGGTTATTTGTGCCGTCGTTTACTTAAATCTACAAAATGTGAAACTTGTCGTAACTCATTTTTAACTAACTTACAGACATCTGATTTAGCAGTAGCAGACCTTGTAAATATGAAAACCAAAGGAAATTTATTAAATTGTAATCTTTATTTGTATAATTTATTTTTAAATGCAGAGAATTTTCTTATAAAAAATGTTATGTTTTCGGACTGTTATGAAAAAACACTAACAGATATAATTGTTAATGTACATTTGAAATTTCCATGTCAAAACCACAAAACTAATGTTATAGCAAGTTGTTTACATTATTACATTTGCATGAGGATAGACAATATGAAAGAGAGCCAAATAGATCATTAAAAAAAAAAAATCAAGAAACAAAAAAAAGAATCTAAGCTATGTATGACATAAATTATAAGGTATTTTATTTTTATTATTTATTCATTTAAAATTAGTTTATTATAATTTGTGTTAATACACAATGTGATAAATTTACTATTTGGTTTATGTTGAGTTACGTTTTTATCCTTTTTAATAAAAATTTTAAATTATTTAATGAAAGAAAGATAGAAAACTAAATATCCTACATTATAAATATGTATAAAATAAGTCCACAAAAGTGCAGCGCGTTCTAGCGGTAAATTTGTAGAACTAACACGTAAACCGGGACAAATGTTTACATTATGTACATATGGTCGTTATAAAGTGCATATGTTATTCTTATATATTTATGTAATATTTGTATGATCTGTGGGATGCAATAAGTATTGTCATATGTCTGACAAGAATCTATGGAGATTTTTTAGAAATGAAACAGTTGGCAATATCAGCATTTTGCATCGGTAAATTTGTTAAAAATTATCAAAATTGTACTTCTTGTAGTAGATCTATTAAAATTATCATTTCCACGCACGATGGACTTCGCCGGGTAGAAGACGAACGGATGTGAACAGTTTACGTAGCAGCTCCGTTTACGTTTGTGAACAAGTCAGGTATGTAGATTTTTTACGGTCCGTATTAATTTACTACACTCGGTATTTTAGTGATTGTCCGACGACGGGTCTACGAGCGTATTCAGTTTGCCCATCGTACCGTCCCAAATTTTATGTACTTGTTATGCATACAGAATTCTAAACTAATAATCCTAGTATTTCCTGTGGACGTCGACAGTTACTCATGTTTCGGAGGATTTGGTGATTCTACGTTGTCATACCACCGTTGGGTTGTTGTACACCTGTCGGCGGTGGACGCAAAAAAATTTGTCTAAGTAGAAAATTTTACGCGTTAAAATAAAAATCTTGTCGATTGTCGTCGACGTGTTCTTGCCGCAAACATGTACTCTTATGAAAACTGACCATTGTTTGAATCGGACTTTTTGTCGTTAATGCACGTCGACGTCTACTAGTGTTTCGACGGAGTTTGCGATTTAGTGTATTTGAATCCCCGCCTGGTAGTTGTACAGCTTGCGGCGATGAACGCATGGAAATATGTCGAAATACAAAATTGTAGCGTACTTATATTTAATGTCAATCAATAACATCTGGTTTTTTTTTAATGACGATTAAAATTGTTGTTTATACGTAGACGAAATTGCGTATGACTTTTTTATAATAATTCTATGATCTGTGGGAAATTATATAATAATACTATGTTCTGTGGGACACAAAAAGTATTGTCATATGTCTGACGAACCTCTATGCAGATTGTTTCCAGTTGAAACATTTGACAATATCAGTATTTTGCATCGAAAAATTTATTTCATTTTTCTAATACTTAGTAACTTTTGTAATAGATGTACGAATGGAATCGTTTCTCCACTCAATGAATTTCGTGAGATAGACAGCGATCGGATATGAGCAGATTGGCGACCCATTTTCGTTAATTCACCAGTCAGGTATGTGGTATCTTTTACGGTCCATGATCATTTTGTAGTAAAACAAAAAAAAAATATAAAAAGGGGATTAAAAGATTAAATGGTGAAAGGAATATAATGGAATATAATAAAGGAATATAATGGGGAGTATAAAACTAACAAGAGTCAAGGGGTGTGAACTCGAAAAACGTCTTGCCTATTCAATAAGAAATAATAAAAATAATATCATGCAAGTATAAAATAAGTTAATTACCTTTTTTGTCGTCTCGAAGATTTGCCTGTCACGGATTTCAACTCTTGCGGACAATTTTTTTTTTTTTATTGATTAAGGTAATAACTTTGTAAATTAAACAGAATAAGAAATGAAAGGTAGGGACGCCGCCTTTGACTTGTTGCAAAGTCAGCGCCAAGAAATATAGAACAACTCAAAAGGTGATTTGTTGTAAGAAATTAGAGTCACCTAATTTCGGAAAACCGCTCTGTTGATTCGTTCTTGATAAGTATGCGTATACTCTCAGGTAGACAGAGACGGTGTGTCTGTCAGGTGGACTGTGACGATCTGAGTGCCCTCTGAAAGCTGGAGGGTGTATTTATCGATAGTTTTTGAAGGACATTTACTAAGATTTCGTTCCCACAAGGTTATCGCTTAATTACTTTTCCATTTTCTGCGAATTTTGCGCAGTCTAAAATTTGTTCGTAGTGTCACAAATTTGCGACTTTTGTGTTCACCTGATTACATATGTGTGATTCGTTTCGTTCTTTCTTCTTTTCTCTTCTTCTTTTTTTTTATATATTTACTATTTCTGTTATCAAGTATAATATTCTTTTGTTTTTTAAATTAATTGTTTTATATTAAAAATCATATTGAAGTATGATAGCGAATTCTTCTTATGGGACTGAAATGTTTTATGTGTATTATACAAATATGTAAAATACGCATTAAATTATATGTGTTTATAAAATTACTATTATTGTTATTCCTATAGGGGATTTATAATCGGTGTTCCGAGAAAATTGAGCTCTAATATATTTATTAAAATATAAACTAAAAAAAGTGTTCATAATAAAAACTAATACAGAAGTAGTTGTTAAATATTACAATTTAATTTCCAAATAATTTTTGTTATGAAATGAGCGTATGTTATTACATGTATTTGTTAAAGTATAATAAATAAAAGTTTATTTTTTATTACATGGTTTCAGTAATGATATGAGTGTATATCATTACAATTTACAAGACTAGATATTTTAGTAATTATCTGACGACCCGTTTATGAGCGTACGTTTGGCGCGTGCAAATTTGCCGAATAACGTTATCGTAGCATGCAAAAAAAAAAAATATAGTGTCTTGCCGTCGACGTGTGTTTGTCTTGCGCTTGTTAGTTTTTAATGAAAATTAACGATCGTACGAATCGGACTTGACTGTCTTTACTACACGTCGACAGGTACTAGTACATCAACAGAAATGGCAAATTGGCATTGTCACATCCTCGCTTGGTTGTTGTTCAGCCCAAAGCGGTGGACGCGTCCAAATTTGCCGAATAACGTTATCGTAGCATGCAAAAAAAAAAATATGGTGTCTTGCCGTCGACGTGTGTTTGTCTTGCGCTTGTTAGTTTTTAATAAAAATTAACGATCGTACGAATCGGACTTGACTGTCTTTACTACACGTCGACAGGTACTAGTACATCAACAGAAATGGCAAATCGGCATTGTCGCATACCTGCCTGGTTGTTGTACAGCTCGTGAATGTTGATCCAAATTTGGATGAAGTCCAAATATTTTGAAATGCGTTATTTATGTGCTCTTATATATGTAATGATACGCACTTATATCATAACTGAGACCATGTAAAAGAAAATAAACTTTTATAGATTATACTTTAACAAATACATGTAATAACATACGTTCATATCATAACAAAAATTATTTGTAAATGAATTTGTATTATTTGACAACTACTTCTGTATTAGTTTTTATTATGAATACTTTTTTAGTTTATATTTTAATAAATATATTAGAACTCAATTTTCTCGGAACACCGATCATAAATCCCCTATAGGAATAACAATAATAGTAATTTTATAATCACATATAATTTAATGCGTATTTTCTATATTAGTATAATACACTTAAATCATTTCAGTCCCATAAAATTAATTCGCTATTTGACTTCAATTTGATTTTTAATATACTACAATTAAATTAACAAACAAAAGAATATTATACTCGATAACAGAAATAGTAAATATATAAAAAAAGAAGAAAGAACGAGACGAATCTCACATATTTAATCAGGTGAACACAAAGGTCGCAGATTTAAACACTACGAACAAATTTTAGACTGCGCAAAATTCGCAGAAAATAGAAAAATAAATAAGCGATAACCTTGTGGCACCGAAATCTTATTATATGTCCTTCAAAATATATCGATAAATACACCCTCCAGCTTTCAGAGGGCACTCAGATCGTCACAGTCCACTTGACAGACAGACCGTCTCTGTCTACCTAAGAGTATACGCATACTTATCAAGAACGACTCAACAGATCGTTTTTCCGAAATTAGGCGCCTCTAATTTCTTACAACGTGGAAATCATCGTTTTTTGAGTTGTTTTTATTCCTTGGCGCACACTTTGTATCAAGTCAAAGACGGCTTCCCAACCTTTCATTTTCATATTCTGTTTGATTTACAAGTTATTACCTTAATTAATAAAAAAATTGTCCGCAAGAGTTGAAATCCGTAACAGACAAATCTTCGAGACGACAAATAAGGTAATAAACTTATTTTATACTTGCATGATATTATTGTTATTACTTCTTATTGAACAGGCAAGACGGTTCTCGAATTCACACCCCTTGACTCGTGTTAGTTAAAATCATTTAATACTCCCTATTATTTTTCCTTTCACCATTTAATCTTTTAATTCCTTTTTTATATTTTTTTGTATTACTACATATATAATGACAAGAAACAATATATATGTTTTTTTTAACATTGTGTTAAATATTTAGTATTATGTAAATTGATATGTTTGACAAACATCTTTGTGATTTTTTTGTTTCGAGCAAAAACAATTGAGATCATCGGCATGTTTCAATGAGTAACTTCGCTGAGAACTTCTCAACGATGTTCCTCGTGAAGAAGATCTACAAAACATATGGGTTCTACGCGCAATAGTTTTCGTCATAAAGAACACGATACGATGTGAGCAGTTTCATTTCTTTACGATTGTTTACGAATCAGGTATTATTTGGTTTCTTTTTACAGTCGGTGTTAATTTACTAAATTTGATATTAAGGTTTTTGCCTGACAACGCGTCTAAGAGCGAGTTCGGTTTACCATTTGTACCGTCCCAGGATCGATGTAATTTTGTTATATTTTATATTGTAGTTTGTAAACCCTTAAATCGACTTTGTATTTTATAATATGTACTGATAATTTCAGTTTCTCTGAGCACGTCGTCAGTTATTCTAGTTTCGTCGGAATTCGTGAAGCAGAATTGTCGCACAATTGCCGGTATGCTGTACAGTTCGCCGTGGTGGTCGCTGCAAAATTTGGTTTGAAGACAGTATCGACGCGCACTTTTGTATTGTATTTTTTTTATTTTTATTTTTGGCATATGAAGTTATTGTATTTATGTAACCGAAGGTGCATATGATATTTTCATATATTTTTATAATAATTGTATGATCCGTGGGATACAGATGGTATTGTCCTATATTTGACAAGCATCTATGTAATTTGATTGTCTTTAGTTAAACATTTTTCAATATCATCATTTTTGTACAGGTAAATTTGTTAATAACGTTTCAACGTTGTGACACGATTAGTAGATCAACGATAAGTATCTTTTCTGCTCGCGATTGACTTCACCGGGTAGACTACGCTCGGATGTGAACAATTATACAACACGTAACGTTTATTCACTAGTCGAGTAAGTGGTTTAATTTACGGTTGATATTGTTTTATAACGCACGGTATCTTGGTAATCGTCAGGCGACGTGCCTACGAGAGTAATCGCCTTTCGCTATATACGTCAACGATTACTTGTGTTTCGGCGGAATTCTCGATTCAAATTTGTCCTACCACCACCGTGTCGTTGTTTTTTTTGCCGCGCTAAATAAATGTCACAATGGCGTATCCAGGATATTTAAAGGGGGAGAATAAATTTAAAATCAATAAAATGTTACCATAACATACATGAACACACACAGACACACCTAAACACACACAAAGACACCTACACACACACACACACACACTGTAGTTGCCGTGGTCCCCAACCGATGTGCCTCATAAGTACGAGTACAATTAATAATTAATAAAAAGTTGTGAGTACAATATATCCGAAAACGCTAAGCAAATGTGTATTGATTTATAATTGTTATTGGTCTGTATGGTCTGACGTCTGCATTTGAAATGTTTTACTATCACGTGGCCACGTACATTCTTTCCGTCCGAACGTAGCACGTTTTACTTTTATCACATAACTTTGTCTAACTTACGTAAAAATTTGTATTATTGATTACAACAACATTTCCATCATTTTTATTGCGAATGTTATTATCAGATTTATAAAAAAAATGTCTTTATTATCATAAAACTTATATTTGTATATCAACAGGTCGGTGTTCAACTATACGTAATAAAGATTTACATTCTGAGGACGTTAATTTAATCACGTTTTGTCTAAATGTTGTATTATTTTTATGTTACCTGTTTTGACCAAACAATTCCATAGCAAATGAAAAAAGAAAACGTCGTATTTTAATAGAAATGTTTGGATTTTAAATATTATCGTAAACTTTCTAAAACCATTCCGACAAACGTTACCCGTACTTGTTGGAATTTGTTGGCAAAAAGTTTACGAGTTATTCAACTTTAAAGTTTTCGGTGTCAACGAACCAATGTTAAAAAACTGAATATCTTACAACGACGAAATGTATTCGGATTGCTAACCACACCGAAAACCATCCCGACCAGCTTTATTTCGGTACACCCGGACAAAATGAAAAACATCAACAAATTGTTCATATAGAAGTATAACAGCCGATTTGTATGGTAGCGGTATACATTTTACTATTCGAGTATATCGTAAGTAAGTTTAAAACGCGTACACTTCGAAAGCTTTTCCCGAACGCTTATTCCGACCATTGTCCAACAAGTCCGAGTACGATTTGTCCGGACAGTTTTAGAAAGTCGTGCCGACATTCGGCCAGCTCCGCGCGCCTTCGGGATCGTCGTACTACACTGTGATGTGCAGTAGTGTTACGTTATAGAGAATACGACGGTGCGTTGGCGAAACTCGTTGTTGTGCTGATTTTCCGTCGCCTACGGATCTAACGAAACGCGTTTTTTATGTAATCCGATTTTTTTTTTTGTCATGCCAACGACCGCGTCGTTTTGTCGACCGTTAAACACTACGTAACGAAACGTACGCGCGTATGTATTTTATTCGTACGACAAACATTCGAACGGGGTCAATGGTGAGACACTCCGCGGCAGACAACCTCGCGCGCGATTTCCATGAAGTAGTGAGTAACAGACAATACGACCGTGTCGCGTGATAACGTACTCGCGTAATTTGTTTGGAACAATAATAATGTGTAACAACACGTAATCATTATTGTCGTCGTGCGCTGTTTGTCACCGTTTTGTAAGATGCTTTTCACAAACGTCAGCTCGTAAGAAGACGCGTTTTATTTTTCGACAAATGAAAACCGGTGCAACTACAAAAAATATATTTTTATTGAATCCACAAAAATCGATATAATAAATGATGCATAATAATTTAAATGGAACAATGTAAACTATGTTAAACACACACGTATAAATATATACGTATACATATTATATATATATAGAAACACAAAACTGATTATATATAAAACGTCTCGAGCGTTTAGACCTATTTGTAATATTATATAGTTTTAAGCGAATTTGTATTCCTATTTACAATCGTTTTGGGCAGGCAATTGTTTTAAGAGTTGTCGTGTTTAGACTCTGTACAGTTTTATAATATTACATTTTTAAAAGATACTATATATTTAATATAGTTACACTTGAACTACCGTAGTGGCGCGACAGTTGCATAGTTTTAAAACGGTAAAAAGTGTTATGATAAACAAATCGGCAATGACAGATGAGAGAAAAGAGTGAAGAGCGTACGCGGTTCAAAGGAATGACTACAAACGATAACAGAGTGAAATTGTTTTCTCGGCAATCCGACGTCGTTAGTCCTAATAAAAAAAAAAAAAAAAGCCTATCAGTCTTCTCAACTTCGTCGAGTGTACGAATTTCGTTCGAAACAGACTTGCACTATCGCGTACATACGAGTCATACAACACGTAGCGACACAATAAAATAAAATCATATCGATCGCGTGTGCATGACTTTCGAGAGAAAATAAATCGTCGTCGTCGTCGTCGTCCTGACCACGTTTGTCGTGTTCGGTCACGTTGTCAAAAAAAAAAAAAAAATAATAATAATAATAATAATAATAATAATAATAATCGACTATAGGCGTGATGATGTTTTTTAAATTTAAAATAAATAGAAATCGTGAAAACCGCCGTCCGGAGTAGTAGTAGTAGTAGTAGTCGGGTGTCCGTCTAGTATTTGTTGGTGATCTGTCGGATCCAGTCCAAGTAGTAGGACGTCTTGACGTACACTCCGGGCACGCCGGGCTGACCGCATCCCACGCCCCAGCTGACGATTCCGACCAGGTGCCACGTGCCGGCCCGTTCGCACACCAGCGGACCGCCGCCGTCGCCCTGTCCACACGGACGATTATCGTGTTAAATACGATGACGAACGCGCGGTCATTATTATCAACGTGTTGGCGCGTCGCGAAAAAAGGAAGTCAAATCAAATAAAATTACAAAACAAAAAGAGGCGAATAACGTAACGACCGCCTGTCGCACGTCGTTAACCCACTACAACAATCCACGTCAATCGACTGGAGGAAAAAACAAAAGCCTCGACGTCCGCGCTGAATTCGCTTTTTAGTGCGTTTTCCGACATCGGGAAAACGTACGAATCTTTTCGAATGTCATAAAGGCGATTGCGGCATGTCACGTATACAAGTCTTGTGCGGGACGTACCTTACAAGCGTCCTTTCCCTCCTCGCCGCCCGCGCACAAGAAACCGTTGTGCAACTTGAAGTCGTAGCCAAGACGGGTCTGTTGCAATTGCGCCTCGCACTGGCGGTTAGAAATGACCGGAACGTCCACTTCCTGTCCAAAAAAAAAAAAAACACAACGTCCGTCGGTCACGTTATTATTGTCATTGCGTTGCCCCGTACTTCCGCGTGATAACAGCAGACGTATTTGATTACGATTCCGTCGTTTTTCGAAAACAATTTCTACGATTTTTATATTATACAGAGTATATACATGCATTCTGTTGTTATTTAGTTGATATTCACGTTTTCGTTATTGAATTGAATATGAAGGCAAAAATGTAAGCGATAACAATAGTGTCGTTCACGAAACTCGATATCGAAAAATTGTCTTCAAACTCAAGTTTTTGGAAGTCCTGGAGGAATTATTACCCGTTTTACTTATAAAACGAAATGAAAAATACGCTTGCGATAACGAAATCCGATCAGAGGAGGGGACGAATAAATGCGATTTGTAAACGCCGTTCGACCACGAACTAGTTGGTCGTCCGGAAACGCCGTTCGTGGCGATTGGATCGCATTAAACGTCCGGCGGACGACGCGTAGTGGCATCTCACCTTGAGGATGTTTTGGTACTTCCCGTAGTCGCCGAATGCGTCCTTGCCCCAGCCGGTGGTCCAGCACCGTTGCCCGGTGAAGTCGGAGAACGCGTCCGGCAGACAGGCCGGGCTGACGTGCGGGTTGCGGCCAAAGTCGACCGGCCTGTCCAGCCGGATGACGGCCAGGTCGTTGTACAGCGTGCCCGCGTAGAACTCCCGGTGCACGGTCAGGTCGGCCACGTCCGTCTCCACGTACGGGTAGAACTCCACGTCGTGGTTCACGTCCCACTCGCCCAGACGGACGCGCAGGTCTTCCTTGTGGTACCTGCGTGACGGGGAACGCGGCGCGGTTAGGTTTTTGGTCGGGGACATTTGTGTTGCGCCCGCCGTGTCGATGCCGACCGGACGGACCACTCACGTCTTAACGCAGTGCGCGGCGGTGAGCACGTTCCACGCGTCGATCAGCGTGCCGCCGCAGACGTACACGCTCTCCTGCGGGTCCTTCTTGAGGATGGCCACTTGCCACGGGTACTCGCCTGCGCACAAACAAACAACGACCGTCGTGAGTCGACCGTGTGTTTGAAAAACAGAAACATCCCGCCCGTCCCCGCGCTCGGTGCGTTTCCAGACGGTTGTCGACGGTTTTATGGGAGAAAAAAATCGTGAGGAATCAAACGGAGAAACAACCGTCCGATTTCTGTTAGCCGGAAATGTGCTCACGGACGAAACGATAATCATGAAAAAACACATCGTCCGCGCGTAACCTCGATGCGTTGTGGGCGACACGCCGTCGGAGATCACGTGGAACCGCCAATGTCCTCGTTCGTAAACGAAACAAAAAAGGCGTTTGTGCGTTCTTCGCGGTCTTGCGCGCGACCACGAAATCGGGGATGGAGAAAAAAGAAAATCGTAGCGGACTATTGTGTTATGAGAAACGAAAAAACGTATTATTTTTCCGACCAGACGTGTTTGGAAGAAGAAAGAGTTTGTTCGCGAAAAGGCCGACGAGTACGAACGTCTCGTCCAGCGGCGTACTAACGGCGGGAGAGAAAATTTTTTATGGAAGAATTACATTCCTATGAGATGCGTAATTTGATTTTAAAACGAAATCGGAAAACTAAAATCAACCCCCAAAAAAAAGAAGAAAAAAATTCCCGTCCAAGTCGACTACGCGCGCGTACAATAAATGCTTCATAGCGCGGTAACCGTTTTCGCACGACGGTAAGCCTCGTTGGCCTCGTCCACTCACCGAACTCGCTGTCCCCGTCCACGTAAGTCGGCGTCTTGATCCTGCCCGTGATGCCGTGCGTGTTCCGCTTGCCGCACTGGCCGCCGCTGGCCACCAGGTTGGACGGCGAACCCGCGTGGACCGGCGGCGCGGGCGGTCGTCTGCAGCACACCTGTCTGGGACCGCAACGTCCGTTCGCCGAATAGAACTGCCGCTGTAAATTCGCCGGTCGCGACCGTGTCATCGTCCGTTTTGTGGTTTTCTTACAGACAAGTCTCGCGCGCGCTCTCCGTCAGCGTCGGAATGTTATTGTTGTTATTTGTTTTTTCTCCCCGGTTAATACCCGACGGACACGTGGTTTGCACACAACACGTCCAAAGACCGTTATCCGTACGTTAGTAGGGGGGAGGGGGAGGGTTTTCTCGTAACGTGTTGTTTTTTTTAGTACGTTTCGGGTAAAAAAATACAAAGCGTACACCAAATAGCATCGCGAGTCAAGCAAGTGTGTTTTCCTGTTTTCCGATTTACATCGAACGCATGCTCTAATCGCGGACGCCTATTTTCGATCCGTTAAAGTCAGGTTAACATCGTCGTTACGCGCGTTATATCGCGTCAAATACGTAAACAATTATTACATTATCTGTTATTGGGGTACTGTCTGGATAAAATCATCTGGACGGTTATCAAGCCGACGCACACTTATTGTTATTTTCTTTTTGAGACAGATAACAGATATCAAATTAAATCAAAGACTGCGGACGGTCAATTTTTATGTTGGCTGTTTTAACATTAATATTTTACGCGACAACAGTCGACGAACGGACGAGTCGTGGAGACCGCGGTTTTTTACAGACCGCTAATAACTTCCGTTGACATTGAATCGGGAAATCGTGACCAGTCGACGGTAACTTTAAAATGTTTTGAAATAGCTTTTTTGCGAACTAATGTGATATTGAAAATCGGTGGCTTTCGGACGGTCGTTCGACTCGTGTTCTATCGTTTGTCTTTCGAGTTAATTCGGATCCGTCTTCGATCCGGACAAAAGCATCACAGCGGTATTTCTCCCAACACTTATTATTGTTAGAATGCGTTATGTTCGTGTTTTGACGAACGAGAGAGATTCGCGTGCGCTAACGCGTGCTCGTCGCGAACATACGTCTTACACGAGTGCCTTGAATGGTTAGGAGGACGTAGCCCGTTACATTCCGTTCGCGGTAACCGCGTTCGAACCGTGTTATGAAACTCCGAAACATTCCACTGTGTGTGTGTGTGTGTGTGGTGTTAGTGTCAGGCGAGAAAACGAATGAACCCGTTACATGTTTTTGTTCCTGTTTGTTGAACTATCTCACCTCGTAGTCTACATCTCTTTTGAGCCGTTGGCCGCCTACGAATTTAACGGACCCCGCGGACTGACGGTCGTTGGGAAAAGCTACTTTCGGACTACCCGCGCCGGACGACGTAGACGACGGCCCGTCGTTGTTACCGTAACCGGACGCGTTCGAACTCCTGTAGTACGGGCCCGAGCCGTAATCGCCGGGCTGGCCCCCCGCCGCACCGTAACCGTAACCGCGCTCGTCGTCGTAATCGTTGTCGTCGTTCCTGTACGAGTGATGGTTGTATCCGGGCGCGTAACCGTCGTCGTCGTCGATGTAACCGTCATTGTTGTAACCGCCGTAATAGTGATCGCCGCCGTACGACGGCTTGGAACCGTAGAACGGTCTGGGCGGGCCGCCGCCGTAATACGACGGGCCTTCGTGGTGATAGTGCGGCACGGGCGGCGGCGGCGGCACGTGGTAATGGTTGTGCTGGTGGAGGTACGACGGCGGGTATTCGTGGCCGTAGTGGTGCGGCGACTTGAGCTTGTGCACGATGTGGCCGACCTTGTGCACCAGCCCCGCGTTGGGCGTCACGTGCAGGTTCACCCACGGCTTGACGATCTTCTCGCCGTACTCGTCCTTGCTGACCTGCAGCGACAACAGCGGGTTGACGCTGACCAGGCCCAGGTTCAGCCCGTTGCCGCCCCCCAGGGAATGGCCGTACGGGTTCACCGACGGTTGGGACCGTACGGGCTGATGGGATAAGGACCGCCGCCACCGCCGCCGGAAGGTAGCCCGAAAGAGACGCCGAACGTGGGCCGGACCTTAACGCCGGAGCTCCCCGTGTCGTCGGACGAGTCCTCGTTCACCGCTCCGCCGCCTCCTGAACTGCCCCCGAACAGACCCCCGAGTTTCCGCTGCAAAAACACACACGCACCGCCCGATCAAACACCTCCCGCGCCGGCTCTCCGTCCTGTTGTCCACGGCGGTACGACGCGTCGTCGTCCATCATCACGCGCGCACAACGCACGTTGGCGACGGACGCGTTTTTCGCGCGCTTCTCTGCGGTCGACATACACGCGTCCCTACAGAGCGTCGAGCGCCGTCCGGTGAACCGCAGCGTCACGTCCCGCCGCCGTTTAAATACGGTATACAGTCAGTGGCGTGTCGTTTACTCGCTCCGAGTCGTAACGTGTTATGTGTATCGTAAATGGCGGTCTGCTGTGTTGGGGTTTTTCCTTTTCTCCGTGCTATATCCGGCCGCGAACCGTCTCGACCGTCTCGTGTGAAGTGCATTTACATATTGTCAAGTGCATTACAGCCTTGAATTGTATTCGTCGAACACCGTACACGCCACGTGTGATGAATGCGCTTGATCGTGTATAAATCGTATTCGAGTTTCGGTGAAATTCGACAAAACGCAAAACAAAATTTGCGTGTGTGTGTGTGTGTGTGTGAACGCACCCGTTTCTCTCGGTTATCATTATAACGTATGAATTATGCATTTCCGTCCGTATACGATTTCCCATCTCGTACGAAATTTTTTCCAAAAACGGAAAAAAAAACCAAACCAAATATTGTTACTGTCGAAATCGATAACGTTCGCGAAACAACCGTCAACGGTCGTATATAGAAAATGTATCGTCAAATATGTTAATGACGGAGAATTCGCATTGTTCGGGTCGGACGTAGACAGCGTGGGAAGCAAAAAAAAAATGGGTTTTTGTCGTATTCGTATGTGTGTGTATATATATATATACTTCATGTTTCGCAACGCTTCCAAACGGAAGTAGTATATATTGTTTGTAACGTTTTCTTTTTTCTTCGTACGTGTCTATTTACGGCCTGTCGTCGCTAATTATAATAATAACGTGTGCGTAGCTGGTGTGATTTTCAAATTGTTTCTTACATTCCCATTTCTTATATAAACATTTGTTTTTAGTTTTCTTTATAACAGGGGCTTGAAACCGGGCTTCAATCGCCGATAAAGACCATTGGAAATCGAAATCCATACTCGGATCGACATCGAAACGATAAATAAAAAATCAATGAATCGCGGTAACCGTAACCGATATTCATATCAAAATGAAACCAATTGTTAAGTCGTATTGAAATCGAAATCTCAATCGCTGGTAATTAAAATACACGACATGGTACGAAAATCGTATTGGGATTCGGTGCCCACGTGGGTGTGTAATACGAATACGATACGATTGAAAACGGATAGTCTAACTGGACGGGAATGCGCGTCATCGCATAATTCATTATCACCTCGTGGTGTGTTCAATGGTATAACAAAAGTGATTGTTGTATTTTAATTAGTACGAGCGCCGCAGTATATATTGTTATTATGTTGTCAGATTTCCGTGGAGTACTACTGAAAATAAACTGTTGTTGGAAAATAATATGATATCGAAGGAAATCATATTGCACAAACGAAGAAAACTGCTGGGAACGGCATTCGGTATTTAAAACCGAAATCGTTAAACGAAAACTGAAAAAGACCGTAAACCTCCGTCTTTAAGTATGAGTGTAAACCCCGTCCGTTAAACGTAAAACGTGTCGTCGAGTTGTAGTCGGCGTGCCAAGCGTGTGTGCGTGTGTTTTCGTTTTGGCTACTGGAAATTTGAATTTCGCCTATTTCGACAGACGATAACGACGCGACGAGACATTGTTTTCTTTTCGATTGTCACCGTAGAACACAATAACGTGCGAATTGATGTTCTATACGTGCTGACTTGTGCGTCGTTCGTGTCAAGGGCGATCGAATTGCCCAAAAAAAAAAAAAAATAAAAACTAATAAATAAAATAAAAATACGTTTACAGATAAAAAAAAAAAAAAAAAATAAAAAAGCCCGCCACCGCCCGTATAAGGTACGTCACCCAAACCTCCAGCGGCCACGACTCAATAGTGTTGCTAACGGTAATGCTACTACACGGCGTGTTCATTTATATACAGTCTTACGGGTTAACGTTAGTGTGTCGTTGGCGCGCGTTAATGAAATCGCACTTACGCCATCGGTCTGACCGTCGTCATACGGAAGCTCCACGTTAAACCCGTTGCTGGATAAGTCGTCCACGGTCGGTCTATCGACGTATCGCTAAAAAGTTCAGTTTCAAACGGTTAGGTCTCGTCCGCACAGCCGAAAACGGCGTGGTTTCGACATCGTCGGGTCGTGGTAAGGTCGCGCGCGCGTCGGACGGACGGACGGACAACACGACTGTTTACAACGCGGGTCAGGTGTACGTCGACCGGCAGTCAACCGTTCGCCAAAACGACCGCGCGTCTCGTCCCGCTTACGTGTACATCAACCATTAACCGTTAACGGTTAACCAATCGCACTAACCGGTTCGGCGTCCTGTTTGCTCTGCGGCGCGTCCCTGCGCCGCCGGCGCGCGTTCGTCCGGTCCGCGGCGGCCGCGTCCGTTTTCTTGTGGTGCGACACGATCGTGCCGTTGCCGTCGGTGACCACCACCTCGTCGAGCCCGATGGCCTCGATGTCGGCCTTGCCCCGGTTCAGGTTCCTCGGGTCGATGCCCGCGATCCCGTCCTCCTTCCTGGCCACCTCGTGCGGCAGACACTGGTCGTACGGCACGCAATAAGCATCCGTAGTTGTCCGCCCTCGGCGACTCGTACGACGGGTACCGTTCGCCGGTGGCGTGCGTCGCGGCTCCGGCCAACGAATCTAAACCGATATCATGAAATCGGTTTATTTCAATACGGTAAACCGGATCGAACGGACGGTACGGAACAACCCAGGCGTTTAAAACGTTACCGAATCCGTCGTTTATGAAAAACGAAAATCGCGCGAGTACGCGCGGACGAGGTGAAACTTCTTTCGGAGTCGTTCGACCGACAGAGCATCAGGTTTGTATACACAAATGTATATATGGAAGTTACTAAATATTCTCTATTCCGCCGTGTAAATAAATAATAGGAACCGCACGAGCGGAGGGCGTTTATCAATGAAACGCTTACTTGGTCACCGCTGCTAGAGATACTTTGAAATGGATTATCTGGTTTACCAGCCTGAGTGTCTTTAGTAACGTGAATTAAACAATGAAAAGAACACGCACGAATAAGACGGCCGTGGCACTTTTGTATACATTATTTGGCCCGGTGCGTGTACGCGTGCGTATAAATAGCAAATGACTCGATCACGGCGCCGCGTGCGGGTACACGAGAGTCCTGGAATGCGGTGAAACCGGTGGGGACAGCCAAGCGGTCTGCTCGCACGTTTATTGGCCGTAACAGAAACTTTACGCGCATGCGCAACTAATCTCAAAAAAACTGGGGCGGACAGTCGAGCGGGTCTACACTCGCACGCTGTTGACCGCAACTAAAATGAGACAACGCGCATGCGCCGACTAATGTCAAGAAAAACTGTCGCGACGAGCCGACCGTGACACGCAAAAATCGTTTTTTTTTTTTTTGTACCCTCTATAAAGAAGTTTCAATTGAAAAATATCTCGTCACGTTATGAAATTGGCGATTTCATTGTTTTCCACTGCGCATAAAACCTAGCCGCTAATTGTCGTTAGTGAATAACGTGAGAAACTCACTGGACGGCGGTTTCAAGTTGAACTGTTTCTTGTACGGCGTCTCGTAGTTCTCGAAGTTGCTGCCGTAGTTGTTCAGACCGGCCTGTCCGTACAGCGACGGGTGGCCATCGTTGACGCCGTACAACGGCCCCAGGCCGCCGCCGCCGCCGCCGCCGATCGGTGTGAATCCCGCGTCGACCCCTGACGCGGCCTTGATGCCGTCCACGCCTCCGTCGCCGTGATGGTAATGGTGGTGCACGTGCTGCTGGAGCAAGCCGCCGCCGGCCGGCAGGGCCACGGACGGTACGACGCCGTCGACGATCTGCTGCTTGGGCCTGTACGACTCGGCGGCCTCGGACTCGAACACCTGCGGCGGCCGGCTGTTCACTCCGTACACGGGCCCCGGACGGTTGCGTATGGGCGGGCCGTTGCCGTACGACGGGCCGTTGCCGTACGACGGACCGTTGCCGTACGACGGACCGTTGCCGTACGACGGACCGTTGCCGTACGACGGACCGTTGCCGTACGACGGACCGTTGCCGTACGAGGAGGACGGCGACGACAGGCCGCCGGACGGGTACGGGACGGGACGCGGCGGACCGTATCCCACGGGCGATCCGGCCGCTTTCACCGGTATGGCCGCGATGGGACGGCCGACCGGTTTCAGCGACACGGGCTGCGCGTAAATCAATTCTTGCGGCGCGATGTAACGTTTCGGTTCCACCAACAGCTCGTCGTCGTCGCACTGTGACACACAAACAGAACGTTACGCTATACCGCGGTCGCATGAGCGCGAGTTTGCTCCGACGGAAGACGAACGAACAGCGGGGTTTTTTTTTTTCGTTTAACGCGTGTCGTCATTTACCTCCATCAGACCCAAGCCGCACAGCCTGTCCTTGATGAGGTGCCTCGGTTGCGCGTCCGTCTGGTTGCCGGACAAGCCGGCCACGGGGACGACGCCGTCTTCTTGGCTGCCGCCGTTGTCGTCGTTCAGCTCCGAGTACGAATCGATCGACTTGCTCTCACGGTCGGTGGCTGCGTCGGCCGCGGCCTCGGCCGCCGCCGTTTTCGTCTGGTCCGTGGTGGACGCTGACTTGTCCTTGCCCCACGACCATTCCTCCGCAGTCGCGAGCGCCGCGAACGCGACGAACAGGAACGAGCCCGTTATCAAAAATCTCATGATGCCACTGTTAGGAACAAATACATTTTTGTAAGTGTCTGGTTGGTGGATGTAATCGATTGGTAACCGTTACATACTTAAACGAACGGTTATAAAATGATAAGTGGAAATAAGAGAAATAGTCGTATGAACGTGCGATTTGTTTTCCGTATACAAAATAGTACAACGGTGTACTTAAATTGCCTAGACCGGACGCCGATCTTTACTTTTATACGTTTATCATATTATACATGTAGCACAAATACGCGTATCGAACACGGTAAAATTAATTCGACGTTTGCGTATTTTTTACGCAACGGTTGCGTAACTCGTGCGACAACTCGATAAAAAAAACTATGGAGAAAACTCGGTTGTCTTGAAACGGCGAATAATTGACAGAAACGGTACAACAGCGAGCTGCACGACGGACGGGAAAAAGGATTTGAGCGGAAGCTCGAAAGAAAGAGAGGAAATTGAACGGTGAAAAAGATAGTTGATGATGATCTACGGGATCTGAGAATGAAGTAGTGGGGAGATGTATTCGAAGTTCAGTGAAAACGGTCGTCGAAGTACCTGACGGCTATATTCGTGCGCGATGACAACAAAATGAACGGACTTAAAACCCGACAACGATGTGCGCGGCCGTACACGTAATGTAAACCGTAAAACGTGTATTACATGTGCACGCAACGTACGTTATACACACAGTAATCGATAGCCGGTGACGTTTTGCGAACGCGGTTTTCTTATTGTTACAAAAATTACACACTTGGCGGGACGCGCAAGTGCGTTTAATTGGAACCGACGGGATTTCAAAACAGCCGATGGCGCGCGTACGACGCGATGTCATTAGGCGTTTATAACACGTGCACGACGCGTCCACTGGAACGAGAAAGGTTCGACAAATACGTCACGCGTCAAATCGATAACGATTTCATAACGGTCGCGCCGCGGCGTCGACACACAGCGCGATTGCGGCGAAACACGTTGACGGGCCCGTCGCCGCGTTGTGCTCGAAACGATAACGCGAATAAAAAATGTAAAAAAAAAAAAAAAACAACGAAAAAACGCTATTTCCTAGACGAAAACGCGGCGCGGATTCCGATCACGCGCGCGATACGATTACAATACTCTCCGCACCGTACAGGTGGGCGGACGACGGCTAGTTAAAACGCGGCGAACAAAGAGAAAGCCGAGCCCGCCGAAACGCTTTCACTTTCGGTCGCCCACCGGGTTTAAACGCGAACGGATTTTTTTATTTTTCGTGCGTCTCTCACACACACACACACACACACACACACACACACTCAGTATCGTCTCAACGCACACGCACGCTCAATGCCACGAAACGCCGTCGACCTTGAAGCGCGTTATGTCATCGGCCGTCCGCGTTACAGACCCAGTCCGCGTGAATTCCCGAGAGCCGAGAGCGAAAGAACAAAGGAAACACGACGCGTACCGCTGCCGTGCGAGACGGTTCGCGGGGATACGTGAAATGCGTTTCGAAACGGGCGGTTTCTCGAATGCGCGTTGATATCGCGACGCCGAGGCCGTGTTTGGAACGTCGGAGCCGAGAAGCCGGCCCGCGGCATTAAACTTGACTTTATTTTATGTACCGACGGGACGATACTCGGCTCCGGGTATGTTTTCAAGGTTCCGGTGGGAACGGAACCGGTGAAGCGACGACCATTTGACCGTCCCGTCGAAAACAACGACATAATTACATCTGCTCGTCCCGTTTTTAAACAAGCTTAAATTATATAATATTACGGTACGACGCTCTAGCAAAACACTTTTTCAACATCATTACTTTTAATATTTTTTTTATATAATACATATATATATATATCACTTATCCGACAAAACTTTATTCAATAAACCATATTATTATGTAACTAATTTTATTTATTTTTTGTTTGTTTTAATAACACTTTTCACTAACTTGGTTGGTTTTTCAATCGGTCAATGTTTAATCTAATAATTACTTGATTCCGTGAATGTTGTAAACGACATGAATTGTAATTAGTTTATTTTTGATAATAAAATTTTCGCTATTCATCTAAAGTGTAATTATTCGAAATCATGTGCGTGGTTATTTGAAAAATCGATTATATAGTATTTATTAATTCATTTATCTTGGCGAATTACCAGGGAGGAGAGCAAGACCCCTGCGGGTCTGTGTTATATACGACTTACGTAATTTCAACGCTCCTTAAATTTATGCGCAGTGTCGAAGAGGCGTCGAAAATTTAGGACATCGATTACGCGGGCCAAAACAGACAACAATGGTTTGCTAATTTTTTTCCCGCCGTTCTGGTCGTCTCTCGATCGTCATACACACGCAAAAGTTCGTGATGATTCGAAAAAAAAACCCCCGCCCACCGTTGTCCCGGCGAGGTCGACGAAATGATATTTTCGCGATTTGTCCGACGTCGGCGAAAAACAATCGTCGTTCATTTGGCATTTGTTCATTTTTTTTTTCTTGTTCACATTTAAGTACGATGTCGTGTCGCGTTATGTGTACGCTTTTTTTTTAAAAAAAAAAAAAAGTACACATAACACGACACGACACCGTACTTAAAACGTGAGTCACCGAAAGCGAAATTCACGACGTTGCATAACGCGTACGCCCGCGACCGTTCCTACGGTTTTTTTTTTCTTTTCATTTCATTCGCACCGATTTGCATTTTCGCCCGTCCGATTTCGCGATCCGTTTCGGACGCCGTTCACGAACGAGACGTGACCGAGCCTCGCGCGGACGTTTCACCTTGTACAACGGCCGTCGCGCGCACCACGTTCGAAAACCCCGTCGCGGTCCAGTTAATCATCATTGTAAACGCTACGTGACGAGACGCAGACGAAAATTCTGGATCAATCCGCAAATTTTAACCGTAGACTATTCGTTACCGCCAAGGAATTACGGGAAATCATGACTCACGATTTCTCGCGTCCTGCAGAACGAGAAACGAAATGTATAATCGTACGGCTCGGGATGCTTTTCGATCTTTGTACGCGAATGGAACGTTGAAATTTCGCTCCATTATGACGCAGACAACACAGAGATAAATAATAATATAACAATCACCGAACTGCGATCAACTCTGAGGCGACTCGGTCGACCGGAGTGGCGAGGAGATTGACGTGAGTAGTCGCGCGACCCGTAGACAACGGAATCGTTTTTGTTATTGTTTTCGCGCCCAGAACAAGGACACGAATAAACGGGTTCGGGCGCGGACAAAGAGGTGTCGAACGAACGGCGTCGAAATGGAACGAATCGTATAACGGCAATAGTATCCCGGAAACGGGGAAAACCCGTCGGTTATGATACGTGTATTAACGTGACGTAACCAGCTGACCGACGTCGCGGACAAGTGTAAACGTGTAATACCGACAGTGTTTATCACACGATTATCGTGCGGTCCGGGATAGCTGAAAGGACGCGAGATCGAAACGAAAACAAAACAAAACGGTCGGTCGCCCGAGACGGAAGAGGTTATTGCCGTTGACCGCGCACAGAGAAAGTGAACGCGCGTCGGGTGACCTCGACGTAGGCGACTCCGCTCGGCTGTCGGTCCGCGTAATATTATGTGTATATAATAATACAAATAGAATAAATAATAACGTATTACGTGTGTGTGTGTTTCGCTTAAGCTGTTCCGTCGTCGTCGTTTCCTCGTTTGAGTGTCGAACGGTTATGCGCATAATAATATCATACCCGAAATCGTTACGTCTTTGATATCGTCGTTCCGATCTCGACAACGGTTTTGATGGATTACGACGGACAGCGCAGGATCCAACGCCGAAATCGATCGAGGAACGGACGGACGGACGTCGATCGCGGCTTAATGTTCACTGTCGAAAACTTTGAAAAACTAAACGCTGCTTTAAACACTTAGTGCGCCGAGCCAAGCGGTTTTCGGACGCAGAAATACCGATCTCCGACCGATCAAATAATTTTGTACGACATTTATTTCTGACGCGTGTCGGTTATGAGTATAGTGTATTCGATTGATGACGTTGTGAAACGTATTTTGTGTGGACGACTCGACGAGTCTACGGCATTTCGTTAACGATTTTTTTATTATTATTATTATTATTATTTGATGCTATCATACATATGATTCGCGTATGAGTTACGCAGAAATCAGAAAACCACGAAATAATTATTGGATAATTCGATATTCGGATGATTGTGTGGCGCATGAAAGACAGTGTCGTAAATAACTAAACGAATATTGTCTCCGAGCGAACGGGACACCGTCTTAAACGTTAAGCTATACGAGCGCAGTGACCGCGAGGAAAAATAGTGTTTGTCCGAATAAATACGTTTGTCGTCTGAGAATCGTCTGATCAAAAAATATTTCACCGCTACAACGGCCGAAATAGTTTTACCTTTTGAACGGTTCACCGGAAACGTACTCATTCATTCGGGCGGTTCGTCTAACGCGCGTAAGACTGAAAACAATACCTTCGTGTGGCCAGCGAAATCCAACGTATCGCCGGTGACGGAACGGGTACGGCTGAGACGCGAGTTCGGCGGACAGGTGTTTGCGTTCGTTCGGACGGTCGTAAATGTGTACTTTCTCCGACGATCGCGTACTGACCCGAGATCACGGTAACGGTCGGATTTATTACGTATTTTTCTCCCGTCCCTACCACCGCGGCCGTTTTCGTTTTCGAGACGCGTTCGCCGGGCCGCCCGCCCCGCCCGAAAACAAAAAAACAAACGGACAGACTAACCGAAGCTTGATAAAACAACAAGCGAAAAAACCGTCCCGCGTAAGGCCGTTCACTCCCGGCGACGGCGACGACGACGGAATGGACCGACTCCTCGTCACATCAATGCCGTCCGACTTGCCGTTCTCGGAAAACAGTCAAGGCGAACGGACGGACGGACGAACGACCGTCGGACGTGAACCGGATCTACACACTCGGGACGTTGTCTTCGGATTCGGCGCACGGTCTTCCGGCGTCTCGTGTCGTCCCAGCTACCGACATACGACGCGTAGAAGAACGGCTTTTTTTGATGAAAAGCACTCAAAACGCGTAGAGGTGTCCGATCGGGAACGAACCGAGACCGAAACTCGAACAGCGCCGGCGTTTTTTTATCAACTTCGATTTCCGAATAAGTGATAAACGTGTCGGCTTCGACAAAACGCGAGTATTTTCACACGACGACAAGTGATAAATATATTGTAAAACCGATTCCGTTAACCATTAACGTAGTTATTATATAACGATTTTATGTTTATTAACCGGTTTCTAATTTCTATAAATTATAATCGGAAAAACGACTTTTTCCACCGATTGATTTTATATATATATATATATATTTTTTTTTTCATTTTACAAATACTATTCTGCGACAAGAATAAAAATATTCGAATACGCGAAAGTGTTCATTCATATTCTCGTGGGTACTTATCATATTAGGGATGGAGGCAATCGTTGCGATATAATGTTATCGTCGTGGACTTTTTTGTTTTAGACGAAATCGCTTTATTTTGATAACGCGCGTGCCTATCGTATTATGTCATTTAAGTACAGTATTTTGTCCATATTGTAAGTATATGTATGTAATATATATATGTATGTATCAACACGTAAATTTATTATTAGTATGTGTTAGTAATATTAATGAGTGTACAGGTACATTTACAAAACGTCAGTTTTGTATTTGATAATATTTTCTAATACAATAATAAAGTGTATCATGAAAAATTCAAGATAACCGCGTATAACATGCATTATTGTTACGTGCAGTACGGGTAATACCGTGTTTTCGTCTATGGCAAAAATATATTACACGTTATTTTCGCATTGACGTGTGGACTAGACTATGCATAAAATATAAAACGATTTTATTTGCACGTTAGGTACTCGGGCAATTTAAGATTGTATTGAAGTATTCGGGAGCATACAACAACAAAACTGATAACATAACATAACAAGCTATGCGGTCGGTCATTGCAGTTCTTTTGCGCGTGTATATACGTGCAAAATATCGTACAGACCGAACAATTATTATTGTATGGTCATGTTTAACGAGTTTCTTTTGAGAAACGTGCCGATAATTCGACATATCTAAATATATTGTTAAACGTAATGACATTTCGAAAATAGAGAAATATGCAAATTTAGTGACAAAAAGGTATTTCTCAACGTGTCATACTGTATGTATACGTTTTGGTGTTGTGCAATTCGACGGAGAAGAAAAATTATTGTAACACGTATGATTAACGAAGATAATAGACATAACATTATGTGAATAGAATACGCTATTGCATCAATGTTTTATGTGTGTGCATGACTCATACATATGTATAGTCACACAAGAAATAACTGTAGTGATATATACTAAGTCATTTATTTTTTTTAAATATATATATATTTTTTTTACATATTATATAATAATAAATCGAGCTTAACAATAGTATATATATATTATTTTGTTTTTGTGTATGTCATTATTTTTTCGAATTAAAATATATATATAAATATATTAGACACTTTTATTAACACTTGTATAATTAAATATATTACACGTTATTGAGTCTTAGTAAACAATGTTCAATAGTTTTCGGCAGATTTACGTAAAACGAACAAAATCAAAATGTATGAAATATTCAGTTTGAACTACACGGATACAACCTAATTCGATTAATCTGTTGTTATAATTATAAAAATTTTTTTTTTTGTAAATTAAATAAGAGCATTTAATTCGAATATTCAAGTTCTATAGAGAGAATATTTTTAAAAGGTTCGAATTTTTCAATCATTTATTATGTAATTTTAGTTTTGAACACTTTTAATACATAGGTTGACCATACAATTTTTTTTTTTTTAATAATCATAGCCGATGTAAACATAATCGTAGTTTGTGGAAAAAATTATTTAAGCAAAAAGAAAAAGTTCAGTTGTTTGTATAACATAGTTATAAATTATAATAAATATTTAAATGAGAACTTCCTACGCACAAAAAGTGAAATGCATTTATTGTTCCTTTATTAATTAACGTTTAACATGATCATTAGTCAAATAATACATAAGTAAGAATAACATGTGAACCATTATTATATGTTTTGTGATTAATTTATTAATTCATAAGAAATAAAACTGTTAATTACGCACAAGGAGTGTGCTGTTGATCATAGGTTTTACACATTTCACGTAAAAATTATAAAAATCGTTTATTTTCTATACTCGTAAATACTCGAATTATTGTTTTCGCACACGTTAAGAATAACGACAAAAAATCATCACTAGTCCAATCTACACAGTAATAATCGCTTATCGTCTTATTGTTTTCATTTGTCATCTTTACACAGAGAACATTGTAAATACTTGCCGTATTATATACTTTCTATACGCCCTAAAATCGATTATTATTACTACTCGGCGTACATATTAGTACGTTTCGTATTAATATATATGTGTGTGTATTAGAATATGATGTGTACAAGAAAAAATAAATGATGCGAGTGGGTGACACTAAATTTGAAAGTTAGAATATATTTTACCATTGTTACTTTCGAATGATTTTTGAGCGAAGGTGTAAGAAAAAAAAATTCTATATAAATTATTAAGTGTCGGTCGGAATAAAACGTTCACATACAAAAATACGTCATCGAATATATTTTTGTTGTTTATAATATCATATTTTTCGAAAAAAAAACAAATTGTTTGTAACATTATCATAATGGTGTAATTCAATAATTTAAAAAAAAAATTCAAATAGCCGGCGGAAGGACGAAATGACGTTGATGATGTATGTCGAATACAATAATTATCGATTCTGCCACTATGGACGGGCGAGTGTTCGTAGTATAATACATCAACTATAATTAGAAATCACTACATAATATTATTGTTTTTCGTACGGGCCGTTGACCGACAACAAAAGGCGGTTACGAGGGAAAAAAATTATCAGATTTTGTCGACGCAAATTGTTTGTACGAAAAAAAATACGATAAAAACGTGAATAAAAATCACAAAAAAAAAAAATAAGATCGAAAACCTATTAAAAATCCTTAACGTACTACATGATTTTTCCCCTCAGAGTACCCTAAAATATACCGCGTGACGTACGCGCGAGATTGTTTTACTCGTAACGTTTTCTACAATATAACGGTATCGGCTGCGTATGCCTGTCTATGTCGAGTGCATCGTGTTTTGATAACGTTTTAACGTAATCAGTGTAGAACGAGTCGATTTTTTTCCACGGCATTTCAATTGTCGAACTCGACGCGAAAATTAAGACGAAAAGTAAAAAAGTAAAAAAAAAAATGTGTTGTCCGAATTGAGGTAAAAACAATGTCGGGAAGTACACAATCGTTTCGTCTGATCAATAAAGACTATCGTCGATTTCGCAATATTTTAAAGTATACAATTTCCGACGAAAAAGTGGAACACGTTATGGCCGTCTGAAGTAGGAAATCCAACTGTTGAATGTCGTAAGTCCTGTACGAGTATGACATAATGATTATCATGGATCCGGGTCCATCGTAGAATGTACGTGAACAACGGGGAAAATCCATTTTAAACAATTTTAATAGACGTGCCAAAGCTTTGGCCTCCACTTAATTTAACACCGTACGTAACGTGCATACATTATGGTCCGTGTCGTCGTCAAGCGTTTGAATAAAAATAGTCGGAGTGCTTTCGTTCGTGTCGAATATTTTCATAAATATTTTAATTCTCACACGTCCAACAGGATATTTCGAATAAAAAAGTGTTAATGATAATAAAACGTATCGTCGTCGTGTTTCAAACAAATCTAAACGTCACTATGATATTCACTCTTCGCGTACAGCTGAACGATGTAATCTTGATTTTCTGTCGCGTGCAAGTAAAACGTACTTATCAACTCCGTCGGTCACCAGCAATTCTAATCATGGTGGATCATATTCTTCTTCTTCTTCCTCGCCTCTATCTCAGCTATTTGTGGTCGGCCACCTGTGTACTAAATCTCTAATCGACACCATCTCCCACATTATCCACGCACACGCCTTCTCGTCTTATACACGATCGACGCTACTCTTATGCTTGCTCTTACACATTTATTCGTCGTCGTATCTTCTCTCGTCGCCTACTCTCGCTCTGCTCTATTTCACGGTGAACATAAATTTGGTTGGACGAGATTGTTGCACCGTATTTGTCGTTGTTGACTCTGATTTTCGCACACTCTCTGACAGAAAATCGTGAACACGCGTTTTCAGTTTTCGAGGGAAAAACCGTCAAAAACCGTCTAAAAAAAAAACACTTTTTACTAATCTCGCGGCAGACGGGTGTCGTTTTCGAAAATCGCGTCATCGCCGTGCGTTTGTTCCGGGGTGTGAGCAGGAGGCGTTCGGTATGTGTGTGTGTGTGTGTATGTGTGTGTGTGTGTGTGTGTGTGTGTGTGTGTGTGTGTGTGTGTGTGTGTGTGTGTGTGTGTGACCGTCGACGATAATTGCAACGACAACCGGACAGCCGACGACGAGGCACTTAGCGACCTCGGCCGGTCCAAACGGATTTTCCGGCGCGTCTCACTGACACAGCGGCCCGCCGGCCCGTTGCCTGTCGCGATCCGGGTTTCTCCGGTTCGGCGTACGCGCGCGTTCTCCCGAGTAGGTCGTCGTCGTCGTCGTCGTCTCAATGCCGCGCACGTCCGACGCGGCGATGGCGCAACGGCGTCGTCATTAAGGCGCGCGCGACACGGTTCGCCGCTCGGGGAATATCCGCTCGCGCGCTGACGGTCTCCCGTCGAATGGGTTTTTTTTCTGCGTTTGTGTTTTTTAAAACGACCGCGACACCGCGTCCGTCGACTACGACGACGACCCCGTTACCCGTCCGTTCGCGTGCAGGACGCGTCCCGTGTGTGTGTATACATTGTACGTTGAGCGATTTCGTTTTGTTTTTGCGTTCGACGACGATCTATAGATCATTCGTAAAACTGCACAGTGATTATAACCGTATCGAGTGTACGCGAACGTTTCCGGCTCAGTTGCCGATTTTCAGTGTCCACTACAGCGACCGTCTACGCTTCGCCGTGTCTTCCATAAATACTTATTGCTCGGGAAACATTCATCGGATTTCGAAAATCAACGTGTTTCCCGCAAAAATATATTCGTCGAGTATTTCTCGATTACATTCGTATAGGTTGCCGTTTAAAACCCAACAGTTATAGCAAATAAAACATTGAAATTAAGAACAAATATAAAATGGAATTATCTAAAAAAAAAATATATAAAAAACATTTCTCGAGTCATACCATTTCCTGTTTACAATTACGTTTATATATATATATAAATAAACATTATTGAAAATCTTTTCCGATTTAAACATCATTGGCAAATGCAATTTTTAAATCATTCTTTTTAAATTTGTTCGTTTATAAAAAAATAATTTAAGTTTTTGAAAATGCCGAGTAATTTGATTGTTTTAATATTTGCAAAAAAAAAAAAAAATACAAATTATAATAATAAAACCCAGTAATACTAATTCTTATTGCCGTATTATAAGTGCATATATTTTTTAGTTTCGCGGTTTTTTTATTTATTGGATCACATAATAATAAAACGGTATAGAAAGTAATTGCAGCAAACGAAAATAAGAAAAAAAATAAAATACATCTGTAGTACATTTTGTTGGACGTTTGTTTTACCAGAAAATTTGTTTTAAACCATATTTTTCGTAATCGGTTATTTCATGTTTCTATGTTATTTATATTATACTTGAAATTGTAGTTATTTTGTTCTCCTCTAGACTCGACATATACGGACGATTTGTTTTCAAAACGATTCGTCCAGTTTTTGCTGTATTTATAAATTTAAACTCGTTAAACTCATCAGTCATTACAGTTGTAAATTAGAAAATGGCTTACATAATACTACACGTGTTATCCGTGTCGATCAAGATTTCTATCCAACTCGCAGTGCGTCCATATGAACGTTCGTAATTTGTACTTTGTATCGATAATGTCCTATTAATGATCGATAGTTGTTAACTAATTGTTTTAAACACTATATTACTAATTTTAAACATCACGATACACGTGTTACGTACTCGAAGATGTTTCCAAATTGAATATTACATATAAATACCTAGTGGCAAATAATAATCGAATCGAAAAAAAAACGAGTATAGATATAACAAAATAATAAATGTGTTTCGCACGTAAGAATTTGTCGTATTTTTAAAGTTTATTATTCAATTATAATTAGTATAATAATATACTATATGATGATATGATTAGGTTTAGTCGTTATTATTATAATCACAAAAATTAGTTTTGTTTGTCTATTCGACGTTTAGTATATAATTGTGTTAGTGTGCATTCGCTCTCCTTTGTATTCGCATCGCCGCCTCGCCTTTTTTTTGTTTCACAAAAATGTTCGTTTTGTGAATTTTTTCTTCTAGTTCCAAATATTAATCGATCAATCCTTTTTTTATAGTTATATTTCGTTTTCGCTGTATAGTACACTCCTCTCTTTTTTTATTTATTGCACATGAATTATTAAATGTTTTTTCATCGCCAGTATTATTCTCAGTAAATCGTCGTTCAAGGTAAAACTGGTAATTCTTTAATTCATTTTTATATTATTATATACTTATTTTTTTATGTTTATTTATATTGTGCACTATTGAAATTATTTTCAAGTATTGTTTAATCTAATTACATCTTGTTTTTATATTATAATTGTAAGGGTTCCCGTTTTTCTTGTATTTTTTGTATAGTAATTTTAAAACACACTGGTATCTAAATTATACTCAAATTGTTATCTTTTTTATAACACAGACCACTTATTACTAGTAATTACCTACAAATTGTTGTTTATTTATCCGGCTAATCTTTGTTCTTCACTAATTTAATTCTTTATTTTTATTTTTATTTTTATTTTTGTCGGCAAAAGGGATAGTCAATTATTATTATTGGCTCTTTACTAGCCACACCAAAACAAAATTAAAGCACGTGTGTACGTACATTTTATATATATAATAGAATGTCACGTAACATTTAAAATAAATATGTTGTACGTAAATACGTTATATTTTATTCATGGCCGAGAATTTGAATAATAAATTTTACTCGTTTCCACAGGAATAATGAAAATATACATAATATATATAATATAATATATAGTTGACGTCAGGTTACCTAATTTTGAACGCTACTTAAATCCAATAACAAAGAAATTGTAAAGCCGTTGTATAACTTGATTGTGTTATAGGTAAATTGTCCGTTTATAAGACATTATTATAATGAATATGTATATTGTACAATAATAATAATAAAACGTAAATATACCATTTAATACACATTATTCAATACACTTATTGTGGTAAAATAATATAATAATGGTATTCTATAAATGTTTGGTCACATAACACTATACATGACGTAGATAGAAATAAATATATTATTCTAAAATCATTGAAAATATATAAAAACTAATTTATTATTGTATACCCAATTGACATAAAATTGAAATCAGTAAAACAATATGTACTACAAATAGATTAATATTAAATAAAATGTATTTTAATTACTTTAAATAATCGACTTTACTCAAGTTAGATGAACATAATTATAATATGTGTTTTGTATTTTGTCAAACAGTATATTATATTATTACAGTATATTATATCATTCTATTATGCAACTAGTATTTTAATATTAGAACAGTGCGAAATTATAATACATACATACTACATGCTGAACGTCTGAAAACTAATATCTGAATCATTATGCTATTCTAATTAGAATATTAATTTAAAATAAAATAATATAACATATTGTCGCAAACAGAATCAGTTTTTAATTTAAAAAGTGATCCTAAGTCACGAGATGTAAAAAGTGTTATACGCGTATATATATATATATTTCATAATTATAAAAATTTATAAAATACTAAATAAAATAATTTGATATCTTATTTAAATATTATATAATTCAGACCAGTAAGCAATTAAACCCGTGTACAGGTTATTAACTGTCTAATTAGCTAAAAAAATTAATTAATATTCGTATTAAAAGGCATTATACAGGGCTTCCACAAATAAGTTTTTCGATTTCAACAAGGTTTATTTTTTAAACAGATTTAGATAGAACAAAACATTAAAATTTAAAGTGTGTGTAATTTTATCAAGCTTTTTAAATCACATTTACAGGTAACTAATATCTTTTATTGTTTTTTCACCAAAATAAAAATGTTAGGTTAGGTACACCTTTTTTTATGAAACTGCACGGAACACATTCATTTTAGGAGAATTTTTTTGATATTCGACCGTCTCATGTGGCTGCTCTATAACACCATATCCTGATATGCCGATTAACTGTACCATTAATATGAAATGTTACCTCGTCACCAAAAACAAGGCGTTTTTTTAAGTGAAAGAAAACTATCGTCATTGGCTTCATTCTCAAGAATAAACGCACAGAATTTTAACCTCATTTCCTTGTCATATAGAGTAAGGGCTTGCAACAATTGAATCCTGTAAGGTTTCATTTGTAATTGTTTTCGTAAAACCTTCCAAACTGTCGATCGTAGAACTCCTATCTCTCGGCTAGTACGGCAAACAGACTTTTGAGAACTACGAACAAAACTTGTACGAATATTGTCAACAATTTCGGCTGAAATTCGAGGGCGACCAAGAGATTTCCTTTTGCATAAACAACTCGTTTCTAAAAACTGTTTGTGCCATCTTCGAATAGTCGGAGCAGTTGGAGGATCAATTTTATACTCTCGTCGAAAAACGTGTTGAACAGTTCTTACGGATTCACACTTATTAAATCGAAGAACACAAAACGTTTTTCGTTGACTGGTTGCCATCTTATTGAAAATTAACTAGAGTCAGTTACTTGCCAAAATCGCATCGGCTAGCTATCTAGTGTCAACTAAATAAAACTCAGGAATATCCTCTATCTATTGGTATGTTATTTGTCTTAATTTCTAGAGTAGTAGCGTAGTAGCTATAGTACTATGAAACTAAAAAATTATATTGTGACACCCTGTATTATAAAATAATATCATCAGTCTAAATAATATCATCACTCATCGACAAATATTAATTTAGTACAAGAATGATGTATCGTAATAGTACTATTTTATTATTTCTTAAAATATGAACGGTTCTTATAGCGTTCAATAGTACAGCGAAAAGTTTCAAGAACTAGGTTAATGTAAATATATTTTTTTTAGAAATACTGTTGTTTATTTATCTCTATGATTTTGTAAGTTTCAAATCTGTTTTAATAAAAATTATGGACGTCCTTGTGTCCCTTTCCCAGAAAATATATTTAGATTATATATATATCTTTAGTATGTAATTATTAATTATTTTATTTTCTTCAATATTTATGAAAATATCGACTTCCAGTGATGTCTTTTAAAAATGGCAATTTATTATCGTGTTGTATATAATGGATTGAGAATTATTAATATGTTTTCCATGCAGGCAGTGTTATAATGATTTTTAAATTCAATTACGACATTCACAACAAGCACGAACAAGCTAACGATTGATTGTAATAAAAAATTAATAAAAAATAATACGTATATAAGTATATATATATATATATATATATATATATATTATACAACTAAAATATTCGAATAACATACGTATGTATTTTATTATTATTAAATGTATTAGATCATAAAAATGAAAATACGTCACTCTCCTTACTTTAACGTTTCGATAGGTCACACGTGTGACCAGTGACGTACACAATATTATATAACTTGATTGTTATTATTTTCATTGATATCAATTGTTTTACTGTTACGTATACTTACGTACACTGACACAACGACGACACGATGTTCGTTTAACATTTATGCAACTGTAATTGCCCACACACTACGCCGCTTTTAGAACGGAAATAATATACTACTATGATTAGGATAATTTTTGTACTTATCGTGCGGCGAAAACGAACCGGCGTAAGTACATGCTTTGTATTATTTCTTGCGTTATTGTATTATTAATTACATTGACAATTATTTATCAACTGTAATCGTGTTGTTGTGCAATACAGTTGAACGATTAAAAATTCGAAATGAAATAAAGTTGATTTGTATTTTATTACGGACTGCGGTAGTAAACACGACGCGTTGTTGTCAATAGTACTCGTATATTACTTATTTCAGTCTTCAAAGGTTCGAACTGTAAAGCGTGTGTTTATGTATTTTCTGATTTTCCGAACAAAAACAGAATACATCAAAATCATTATAACTCGCGATTTGTCACGTGCTAATACAAATTACACACGGACACGTGTTCTCCGGGTTCGGGGCCTGTAATATCTAAAATAGTAAAACGTTATTAATATCCGCGTATTGAATTACTGCACGTGAACTTGGAAGCCCCGTGTATCCGCAAGCCGAGCATTGAATTGAGACACACGTGTGTTCAAAGTATGGATATACGATGTAGGTAATTAAACGTGGTCCCGGGAGACCGGGCCTCGCTTGGTTTAATTTAAAATGAATTTTCGTGACCTTGCAGAGTTTTAATTATTCGTTCCTATGGTTGCCATAGTTTAATATTTTACAAATGAACCTGCGCTTATAATCGAATTCGTTTGATTAGAAAACACGATCATCTATTAGATGACTCTTTCGTTTCACCCTACGCTGCTGTACAGTTTTTATTATTTTTTTAAATAAATATGTCCATAACCATGACTTTAGAAAATAAATATTTTTCAAGTGTTGGTGAGGGTGAAAACATTAGTTTTTTATTTAATTAACTTTATTTTGACTTTTAATCATTTTGATTTTGACCATTCTTTTTATTAATATTATCACTTATTAAATATTATTATTATTTAACATTTTTTTTAATTTTTTTTTTTATGAAAAACACCACAAAAATAGTGTTATATTACAGCAATAAACCAAATGGCGTAACAACATACTTCAAAATAAAATTAAAATGTATTGTATTTAAAAGTTGAATATGATATTTTTGTAAACATTTATACAAATTTATATGTCTAGATAAATTCATATAATATATATTCTAAAAAAAATGTAATCACTTATGCGGACAAATTAATTTTCGTAGGGTTACATATACAATGACATGCTATTATATATATATATATATATATTGTGACATTTTGCTTAAATATATACACTTTTTTATACTGACGTACACAGTACACGACTGTACAATACACTCAAAAACATAATTTAATCAACATCGAACCTTATTTCATTACATCATTGATGTTTACTGAATATCTAGTATCAATACATTTTACAATATATATTATATAATAATGAAACGTTATCATATTATTACATACTTATACTAAAATATTGTATAACAAATAAGTAAATGTATTTTCTTTTTTATTTATTAGTTTTAATGGATATTATAACCTAATTATAGCAAGCAATATTTGCAAAAATGTTTTTCAAAAAATGCTCACAAATAAATAGAAATGTTATTATGAATATTTATTTACTATAATATGTATATATAATGTTTGATACATAGTCGTATTAAAATATTTTAAGTCTTACATGTCTAATAATTCCGTATACAATTATAATATATATTATACTTATATTAAATGTTTTTAAATTGTATTGAGTTTTGTAATTTTTAAAATGTTGATGTACATTCAAGTTAACTAGGAAACTTAAAGTTTCGTGTTGTTTGTATTTATAAATATTACATCATTAGAGCTTATATAGTATTTACAATCGTTTAAAATAATCTTAGCCATCGTAATCAGTGTTTTTTATTTCTTCTAAATACTATAATACAGAATATATTCATTTAACCATGATATAAAGATAATATCAAACTATTAATCTACGTTATTAATATTTTATAATAACCTTATATTTAACGTACATATACTATTATACTTAAAATTTTTCATTTTTAATACGAATACTTGTAACCATGTTTTTCGACAGGTTCGTAAGAGTGTAGGATGTCGTAACCAGTTAAATATCGCGTAGTCCGTGGGATGACAATTCCTGTTGCAGTAGGCGCCTTAAAATATTGATAAGGATACGGATATGACTTGATTGGAACGTGATGCACTTGCGGTCTTATATAATATTGACCGGAAACGACCAGTACTAACGTGGTCAACCATAATAACAACTAAAATATAGAAATAAGTAAAATATAGTAAATCAATATAAGTAATAAAATACTCGATAACAATTTGTCCATAACCAATCACTGTCGACAATGAAACGCAGTTAAGAAATAAGTATTAGATAATTTTTGTATTATGTTTATTTTTCAAGTTTGTCAATAAACTTTCATGTTTTTATTCTTTTAAAAAGAAAGTCAAATTTGTATGGAAATCGCAGTGATCATTAGTGTCATTTTACTTATATATAAAGACAAGAAAAGACTTTTAAAATATTTGTACTTTCAAACTCATTATGAGTAAATTAAATATTTATAGAAAAAACAAAAATATTGGGCACATGTTAATTTAAAAAAAAAATACAAATTATTTTTTAATATATACATGATACACTAATATAGTTTTAACGTATACCGTATAACTTGTGAGTACTAAGTTTATAACTAAACATTTTGTATGAATATATTGTCATATTAAAACACGTGTTGAAAACTGATCACGTTTATGTAAATTCTCGATAAAACATGATGAATGCATAAAGTGTATTTTAGTTGAAATATGACCATGAAAACGTAGACATAATATAACGTGACGAATTCCATAGAAATTAACAATACAATACGAATACATACATAACTCTCATATAACTTTAAGGTTAGTGTAAAAATAGTATGGTAATCGATGATTAACTGACGACTTTTCTTAGACGTTTAATAGATAAATAATAAAATAGAAAATATTATGTCCGATTCATTATTCGAAAAAATTAATTAATTTTAATCTTTTCAAAATATTAGTATTTACGTTTAATTTGAGTATAGCAAAATCTCGATTTGGTTTCCTACGGGGTAAATTTCATATATTATAGTATCTCGCGGAACCCCTTGTGTAATGGTAATATTATTTTGTCCCTTTGGTCCTACGGCGTGAAGACTAGTTACATTCGTCTCGTAAATCCTCGATCACTTTCAGATGGCACCTTAATCACCCCGGTCTGTCTTCGTTCGTCTTGTAGCAGTTAGGCGAAACATTATATAGACTCTCTACTTGATATAAAAGGTATTGCTATGAAATTGTAACAGTTTTTTTACTTAAATTGTTATTATGTACGAAAAAAGTGGTAAATAGCTTTGTTTAAAGTTAGTGAACGCAAGTTTAAAGTGGATAAAGTCTCATAAAATTGCTCGACATTTAAAAATACACGTGTAAGACCGGGATGAAAAGTCATACAGAAATGTTATGAGATTATTTTTGTATGATACTTCGTGTTGAAATATTGTTTAAGATTTTTACATTGACAAAATATTTTTAAATTACTGACGACGCCAAATCTCACCTATTCGTCAATTGAAAAACTGAACACAATTTTGATTTTCACACAAAAACGAATTATATAAATAATTTTTTTTTTTTTTTTCGTGTTGACACATTAACGTCCGAAATCTAACCCGAACACGTTTCGGTTAATCGTAACGTCGAAAACGAGACGAACGTGTTACGGTATCGCGTAAAAAACGTTGGTTGAAAATATGTTCCTCGAACGTCGGCACGTCTAGGCGCGGTAATTAGTAAAAAAGTACAGTAACAAATGTAGTAACAAATAATAATCTCACTCGTATTGATCGCGATTCGAAGTCGAGACGACACGACCGGTCGAAGAAGGTACATTATAAATACACGTTATACGGTAAAATATATAAAGTTGACGATTCTTACCGATTGCAAACGAATCATTTTTTTTTTTTGGTTTATTTTTTTTATTTTTTTTTGGTTTGAAAAACGTCCTCTCTGCCGCGACCTCGCGAGTTCTCGAATACGCGCGATCCAGTCGAAGGCGTTTGACGAACGAAATTGTCGGGACGGACGCGACGGTTCGGTTATATATACAACCGCCGCCGGCCGAGACCGACCGCGTCTCCCGTCCATTCGCGCTCGGCGTCCGTGCCGTTGGTGTTCTCGTCCCGATCACAATAGGACCGCGCGGAACACCGATTTCGCGTCACAATGCCCCCGCGTTCTATTGCCGTCCGGGCGAACCGCCCCACGGGGCCCGCCGTCTCGTATCTCGAGCCCCGCGCGCGCGGACGCGACACGTGCGTCGGACCGGCAGAGAATGGCGAATGTGCGTCGCGGCGATTTTCGACGACAACAAAATCGAATTAGGTTGTTTTTTTGTTGTTTTCGAAATCCCGCGGTGTTTGCACTCGCGCACGTATACGTTCCGTAATAATAGACACGCACACGCACACGCACACGCACACGCACACCTGTACGCGCGGCAGTGAAGTCAATTGCCATAATATGTTATTATACCGGCCGAGAATTCGGTTTTTTTTATTTTCTTTCTTATCCTATCCGCGTTTTTCACGACGCCGTAGACAACAACAATAAGCCGTCTCTCGTGTTTATTGTATTCGATTTAATTGCGTGCGCGTACGTACGCCCTTGAATACAATGTGAACAAATATATATATATATATATACAGGGTGATTCGTTCATCAGCCGGATGATCCCGAACGGATTTCATCTTTCACGTCGTTCGTTTTCGGAACCGTTTTTGGGTTGTTTACAAACGATTTCTCATAGGACTATGATAAATAAATGAAAACGTCTTTTCGGTTTTCAATTTCGATATTCCGCTTATGGACTACTAACAATTCGGTTTTTGCACAGTTCGGCGGAAACGGTATTACGTCCGTTTCTCTGTTACAATAGTACATTTGCGTTTGATTGATATTAAACAGCGGTCATAACCGCCTCGATTAGAAGGGACATTTAACTGCCGCATTTAATGCCTATTACTCAGCAAATATTCGTTGGATTTTAAACATCGACGTGTGTAAATCAGACTGCCGATTAAAAATCAAAAGTCGATACAGTTATAAACTGTTACAAACTATTACAAACAAGAGACGAGCGGGTAAAAATATTAAGATTATGAAAAAATATAGAGTATAGTGGTATGTCGGAATGTGTAAACAGAATTTTAAAAAATATATTTATAACGAAAAACATTTATTTCGCTGATGACAAAAAAAGGAATCACCCTGTATATTAAAAGAATTACGTTATTGTTATTATATTTTTTTTCTCGGCGCGGTGTAATACAGGCGTATTCGATAATATTCTCCGAGGAAAAATACACGAGTTATTGAACTGTATAATACACACACACATATATATATACACACACACACACACCGTATATTTAATGAATACGCATTCGTATATGTCGTACATGTAATGTGATATATACGCGAACGCACAGACGATTATTTACCTGTTGCCGCGAATCGTTTTGAATTTAAATACCGTATATTTTCAATAAATAATTCATTATTGATGTGACGTGTAACATGCGCGTATGAAAATACACATAAAATGCATTTTTGTGTTCTAGGAAAAATATTTCGTTTTCTTAAAAAGGAATTTGAAGGTTATACCTTTCAAATGATGTCTTTTTTGAAAATAAGTATTAGGTGTTCGCTGCACTATATTAATATATATATAAACCAAAAGTAATGTATTAAAAAAAATTCAAACGGCACGTTGTACGTTGATGTACGTTGCAACTTATGATATAAAAAAACTCAGTTATTTTATTCTTAATATATATATTACAAAAAAAAAAAAAAATGGAAAGTATGTAAAATAAATTATAATCATTTTTAAATTATTCATTCTCATACTTTTTTTCCAAACATCTAAACATCCAAAGTCACGGATTATACGTAGTTGTTTTATTGAATATTATAATTTTTATGAGTTGAATAAATATATTTTAACACGTATGAACTCTTGTATGAACTTATAATATCCCATCCAATGCACCTATGGAATGTGTATAAAAACTTGTAGAATGTTCAATAATAACAACCGTAGGGCGTTTCTTCGACTACTATACATAACTTATATATTGTTATAATATTATTATAACAGTAAAAAATAATGCATAATAACTAAATAATGATAAACAATGATTTCTGCGATGAATTTATGTGAACAAAGTGGTTTTTAGTGAACAATAACTGTAGTATAATGCTAGTATAACGTTTTCATTAAATCGAATCCTATATAATACGATAGTTATCTAGAAACTAAGGTTACAACATTGATGTAAAATCGAAAAATGCGTATAATTTAATGAAATTTACAGGATATATCACAAATATAATAAACTATTTTTCAACATAATCGCCTTCAAGTTCGCTGCATTTTTGTATTCGGAAGACCGGCTTTATACGCCCGTGTCACAGACCTCTCTCGCCAACTCCTTCAATGCAAGAACTTAATATAACAAACATCCGCTGAAAGGCCGTTTTATAATAGTTGAACGTTTCAAATCGAATTATCGAACAACTACAGATCCAAGTAACAACATTGAATGATTAATGCTTGCGTCATATAGTTAAACTATACATTATATAGACATTTTTTCTTCATTCAAAATGTAAAGTTATTAAATTCTATAAATAGATTCATTTTATTAAGCTTTATAAAGTACTTATATTTAAACTTTGTTATTAAATATTAAAGTAAACCATCTCCCACGGACCACAACCATCCGTTAAAGTTCGAGGCAACTCCTCGTAAATGAATACCAATAGCATATATTGCGTTAAATTTTTTTTCTTTTAACAGCTTAGGTTTACTCCATATCAAAAAAGTTGTCTGCAGGGAAAATATGGAATTACCTACATTATATATGAATTAAAATTCTTCAGTGATTTTATGGCACGCACATCTTAAATTTGTATTATTATTATATTCGAAAAAACCATGGCGTTCTCCTCGCAATTACTACATGTATGTAAACAATAACACTTCACGTGCATATGCATTTTAATTGACGATCAATAATACGCGTATGAAAAATAATGTTTTAACAATTAAAAATTTTATATTGGAAAAAGATTATTTACGGACAAAACCGAGTAGAAATAATCATATTCACGGCTAAAAAGACATTTTTCATTGAAAATCAAAAACAAAACCGACTCCGTACGCCATGACATCATAATATAGTGTGCCGACTATTCGTGGCACTGATCTACATCAAATTCAATCGTTTCATCGACAAGCAAAACGTAACATTCAATTGTCGAGCGCTCCTCGCGCGCTTTTCGAAAATTAAAACGTCGCGCACGACGACACGTGCACGGGGAAAAAATTCAACAACATTCTCGTTCCGGACAACGCGTGTCGAAAACGCGTACAGCGCGACATCGTTTTGTGCCGGTCGTCGACGAACAATCGCACGTCGCGTATTTCACCCGGTCGTGAATTTCGTGCCCCGGCACTATGACGGCTACCGAAGGCCGACGACCCGATCGTCGAGAAGACGTCGAGAAGACGTTGCGGACGCGTGCATGCGTTTTCGCCGCACCCCCACCGCACTGTGGAAACCGTTTCGGTATAAATGACGCTTCGCGAAAATCGATCGGAACACTGTACCACGGTGCGGTGTTCGTCCACGGTGTGCTGTAGCGGAAGTCGTACGCGCGGGCCTCCGAACGCCAACCGAAAACGTAAGTACCGTTCAGCGTATTCCCGCGCGACGTCGTCACGACACGCGTAAACGTTCGGACGTTCTGTTCGGACCGGTTTCATCATTACGGGCGAACGAACGTCGTTTCACGTTATCACTTGGACGCGTCGCGTCAGTTGACGAACGATAAAAAAAAAAAAAAATCGTGCACGTTTTTCATTTTTAAACCGGACTAAACATATTCGGTACTCTACTTAAAAGTCCTGTAACGTTACGTATACGCGCCAGCTGGTTTTCTTCTTTTTCGTTTTTTTTTTTTTTAACGATATCATAAAAAGTCCCAAAATTATTAACTATTAAATAAAACCAAAGTATCCGGTTGTTGTTGTTGTTGTTGTGGTTTTTACGATACATTCGACGCCTTCGCGGAGTAACACCCACGACTGGAGAAATCTACGTTTAAATAAATCATTTCTCTTTCAGTTGCAGAACTGAAACGATAACGTGAATTATTTAAATCGTACGTGAGTACTCACGCTCATCATGTAACGGCCCAGTTGTAAGACTACTATGCAACTATCAATTTAAAATAACTCGTATATCCATACCGGATAATAATCCATAAGAAAATAACCAGATTTGTGTTCAGAACGAAATTTGCTTTATAATGAATTTTTAAATCCTACTCGCGAATCGCGGGCCACTCAAGCTGTCCTACGTCCGTTTGAAGATCGTTATTTAATATGTATGTCAGCAATAAACCTACATTTATCTAAATTCTATATTACATAATGTATATAACGTGCGGGGATTCATGTCATAATTGTGTTGTGTTTTCTCGTTGAACGTATAACGCATAATACGTTTACGTTCAATGTTACACGCGCTTTTGATCGGCTTTTGAACACGTAATGCATAAATGTTATACGGATCGGACGTTAAATAAATAACAGTCACGTGTATTATTTTAAATCATAACGGGAAACATTCAAGACGACTGTTGTAGTGAATGGTGGCCTACGTATGAATATTTCAGGCTACTCGTCTCGGTTCGAATCTCGTACCGTTTTGGTTCACGGATTGTTTTGGGCGAATTCAGTTTTCCGAAAGGTTCGAAGAATACCCTGCAGTTAGCTGTAAGTTATGTTCGAATACGTAATATCGAGAAAAACAATACATTTTCAATATCGCATGATATCATTATTTGTTTTTAATTTATATTGCCTTATACTGCTCGACAACTAAATGAGAAATATATATTTGAAACGTTCGTTACTTGACGTTCGCGAAGATTCGTATCAAACTATTTATAGTATTTATTTTGGATATAACCCGTTAATTAAAATATTTTAATTTTGCAGTACTATTCATTCATTCCGAATAAAGATTAAAACATTGAATTCGTCTTTGACAGCAAAGTTTATTCATAAACTTATTGGATTTATTTAAATTAAATTCGATAGTTTTGAAATTTATTCATTTTTATAGTAGCATATCGTTTTAATCGTTAGACTCTTGTAATAAGACTAAACATTTGTATAGTTTATACATATATTTAGTCCTAATTATACTATAATATGCATTTATGATATTACAAATTGTTAAAGAACTAGTTGTGAAAATTGAAATTTGAAAGCGTTTTTCTTTATGATCACGTTTATAAATTATTATCATTAGTGAAAATTTTGAAAATGAGTATTATCAAAATCTAAAAATGCGTAATATTTACATTTCTAAATACAATAATACAAAAAAATAATATGGATGGGCATCATTACTAATCGATATGTTAAAAGTTAAACTAATATTTATAATTTGATGTACTGTTTTAATTTATTACATTACGTAGCCAAGATATCTGCGAACAAGTTATGTTATCTACTTAATTTCTTTTCGTGCAAAGTAAAAAAAAATGTGTTAACTGAAAACTCTGCTTCCACCAGAAAAAAAAACGAATCACATGATGTATTGTAAACACCAATGGAGTTTTAGGTAAAATTTAAATCTCTTTTGTAGTATGAAAAAAAAGGTAATGTTTTACAAGTTAAACGTATAAAGTTCAAAAATACTTTAAAAAAATTAACTTTCGGTTAAACAGAATTAAGTCATAAATTAACTTTTGACTATATAAAATACAAAAAATTGTCTTAATTGACTTGACTTTATTCAATAACATTTAAACACACAAAAAATGTTTACGTCACTATGTACCCCCCACAGATGGTGCGAACGTCGTCGATCGTGTTCGTCGTCGTTTGCGGCTGGATAATCGCGGACAGGGCGGCCGCGGCCCCGCAACAATTATTGCGGCCACTGTCGGCCCAGTTCGACCCGGCGGTAGCCGGTTACGCGGCCGGTTACGGTTACGGCGGCGCACAACCGGTGCCCGTGGCCGCCGTCGGCAAGTCCGTGACGGTGGCACACTACGCGGACGGTTACTGGGCTCCAGCGGTCGGTTACGGGCCGTCCACCGTGTACAAGCCGGACCTGTCGGCGTATGCGGCGGCCTCGTCGTTCCCGCAGGTGGAACAGCTGCGCCGCTTCAACCCGGTGGTGCGGCCCGTGCACACGGTGGTGCCGAAGGTGACGGCCGTCGAACCGTCCGTCACCGTGCACAAAACGTACGTGGACGTGCCCGTCCCGGTGCCGGTGCCAGTGCACCGCGAGTACGGTCCGACCGTGGTGGTGCATGACCCGTACTACAACTACTATCAAGTGGTCGACCGCAAATAGAAGAGGGCCGAGTAAAAAATCGCAGATTTCGTTTTCGTATTAAATATATAAATATATTATTTATTTAAAAAAAAAAAAACCATACATTTTTATATTAATATATATTCGAATATGTACAAAAAAAAAAAAAAATATCTCTGGTTGTTTCCCGTCGTCTCGTGTGTGCGTGTGATATTGAGCGCGTTCTCGGTGTTTGTCGTGCACGCACGACTCACCGGAAAGCCGGCAGGACAGCGGGTGCCGCGTAACGGTAATAACTGTACGGCGAAGCGGCGTACGGCGCGGCCGCGTACGGAGCGGCCACGTACGGCGCGGCCGCGTACGGAGCGGCCACGTACGGCGCTGCGGCGTACGGCGCGGCCACGTACGGCGCGGCGGCGTACGGAGCGGCCACGTACGGCGCGGCGGCGTACGGCGCGGCCACGTATGGCGCGGCGGCCGGAACGACCGGAGTGGCCACGGAGTGAGCCACGCTGTGTGACGTGAACGAACTGGCGTATGGCGCGGCCACGGCCACCGGTGCAATCGCGGCGGCGGGAACGACTCCCGACGGTTTAGCAAACGCGGACATGGTGGAGGCGAACACGACGACGGCGGCTAACGACTGCAACAAAACAGCATTGTAAAATACGATATCATGTTCACGCGGCGGTCGAACAAACAATTAGGTTAGGGAACGTGCGCGAGAACGGTATCGTTTTCGGATCAGCGATAAAGTTAAAAATTATGATCGTAAAATGACATGAAATTGATCGTTGCTCGGAAAATTACGTTCGCGGCTTACAAGTTTCCGCGTTGTATACGTTGCAGAGACACACTTAAAAACGTGGTGGTTTTTTTTTAAGAGATTAATGCAATATTGTTCAGTATAAATAGTATATGGAATACATAATATGAAGATAAGTATTCATGAAATCGCAATGAAAGGACTCGTTATAATTACAAAAGAACGAAAACAAACCATATTTCATTGCATTAGGTTGAAAAAAAAAATAGTACTTATATACATTATCCAGAATTTAAAAAAAAAAAATACTAATATATTAGCTTCACCGTCGTAGATTAGGTATTAAATAGATTTCGCGGCGTTTGATGAAATCGATTGCTATAGCGCGACGTTTAGTGAAGAAAATAAAATGAAAATATTACATTTTCTATTCAAAGACGTTTACTGATAAAAACGTATATAAATAAATAAAGCGGAATTGTCTGTGTTAAGCGGATGACAACCAAATGCGTTTATGTATTGAAAATTCCCTTTATTGATTAACAAAGTTCCTCTACCACTAGTAAGTTTTTTTTTTAACGAAAATAATTTCATATTTTTAAGTCGCCAAGCTAGCGGAAATGGAAATTTCATTTCCTGAAAGTAATTTCCGACGAAACATTTCAAACGCCATTTTTCGTAATCTTTATATGGTATTAAAAATAAATATAGCCTGTAAGTTCAACGAACTAATTTGGTCTTTCATATTCATAGTAAAAATAATAATTAATCGAATTAATTGTTTTTGTACATTAAGTCTGTACCAAAACAGTCCAATTGTATACATTTCATACTTCGATAATATCGTGAATGGTTTGAAATTCAAAATCGGTCATTGCTATATGATTCTATCGATTAAATTGTTGAATAGAAAAAAAATAATGAAACGGTCATAACCTAATATTATTCTTTAAATCGCTTGGCGAGAGAATGATTGTTATGATTAAAATGTTTAATATTTTCTACTCACGATTTTCATGATGGCGTTCATTGTTATTGTTCGATATCGTTTAACCGGTGATGGTTGGAAAAGTCGATACTGCTTGAAGAGCCGTTCGGGTGCGAATGATTTTTGGATCAAGACAGATCTATATTTATATCCGAACCGATCGTTGTAATCCAAGTCTTCCCACTCATCAAATATTTTGGTAACAATGCATATCACAATGAAATAAAGTTATTTATTTGGCATTGGCGCACAAAACGGAGTTACTGCAATGGTGTTATTATACAACTCGGACGCACTATTATATTTGCTATGTTGAATATCAATTCAAATTCAGGTTATTCCTAATAAATATTCTGAAAACGCGTTCGTTGTAAGGCCGTTCAGTGACCATTTAGATATTCTAATAGCAAAACGTTTGCTTAAAACCCCCAATAATACAATATTGTACACTGAAGCATTTGTCGAACTCGTATTACAATAGTATCATATAGAAAATATGCATGTTGCAACTATTGTCGAGGTAATTTTTTATTCTACGTACGTGTACCTATCATGAGTGCGTAGCCACGATTTTATCAATGAAAAGCGACAATTTCAAATAAAACCGATAAAACGGATAATTGAAATTGTAACGGACGAAACTGTATACGAACCTCGACCTCAAAATTGCTTTTTCGACCACGTTGGTACACAGAGATACGGCAAGCGTTTTATTAATGAATTTTATTTACAGTTCGATATATATATTTTTCGAACAACATAATATTATTTATGTTGTTGAATTCTGTAATGATTTTCAATTTCATTCGCAATCTCACTTATTCACGTATTTTTGTTTCGATCATAAGCCAATCTAAATAACCATACGCATATATTACATTATGAAGTGTTATTTTTTTATTACTTTGTTCACGCGCCGAGTACATTATTTATCTGTACCTATCATGTGTTTGGAAACGTTTATTACAACAGTCTGTTTACGTTTACAAATACATTTTTATTTCAACTGTACGCCTTATATATTTCCATAACTCCAGTTCGTGAATTTTTCACAGTTTAATGAATTTGATATACCACTAAATTCGAAAATAAAATTGAAAACATAACGTGCCAATTTTTTTATTATTTACTAACGAATCGTATGATGAAATAGTCGAAAAACACTCGTGACGCATTTTTCACAGAATTTCCAATTAAATGTTGTTGTTAGAATTTCATTGGAAATTTCGATTTAAAATGAAGACACAAATGTTTAAATACAAAAAATACAACACGAAAAATGTTTCTGTCACCAAACATAATCAAATTTATTTTCGCTGTATGTACCAAAAAAAAAAAAAAAATCAACAATTAAACACCTACATAATGTTTTTGATGAACAATTCAAAGCGTTTTGCGTTTTGCGCATACCTAAATTTAACGTGTTTCACTATTATTTCATTCCATTATTTACGTCTGTTTGTTACGCCTGATATCTAAAATTGTTTAATAAATGAATTATTGATAGGTTTTCTTCATAAATTAAGATCCATAGTTTTTACTGGTAAATATTGCTGTTTGACACATTATCATTATTATTAATATTATTATTATTGGTGTATGAAAGAGAGCTGTACGAGTACATGAAATAAAATGAAATATAATAATATTACGATTAAATGCGTTTATAACGTGTAAATACATTTTTGTTGAACTAATAAATTAAAAAAGGAAATCGGCAGACCCGGTAAAGTAGTACGGACGGAAATAATTATCCGTTTCGTTACGTCAATGAATGTATTTTTATACAACTTTATTTCCAAGACTTTTATTATTGAATATTGCTGTTCGACGATTATATTATCATCGATCGTAAAAGCTGTCGCCGGAGGTACGGAACTTAGGAGAATAAACTGAATTCGAACTGAAATCGTGTATAAAATACATTTTGTCGATATTTTCCGTGCGTAGTATACGTCGTTCATGAGCCGACGGAGATCAACCGTAACCTGTTGATGATGACGACTGCCGATGCGCACGTGGACAAAATCGCCCGGACAGCGAAATATTCGTATTCATTTGTAACGCAGGTTATTGCTGTTATGAACTACGACGACCACGAACTATCCGCGGACGACCGGCTGAGCCGATATAGTCCGTTCGTAGGCGTCTTACTCGTAAAACCAAATTGGTTTTTATGTGCACAATAGAAATCAATTATCCCGGTATGTGTTCCACGGTTATTTCCATTTGATTTGGACGATGTGTTTTGTTTGGGTTCTTGAACCCGACATTCGTGTCGAACGCAGGTGTACAAAAAAAAAAAAAAATGGTAAAAAAGTCACTTCGTCTACATAACAATTCGATTTCTCGCCAATCGAATTGGCAAACGTTCAGATTGCCCGTGGATATTTCGTCATTCGACGGCGTTATTTTGGCGGGCCGAATGACACAACGCGATGATCATCACTACTACCAGACGCGTGCCGCACGTGACGCGCGTACTCGCCGTCGCATACGTGTGAAAAGTCAATCTGTACGGCCCGTGTACGGGATAATCCGATTGGCTGTTGGCCAGAACAATTCGACACTGGGACACCTGTGCACCGTGCCGACGTGACGACGTGGCTTGCCTAACCAATCGGCCCAATGTGTCCGAACACAATGCGATCGTTATTAACATGACGGCAAACGCGTACGTACGTTACGTCGTGACCGTTGGGAAATCCATCGGGATGCGAACAACCGTGGTGGTCACGCGCAGAACGTTCCAAAGACGACCTCCGCAGCCCATATATAAATAACGGGACCGCGCGCGTTCAAGACATCAGTCCGTCACACGTCGTCCGTCGCACATTCGCACGACAGATCAACGTCCGCGACCAACACGAATTCAAAATGAGCGTCAAAATGGTAACTGTTTTTCATTATACGGATCGATCGTTATTTCTGCACTACGCACGTATCCCCGGGATGGCGCCGATACCCGATCGCATTTCGTACGTGGGACCGGGGGGGGACCCGTTGCCGCTATTAAAATCATCGCGTTATATTCACAAATACGAGTAACGGTTGTTCGCGCGACGACAGCTTGAAATTACGTTTCGAGTACGTCACGTAAAAAAAAAAAAAAACGTACGTTCAATTTTTAAATCGTCGTCTAAAGGACGATTTCGGCGATTTCACGACGATTTCCACACGCGCGCCGAGTAGTGTTTCCGGACTTCGGCGCCACCGGTAGTAAACGCGCGTACCAGACATTATGACGGGGGCCCACTGTGGGCTGCCGGTCGAAACCCTATCACGTTCATCGTGCGCCATACGGGATTCCCGTACGTTTGTTTCGCAGTCGTTGTTCGCGTTGTTCGCGTGCGGTCTGGCCGTCCTGTCCGCCGGCGCCCCGTCCGGCCTGGCCGTGCCACTAGCCGCTCCGTACGTGGCCGCGCCCGCGGCCGTGGTCGCCGCCCCGCGCCCGTCGTCACCGCGTACAGTTCGCAGTACGTGGCCAGGAACTACAACGGTATCGCGGTCGCGCCCGCCGCCGTCCCGTCCGCGGCGTTCGTCGGCTATCCGCAGGTGTACGCGCCCGCCGCCGCGCCGTACTACGCTCCGGGTCCAGCCCCGCTGGTCGAAGAATACCTGTTCTGAACCTCGTCCGTCGTCCACCGCCGTACAGCGTCGCCGTCATTGGTTTTCAATTCGGATTTTTTTTTTTTTTGTTTTCTTTCTACATACATACATACATACATACATATATACATCGTTCGGGTCATTGTACGTTTTTGTAAAACCCGTCCAGTGAAACCGAAAACAAAACGAAATATACATTTTCTATTATATACCGTTGTTTTGGGTATTCGCGGTTCGCGCGCGCATTCAAATAAAATGGTAAATATTCCGTTTTTCTCGGTCGTACGTCGTGCGAGTATAAAACGATCTCGGGTACCGCCGTCGTCGGCTAAACTACGAATCCATTGCCCACAATGGCAAATTCTAATGTATCGCCGCAGTAATATGGTTTTTAGTTATCCGTGAGCAATTTTTTCCTTTTAAAGTACTTTGTCTTTGACGAATTTCGACGGTAGTTTTAAAAATAAACGGCAAATTTGGGTTTCGCCTAGATCAAAATATTATAATCCTGCGCCCAGCGTATTGCATTGTGATCGAATAATATCTACCCCAGCACGTCATTTTTCGATTCCTGAGTTTTCATTGAGCTCTTATTCTATTGTTCGATTTATTGCAAAACACGACCGAATAAACAAACGACGGCTTACATTCAAAACTACGTATATTAATAATACATTTTTCTTTTTATGTGTATTTCGATTTTATTTTTAGACTCGAAACGTTATTAGCTATCGATTTTCTTATATACACATGATACAGCTACATATACGTATCGTTCTTTATTTCATTTTATGTCTGTAAAGAAATTTAAAGTTTTTCGATAGAAAATGTCAATATTCCGAAGGATTCATACCGTCCCTTTATAGACTGGACATTTTCGAACACAAAAGAGATCAATACTTTCAAAAGTTTCAATTTTCAATATTTGTTCACAAAAATAAAATCAAATATTTTACATATTAATAGAATAAATACCAACAATCTACTCTACCATACTGCTGTAAGAAATTATAATTTTATTGATAATAAAATGATTGCTATTTTTCAACGTTATACGCCTTTTTATGTTTTAATTACTAATTAAACAATTCTTTAAACATTTTGAATATTGATAAATTACAATTTAAAAAATAATGTAAGTAATAAATAATTGTATGAAAGTACGTAACGTACTTAATTCATTCAAGTAATTTTGGACTCTTGGTAAATAACACAATAAGATCGTCTACCAAGTAAATGTTTGTGTTTATATTTTTTATTTATATTTTTTCTTAGTGCAATACAGCATTTAGTTTTAATATTTTTACAACATCAATGTATAAACCCAAATTATTACATAAGTACAAGTGTATTCTACAATTTGTCTACATACACTTTATACAAATGGCGCATAGTCTGTATTACAATTGCAAACGCTTAATATTATAGATATGATATAATTTATATTATAATTTTTAGCGAAACACCATTTATTAGTATTCTCAGCATTTTTTCGGAATTCAAATTTCATTCACTTAAAAAAAGTTACGACAAACGATATTTTTAACACTGTTAAAATATTATTTGTCTAATTTCAGATTTATTTTCAGACTTTAAATGCCAAAAATCACATATCAAAACGGATATGTCGACAATTTTATCAGTATTTTTGCAATTTTATGAGACGTCCATTTTTTTTTTTACGCTTGAAAGAGCAATTGAAAAAAGTGATAAACGTGTCAAAAAACATACGCAACAAGTATGAAAGATCAACGTCTACATGAACAAATGTTCAAAGATAAAATAATAAATATAATAATAAACATCATTTTAATAATACACGTTCTTCGCTTCATTCAAGAATCTAAAAAAATACAGTACAGTTTTAATTCAAATGAAAAATATTAATTTTAAAATTACTATTATATTTTAATTAAGGTTCGAACATTTATCTAAATATTTAGGTATATATATTGTATTTTGGATAATAATAGACCTTGTAAAAATGATTTATATTTGATGTAAAGACAAAGTCAGCAAACGTTATTTTACGATTTTATCGTTTAAATATAAAACTCAATTAAGTCTAATTATAACGCAAAAAAGAGAGTTCAACAGACATTCAAAAATCGATAGTTACATAATGAGTGATTATTATTATTTGGATTTAGCCCGTTATGTAATTAAAATAAATCATTATCAATAAATATAACAAAATGTAAACATTACGGCTGTTGTGTATGTACAATACTCGTATATAAAAATCGGTATTTGTTGATACGAATGCAAAAACGTCGTGGGATTGGAAGCAATTTAGATATTCACATGACGTATTCATATTGTTATAATATATTTCGCAAAACGAATATCAAAAACGATAAAATCGAATATTAACATAGTAATTTTGCAATTATAATAAGTAGGTGGTACGCGGTTTCTTTTATAAATTAAATCGCCACGGTCGTTACGAGACGCTGCACAAATGCTAACGTAATTGTCAACGAATCACTGTCTATAAATATGTATACAAAAACATCGGAAAGTCTACATGGCAACGATACAACAGTACTCATATAAACTTTATAATATACTGATAACGAGATGACAGTTCGTGTAAAAAGCGTTTCACGTAGGTGTACACGTGAATTGCCAGTACTTGATCTCCTGATCGACTGCATAACGAATGTGTGTTAAGACACGTCAATGATGAGTTGTACCCCGCCGTATACAATATCATAAAATTAAATTAATGTATTGAATATTCTAGGTTTGCTTTTTATTGCAGCGCAGTTTGCATTTCTGAGTTATTTTATAGATAATTTATATATATATAATTATATTTTATGCTCATTTCGATACACATCTTCTGAATCGTCAAAACTTTGATTTTAAAGTTACAGGATAACCCGATGTCTCAGAAAACATATACATATACATATATAAACGTAATAAAGAAGACTTCTGAAATTCCAGTACGTCATATATTTGTTCAGAACATTTAAATCGGATGGATTTGTTCAGTTTCGACGGGCAGCAGGACGGTTTCTATTCCGGTTTTCCGGCTACGTTGCCCCGCTGCCGTTCGTTTTTCGCGCGGGTTTTCCGATCGTGTCCGTCGTCGTCGACGAGTGCGCCAGTATACGAATAAACACGAATCGGTTTTTCGTTTTCGCTGCCGAAACACGAGCGAGCGAAAACGGGAAAAACGACAAACGAAAAACGGGTGACCGGGGGGGGAGGGAGGGGGTCGTCATGCGGTAACGTCCGTGCGTCCACGTGGACGGCGAACACGTGATGGACCGACCCCGCGTCGGCGTCAGTGCCGACCGCCGTCGTCTCGATGATTGGGGCGCGGTACGCGTAGTGTCCGTCGTCGCGTCTCACGAGGCGCCCGCGGATCACATGGCACCGGGGCCACATGGCCCTGTGCGACGACGTCCCACTATTATTATTGTGATCATTTTGTTTTTGTTTTTTCGGTACGATTGTCAGGGAATTAAACCAAAGCCAGAGGCGGATTTCAGGGGGGGGGAGTGACGTGGCGGTCGCCTCCCACCCCCACCCCCTAGGACTTTTTTTTTAATATCTTTAAATATATTAAAATCACATAATTTTATAATGGTATATAATTAGGAATTTTCTATATTTAGGAATTACTTTTTTTTTTTTGTTTTACCTCTTAGTACCAAATTGCAATTTATTATCAGTATTCGCCACCTCCCCACCCCTTGAATGAGCTTCATATCCGCGCCCATGACCAAACCCACGGAAACAATCAATCAATCATTAAACGTTTTACGCGAAACGTGAGGTTTGTAATTTTTTACTCGCAAACTCGTGACCATTGAAATACTCATATTATTGTTAATTACTGAATGACCAAATATTAACTAAAAACAACGCGACGAAATCACTTATCCATCAAAATTGAATGTAATTATTAAAATCGTGAGGAAAAAAAAAATGCTTAAATCAAAACGCAATCGAAGAACACCTTTTCGGGCAACTACGACATTTATACACTATACGGGAATTGCGAACGAAACTCGTATAAAACTAGAAAAATAAACTTCACCACAAAAAAAAAAAAAATAATAATAATAGCTACTCGTACATATGATATTTTTATTTAAACGTGTTTTGTATAATAATGAAACTTACCTGTCGACTCTTGCTCGTATATACTTGATTATATAGCTGTTTATGTTTCCGTGTAATTACACCGGCTGTGTAGAGACACTTGTCTATATTTAATATCGTTTTTAAGTACACATCTTTTATCGAAGATAAAGTAATAAAAATTAAACAATTTTTTTTCGTGTAAATCTGTTTTCACGCGTTTGATGATTTATATTTTCTTCTTTGAAAATAATCGTGTGCCGCATTGATTCCACAGAACGCAATAAACCCTAATAGTCGTATGTCGTTAATACATTAAATTACAAACACAAAACAATCATGTATTATCTTTCTTTGTATAATCGAAATGATCGTTTATACGTTAAAAAGTATTATAGATAAGACCGTAGGAGATGAAATGCGTGCATCATAGAATACGATTGAACCGTACATTACCACGTTTTCTTCTTCTGCCAAATAATATTATTTTCAACGGACAGGATTGCCCGTTCCCCGCTCCCACCAACAGGATCAAAATATTGCCTTAAACTTAATATGCTAAGAAATCGAAAACCGTTAATTTCACATAAAATCATTTATTTTTTATTATTACATTTTTGTTGACAACTAGTTATTTAATTTATACGAAACACATTAAGATCACACACGCTAATTATTGAGAGGTACATGGTGGTTACATGGGAGCTTTAGGGTATATGGATAATAATAATGTTTCATATGTCAGTATTATAAATCTCTCTTATGTTTTTAATTTAACATTATATTTTCTTGTCGAATAGCACTATATAAATTATAGTCACATTAAATATATATATACATACATACATGTATATATATATATAATTATGTACTATTACGTTTAAAACGAGTAAAACTATTAAAAATAATATATATATATATATATTTATAATATAACTAGTATCTATTAATAGTATAATATACTCTGCCGTCGTGGATTTAATGAATCACAAATAAAATATCGTGTCTCCGAGAAACCAATAATCGTAACATTTAAAACGTATAATCCGAATGAGATAACACAATAACAAATAGCGGTTGACTGCTACTTACTGTTAATAAATTATTAAATATTGAAATTGTTTATAATTGTTTGTATGAACTATTTTTCTTGCTCGAGAACTTTACATATACTATAACGGTATTGAAATGATTTTTTCGTTTGCACGTAACATTTATCATGGTTTTTTAATAATAATATAATATTTTAAAAATACATATATACTAAGTTGGACTTTTCTCGAGTGATTTGCGTGAACGAAACGCTGCCGGTGAAAATTCTAATCGGGACGAGCATATTATACTACGTAAAAGACGAAATTAAAAACCAAATACCACACGTTGATATTGTTATAAGGGCGAATTATTATATGTATGTATATATGTATATATATATATATATTTATTTATTTATTTATATATGCGCGACACCGTTCGATTTCTGTACGTGCCATCGTGGCGGCCGCGGTGGCGCGTGTAGCTGCGATGGTCAGCGCGCGGACGTCCACGACGACGTCACGAAATCTTCAAGTGATACGGACGGTGACGGGGAAGTACTACGTGGGACGTGACTGTTGTGGGGTGAGGGGCTCGTGCTGCGGGGAAGCGACGATGACGGTTTCCGACGAGGTTCCAAAGCTGCGGGTACGACGATAGAACGGACGGAAGGTTTCACATCCGTCTGGGATAGACGGGCACCTTCGACGGGAATCCGGACATGCCGATCACGTACTTGTACGTGGTCGGCGGCCGGAGGATGGTCTTCACCGGCCGCGCCGATCGTTTCCCGGCCACGTCCGCCCGCCGTCCCTTGCGCTCGCCCTCCATCCGGTCGACGATCGTCCACAACGTCTTCAGCCACTTGGACCTGTTGCCGGTCGACGGCGAGCCCGTTTCGTGCTCGTCGGTGCCGCCATCGGACGCTGACGACGACGACGACGACGACGACGACGACGGCAACGACGACGACGACGAGAAACCGTCGTCGGTCCAACTGGAATCGTCGTCAAAGTCCTTTCCGCCGCCGCTTCCGTCATCGTCACCGGACGTCGAGTCGTTGGCTTTCGCGTCGGTACCGCCGCCGCCGCCGCCGCCGCCGCCACCGCCGCCGCCGTCCTCGTACATGACCAGGCTGCAGGACACGTACGAACAGTCGCGGACGTTCGGTTCCGCTTCGACGTCGTTGCACGTCATTTCCGCGATCGACGGGATGACGATGACGGCGATGTCGTTATTGTACGTCGACGACCGCGCGTGTCGCGTACGATGCCGGAACACGGACGCACTCGGAACCGCGAGAATAAAATATGTGTGTGTGTGTGTGTGTTCGGGACGGCGTACGCTATTCCGCGGTGCTGGACGTATTTTTTGTCTGTTTGTTTGTTTCGACAGAAAAGCCGATGAGATACGGTCCGTGGTCGGACGGCGGAGCGCTACTGAACCGCGAAGCCGGCGGCCCGCGCCATTTATAACGTGGCGACGGGCGCGCGGCCGCGGCAACCGAACACGCACGTGAGTCGGAAACACGTGATGCCCCCGGCGAGCGGCGGTGACGGTCGCGCCGACGTGAACTCTCTCGTTCCGCCGTTACGGGCTCCGGGGCGGCGCTAAGGGTGCCTCGCCGCAGCCGCGTGTTGTCCGATCACGGCTTCGCGTGCACGAGGCTCTCCGCGAAACACGCGCGCGCGCGCGCGTACAATAACACCACGACGGCGGCGCGGAAGGGGCTCCCGCGCGCCCGTGTCCCCCGTACGCGACTTGGTTCTGTACGTGCACGAACCACGGTGACGCGTTCGTCGAACAAACGTGATACGTTTACGGTGCCGGGCGACGGAGCGCCGCGAGACCCACGAACAGGACAGTACGTAACCCACCACCCCCCCTCACCACCACCACCATGCGTGCTGTCGCGTTGAGACGCTATTCGTCGTATTATCGTCTCTCCGACTCGTCGAGTTCAGTGGTGTACCCTTCCATCAACCACTTGTACGTTTTATCGTCTCCGCTCTAATATTGAACTCGATTAAAAATAATGAAAATTTTAGAATTTTCCATGGAAATACCGGACGAGACCGGTGTGATGGACGATTTTCAAACGTATTCAAAATATCTTTTCGTAGAATTCGCCAAAACTTTATTTAGAATATTTTCATTTTTATATTAGTGACATTTGATCCAGATATATACATAGATAAGAAAATATGAAATACGTTTTGTAAAATCAAAATCGTCCATTCTTCTTCGTATTATCATTATTATCGATCTTAATATTTATAGGTCCTTAGTGAAAATGATTTAAAACGAAGTTTGCAAAGTCACGAAGAAGTCGTAATATGATATTCGTTTTCCGCATTTTCCACGTAATACGCGTACAACAGTCTTACATTCCTGTGTACACATATGTCATGTTTGTTTATTGATGTTTTCGTAATATTATATTTCATTTCTAATTGAATTATTACAAGTTCAATTATACAATACTTGTTTTCCTTACTCGACTTAAAAATTTAAAAAGGTTAAGGAAAATTTAAAATACCTTCTGGAAATTTAAATATTTTTTCTTCATCATACACCCCCTGGATACGGCAATGATATGGTTGTTACAAATGTTATAAGTATTTCAAACTTTTACGTTAATTATTGTTATTTATTATTGATTTGAAATTTATGATAACGATTTCAGTCATTATTAAATTATTTATCAAATTTGTTATACACATTAAGCAATCGTTATTATAATAAATTATCCAAAAAAGTTATAAATATTGATTTCAAAACAAATAGATAATTATAATATATAATTACATATGACATTAAATTAAATACTAGACTATATTGATTTGCAAAGAAATAAAAGCAAGTTATACTTTATTTCATTTTACAATCTACATAGATGGGTTAATCTAAATATGATCCACTAAGCAATACTTTAAGTTACATTAATTTATTTTGAATTTATCGACGTATTCACATGTATAGTCAGGTGTATAAATTATAAATATTAAATGTTTATAGGAAGAGAGTGAAGTAACGAATATTATTTTTCAATGTCATTTCGACTTGTTATTTAACTACACTAAGTATAATTACATATGATATAGTTATTTAGATACCAATATGTGCCTACTTAATCCTATATAAACCGTATTGACGTAATAATCTTTTATGGAACATTTTGTAATTCGCGGCTTTTGAAACATTTACTTAAATAATAAAACAAGTTTTAATAAATGTCAATCTTTAAAGGAAAACTTAGGTAAACTACATTATTACTACTATCTATAATACAATTATATAGATACACTATTTTAAGAATTTATATATGTATTTCCAATGCACACATACAATGTAAATACAATATTTTCAAACATCAATATTCAATACCTATACTCATTTTGAATAGAAAATATTATTTTAGTGTGTACAATAATTCGACGGTTAACAATATTACAACAATTGAATTTAAAAATAGAACGAATTTATATTAAAGAGTGCAACGTATACATAAAATGATTTCAATTTGAAGTAATAATAGAATATAACACACTGAAAACTTATTTTAACAATAGAGCGAGTCGGCGAAGTTGATTTTTCATTTAATAATATAAACACAAAAAAAAAAATTGATTTCAATAATCAACAGAAATAAATGTATAATCAAATAAGGAAAGCAATAACGTTATTTTTTATTGTTCACATTACCTGATTTTCTGTAACGTATCATTGTAATGACTCTCCTATACACATAATAATAATAATAATAATATCGTTTTAACTCTAAATGTACACTATTCTTGTCGTGTGATTGGGCATCAGCCCGTCAAATATATATCAAACAAATATGATCTGTCATGTTTGGCGTTAACACGCCAAATACACTATTGAATGTATTAATTATCATTAATACCATTAACGTTGATTTTGTCAGTTAAATTATATTTCTAATTGTCGAGTTGTACACTTTAACGACTTGACTGCCACGCTGTTTTTCATAAACTTGTCAATCTTGCCACGAGACCCGATTTGGGATCTCACTAAACTTCCACAGACTGCCATGAGATTCGTTTCTGGATCTCAGACGTTACGTTTTATTTTATTTGATATCCTGTATTAGATCTCATTTTTCAAAACATTGTACATCGGAATCGTATTCTACAGTGCAGCCCACGTCTGCCGGTATCATTAGCACCATAATTGTATATAATACAAACAATTGTTTACGTGTCTATGATTAGCAAGCGTAAAATATTTTATCCGGCCGAGTTATTCTATTTTATGTTTACGTCCACATTTTTTTTTATATCATGGTGAATCTATATATAGATCCACCTTGGTTTATTTATGAGTTGTTGTTATTATATGTGTATTATCATTTCATGTGTGGATTATAAATATTTCGTTATTTTGTCTTGAGTTGTAATTATAATTTGACCACGTGTTGTATATTTATTATTTCATTATTTAGTACGTAATTTATAATATTAGTTCATTTGTTGAGTTATTTTGTGTTTAAAATGACACTGGCCGAAGAAGACGTCGATAATATTTTAGTAGAATCTGATTTCGAATTCTCGGATTCTGAAATAAACGATTCAGACGCTAATCCTAAATTATGTTAATGTCAATACTACCCATATGACTCCAGGTAATGATTAAATATATTATAATAATTTATATTGGATAAAATTATTTAGATATAAAACATACCCATATATCATGCTTGTGTAATATAATAAATAATAAATGCTATATAAAAATAATACTGTTATTAAATTTTTAAACTGAGATTAAACTTAATTATTAAAATTAAACTGAGATGTCAGCCCAAAACTATGTCACTATCAGTAAGGTTCTACCTATTGTCAGTTGTTTGACTAATGGCGTGCAATCACAAACATAGTGACATTTAAGTCGCTGTCACCATTGTTATGGTTAAAAACTTGTCACTATTTACCATCACTAGTATTTTTCACTTATCTTTATCTGTAGCAACCATGAATTCGACCCATGATTGCATTATTCACAAATATATTATTCAGTATCTACCACTAAACGCCATAAATCTCTGTTTCAAAAACAATATAATAATAGTGTAGTCATTATTTATATATTTAATAAATATTTACATAATTGTTCCATGCAAAAAGTTTATAGCAATGTTGGGATATTCGGTTTGATGTCAACAAATGGTTACCATAACAACTTATTATATGGTCAATATGTATAAGATTATTGACCCCATATGCTTGCAGTCTTAAGAAGGAACAATATCATGTTCCATAGTTGTTTTCTTTTGTGGTGGAAAAACAAATAGAGTTTCTTGCATGATCTATAATAAGGTTTCAATATTAAAATAATGGTAGTTAAGTCAATATCTTTGGTGGAATTAAAAAAACAACAATGGGCAAAAGAAAAAGGTAAAAAAATTTTATTTTATTCTGTTGTGTCTACCTACACAAATGACATGTATATTATATGTATATAGATTTATTTATTTATTTTTTGACACTTGCTTTATTTTATAACATTTTTTCTTTGTTTTAGAAGAGCTTGTAAAATTAAACGGATATTGGAGAAATCAAAATACACCAATTGTTTTTAACGATCAAAGGTACCTATTTTGTTGTACATATTTTTACATAAACATTCGACTTAAATGAAAAAAAAAAATGTTTAATTTAGAAATCACCCTCTTAATCCGGAAATACGAGTAAATGACACCGATCGTCTTAATGCAAACAAAGATGTCCAATCGCAAAAAAGTTTGAGTTTTCCTCCAATTGCAAATGACCACGATAATCAAAAACAAAGCATCGTAAGACATTACATTTTTTGTAATTAAATTTGTTTAATATTTCGTAATTAAATTGTTCATAATATTATTTATTTATTTCTAGAATAACTATATAAATAAAATGGAAAAAGATTTAAACAACGATAAACACAACGGAATGCTGGATGATTTTAAACCAAAAAGCACACATACCATGTATATTTTGTTTTAAATTTTTTTAAAGTAAAAATAAAAATGATATTTGAAAACTAATAAAATTTTTATATGAATTGTAAAGCTTAAATCAGACATATACAATATCAAAAGAAAATAATGATATTGGAGGAAGCTCATTAGAAAGACAAAAATGGGACAAACAATATAATATTTCAAATGCTGGATTAAATTCTTCAAATTTCAATTCATATGATAGAAAATATTTGAATAATGAACGATTTGAGACACCAACTTGGGTTGAATGTTCGTCAGAAAAACCGTGAGTAATATGTTAATATATATAATAAATAAATAATATTAAGACTGTAACAATATTAGAAAAACTTAACGTACTATTTAAAAAATGAACCAACACTAATTTTATTTTACAAAATTAAAATTAATTTTCCTTCAATTTTTATTTTTATTTTTTTTGTAAAATTTTTTTTTAAATTCTACATTTAAATAATATTTTATATAATTTGTAATGTATTATATATACACATTCTAAATGCGTTTGAACAAATAAAAAGTTTTATAGTAAAATATATTTTATTTTAAATAGTTTCATAATAAATGAAATTGGAAAAACACAGTTTGAAGACATTCGCAAAGCTCCAGATTTGAGAGGTAGTTGTGACACGTTATGTTCATTGGACTCGAATAATGTTAATAACAGGTATGAAATATTTTGTTTAACTGTGTTATCACAAAAAACACACCTATTTGAAGAAAAATAAGTGAGAAGTATTCATTATCTTTGTATCCATAATAAGGCATAAAAGAAATTCGAATACTAATTAAAATTAAATTTTTTTATATAATTCCTTTATGTTTTGCATAGAACTTACATATTAGGGCAAAATATTCCATTAACTACTGAAGAATTAGCTACCAGAGAATTAAAAAGGCAAAAAGCTATGGAACTTCAAGAAGCACTTAAACAACAGGTGACTAACAAAATGTTGAATTTATTATTATAATTTTATTGTCATTATTATATGCTTAGTTAAATGAAAGAGAATTAAAAAAAAGAGAGGATATCGAGAAGAAAAAACAAGATGATTTAGCTGAAGAACGACGAGTACAAAAGCAACAAGATATTGAAAAAAAACGACTGCAAGATGAGTTAAAGCGGCAACGAGAAAAGGAAGTAAATAAATAAATTTATAATATAATTATTAAAATGATAACATTTTCTATCAATGTAAACAATAAACAAAGTTTTATATTAATAGACTATTGTATCTTAACAGTTAAGTGATGAACGCAAAGCCAAAGCAATGCAAGAAGTTTTAGAAAATGCTCAAAAACAAGCAAAAGAAGATAAATCCAAACACTTGCAAAAAAAACGATACATTCAAGAAGAAATCAAAGAAAAAAATTCAGAAATTGTGGTTGTTAGTAATTGTGAACAAAAGACCTGTCCTTCAGAACTTAAATCACAACAAAACGTGCCAGAACCGGTGGAGGTAGCAAAAGAAATTCCAATCCCTAAGTTACCAGAAGTCGACGCGATCCTCCAAACTTCACCTTCCTCATTAAACCGCCAAAAGTTATTAACACCGAGCAAATTTCGAAATCAGACTACTAGTGTTGCAATCCAAACGGAAATATTAAAGTAAAACTAAAGAATAATAAACTGAACAATATTTAATCAGAATCAGTATGCATACATCGGCATGTTTGTTTTAGGAAACCAAAATCAGTTGGAAATGTTTATCAAAAATCCATAGATCTGGATAAAAGACCTAAGTGGGGAGTAAATAGACCGGAAACACAGTATATCAAACAAAGTGCCAAAGATCCCAATTATCAGTTTAAATTAAGACAAAAGTCATCATGGAATAGGTGTATAAGCAATGTGAATTCGGCAAAAAGTCAACCCGACATAGACGGACGAACTGGGTAATTGACAAAAAATAATATATAATATTAAAGTTGTACGAATAATTTGATTTTTTGTTTAAATATAGATATACATTCCCAAACAATTATTCGAAAAAATGTCTTCATATGGCCGACCAAATTTTGCAGGTGTGGTTTGTGGAAAACAAAATGTACGATTATTGATTATATTATATATTTACTACATACCATTTACATTTTTTAGAAATGAAAGACTGTAAAACTTTTCCAAAGAAAACTCCATCAGAAAGTATATCAGTTAGTGATGTATTATTCCAGTTATCTTCATTACGAAAAGTAAGTCATAATTTCTTGTTAGTTAGAACTAATCCAGTAGTTCTAAAATAATAACATACCAAATGTGTTTATGAATCCGTGTTTTTTTTTTTTTTTGTTAAAATTTTTAAATATTTTACATTGTCAACGGTATTTACCCACACAAAATTAAATTAAATTAATTATTATTCTATACAAATATATAACTAATTCATTTATAAAGAATATACTATAGTAGATTATAATTCTGTAAAACTGATATACATTTACGACTTGAGACATTTGTATTAAATACCACCATATGAGCATATATTTTATACATTAGTACAGCGTATACGAAAACTTAAAAGTTAAAACGTGTTAATTACTTTTTATTATTGTTGCGCAGGTACTAGAAACCAAAAGAAAACATTGGAAAAGAGTTATTGCTGATGAATCGCCATCTTCAGATTCTTCATAACTTTTAAATAATACGAGTTTTTATATTAAACTATAAGTTAAAAAAATTAGACAAAACAAAAAAAAAATATTTGCTCGATACTTCTTTTGATCTAAAATAGACTTGATTAACATGGTTTTTATAAAACAGTAGGTACTTAACCAGAAAATATAAATTAAATTTAGTTTTTATAATACTATTTTTAATTCTAAGTCTTTAGATAAAATTACTTTTTAATCAGTTATAACATAAATTTTAATATATATTATAGTACATACATATCATAAAAGCCTTCATGTTATGAAGTATATAAAAATAGTTGTATAATATTAACTTATATTTATAGTTATATTTAATTAGGTATTATTTAAGTGAATTTAGTATGTAATTTGTTGAAATTATAAAAATAGCGTATCCAGCTTAAATATTATATTAAAATTACTTTTATTATTATATTGCATAGTTTATTATAATTATAAATTTAAATTATTATTATATACAATCCATTTGATCTAAAACTAAATTTTAATTATATATATATAAAAATAATAATTATAATTTTTCGACTTTTTATTGTTATATGTAAATTATTTGTCAAAAAAAGATTTTTTAAAGTTAATATTATTATTAGGTGTACTACATTAAGTAGATAGATTTATCAATATTAAGATAATCATGAGTTTAAAATGTTATACAAAATTGTTTGTGTTTTATATATAGATTCTTAAACAAAAAACAAATTTTTTCGTTTTTAACATTAATTTGTTTGAATGTATTTGAATTGTATGTATATATATATATAACTAAATTTGTTTGTATAGTATTAAATAATATAACATTTATTTCTAGGTCACACAAATAAACACAATTGTGTGTGTGTTTTTAGTTCTACGAGATATAATATATATATATATATATATTACATATTTATTACCTATTGATTAAACCATTATTGAATTTGTTTTTGATGAAATGTATCAAAAATTTCAGCGAAATTTATCTAACAAAATGAAATATGCACTTCCAAATGATACCTACTATATTATTATATTATGGTTGAACAAATCTAGAATTTCGATTCAAAAAAATTAACACGATAAAAAACTAAAACGACATATATATTTAATGAATTAACGAACATTTTCTAGACTTATTATCTTAAATATGAAATAGTACTATAAAAATATATTATAATTAACCATATTAAACCTAATTTAAAATACAATGAATCTAATTTTTATGTTTTGTTCACAGGTTTAAACAAAGTTTGAAAAGTAATAAAGTGCTAAAAAAAAAACATATGGATTTAATTTGTGATAGAATAAAAAAATGGCTACACAAATCGAAGAATTTCTTGCCAAAAAGAAAGAACAAACTACTTTACTTGATTTACAAAACTGTACTGCCAACTCAAAAGAAGAATTAAGAAAGCTTGTGGAAAAAGTACCTGAATTCAAGATAAAACCAGAAAAAGTAATATTTAAAATGCAATTATTATTTTATATATTATTTTTAACTTAGAAGTAACCATTTAGGTGTAAATTACTAAAACGTAGAAACTATTTTTTAGGATTTAATTGATACCTAACCTAAACCCACTCGAGAAATTTAGATTCAAATCCCTGCCGAGGAGAAAAAATTAATTATTTAAATCTTATAAAAACCATATTGAGATTTGAAATGTTTATTTGTCATTCACATGGTAGTTATTCACTTAACATTTTATTTATCTTACGTTATTTTCAAAGCATATTGTCCATTTTTATCCAGAATTTTTCACATGTCGACAATTTGTTACTTTATATGCTGTATGTTTATATATCTTTAAATTATCATACCAATGTTTTTTAAAATTATTTAAACATTAACTAATTGTCCTAATAATAATAGCATTACTAAAACAAAAATGAAGAATCATTGACAATAATGTACGTATTTAAGTTTATATAAGTTTAGTAAGGCAATGATTATTTTACGCTTCCTGCGGCAGGGATGGGACAATAACAACTCCCTATAGGTACGACACGTATTTATTAATAATTAGTTACTTATCTACTAAATTACGTTTTTAGTTATATTATTAGTATAGATTAAAATAGTAAAAAAAAATAATAATAAAATTCTAATGTTTATATATATATGTGTTTAGAAACTAGATGATATTAAAATAAAAGAAAAAAAATTTAAATTTAAACTACACAAAAAAGAAAAAAAATCATTTCCATTCGCTGAACCAACACCGTCAGAAATGAAAGGAGTCTCCTTAGAAGAATTGTACTCGGTGAATATTCCATGGAAAATGTTAACTTCTCTTCGTCCAAAATCGAAAATTGACGAAGAATATTTTTCAAGGTAAGCGTGTGTATTACCTGTTTACATACTATAAGTAGATCACTGTTTTGATTATTATCGAATTATTAATGTAACTAAAATATTTTGAATATTATCATAAATCACAACTATTGGTAGGCATTTGTAAACAATTCTGAATGGTATTTTAATAAGAATTTACTCCTTTTATTATACCAACAATAAAATAAACAATTGAGTTTAGATATAATGTGAAAATGTGTAATTACATATATTCAATTGTAATCTGAACTATACCTATATATTCGATTAAATTATACCTCATACAAACATTTGTGATCTTCCCTAAAGAATGCTTTCGATTCAGAAATTCTCCACACACGTTTTTTCTGATAATTTAAATTCCGATAATTTTGAAAATGAACCAATCCAATTTCAAGAGTTGACTGAATCATTTCTAGACTCCAAGTCTTGCCAAGTTTCTAGTTATTGTTTAAAATATATATATATATACACGTCAATATACGAATCACGTAGTAGTGAACGTTCATTTCCTGTACTTTAACGTATGAAAACTCGCTTGCGTTCTTTCTTAACCCAAGACCAACTGGACTCTCGTTATTATTGTTATTAACGACCGCGATATTACAACATGATTTAACGTTTGTGGACATTATATTGATGAATTTGCGAAGAGGACGAGAAAAAAATCGTTGTTGTGTTGTAATATTAATTTTATTGGGAGTTTTTTGTTTTTTCCCCCGTAGACAAATCGAACTTGGCACGGCCACGCTGAAGACGAGAAACGCGGAGAAGAAAACGCCGCGCGACAGTTTCTTACGGAAGAAGAAAAACGCGTCCGGCGGAGTGGAGTCGAAATTCCTGTCGTGCAAAGAGTGTGGGATCGAATTCTGCACGGGCGACAGTTGCATGATATTCGACTACGATTCGTTCAAACGGGTGACGGCGTGCGCTGCGCAGTCGATCGGCGAACCGGCGCCGGTGTCCCAGGACAAGAAACCGTCGAGGAAAAAACTCGCCAACCGAGGACCGAGAACGAAATCGCGACCGAGCCACGACGACAACACGGCCGCCACCAATAACAACGTCAAAGCGGCGTTGGATAACGCTCGTGACGACAAAAACAAGCGTGTGATCGGCGTGAAGACCGACCAGAAGAACTCGGCGGTTATCGCGCCGCCGCCACCGGACAAATCGAAGAAAAACGTTCGGCCGATGATCAGCGGTCGAGTGCCGTCGTCGAGAAGAACCGCTGGCGTGAAAAAACCGGCTGAATAGTTACCGAGCTCAAACGGCGTACGGACGGCGAGATACGGCGTGACGCGCCGTAGAGGACGTTGACACGCATCTGAGAGCGGCTTCCATTCCCCGGACGCGGATTTAATTTAACGTTTTCCAAGGGCCGACGCATTTCGACCGATGGTGTTTGGCCAAACGCGACATGTCGCGGCTGTTTCGGTATTATATGATATTTTCAGTTCACTGGCAAATCTGTCCACATACAGACGCGTGTAATACTACAGTTTACTTGAAACAGTTTTTAAGTTTAATTAATAATTAGTACGGTTAATACAGTTTTGTTTATGATATTAATACGGAGATGTACATTAATAATAATGATATAACGACCATGTTCATTGGACGAAGAAGATTTTACGTTTTCCCGTCTGAAGCCAAAAAATTAACGAATAGATGATATGTCCAAATTTCGCGAAACTGAAAGTTCTTACGAAGTCTTAATTGACATTTAAATAATACCAACGTACATTCTCGCGAATCTATAATGTTTTTATCGGACAAATCATATGAAATGGAATTGACTTGTACTTCTTGTAAAAGAATTTCATTTTCCGACGTGACGCGCATGTATATGCTCTCGAAACAGTAGTGTCGTCGCGTCTTGCAAAACGGTCCATATCATTTTTATATCAACAGAAGATAGTGGCGACGTGTCGCGCCTTGGAAAACGTACCTTCCGATGCGCGTTCTGAACGACAACAGAATATTTCTGCTGCGTTATATTTTTCTAATCTCGTCGCTAATTGACAGCTTGTATACACGTTTATAAAATGAACGATCTAACTCGCAATGTATATACGGCTTTTGAAGCTTTTGTGTGGTTCGTGCCGACAAATATTAACTGACGCTGCAACACTGTTTTGAAGATGTAAAATCAAATGTCAAATACGTATATTTGATTGGGAAAACAATAAACAAACAGTGGGTATTGTTATGTGTCACGAACTGTTTAAATAGATTCCATATGAATACGTTCCATTGATGATTATTAGTAGGTATCCATAAAGTCACCGAAACTAAGATAAATACATATTATATAATAATATAATTTGTATTTGTAATATTAAAATGTGTTTTATTTTTCTTTAATCTTCAAATGTTTTGTAATTAGTATATTTTTTGCGACTTAATATAATGTTCATTGTGTATTGACAGTTTTACTATTTAATACTCGGTTCGATTTCTTAAATTATTGCATTCAAATTTTTAACACTGGTAGATTCATAATTTTAATAAGAATATTAAGTACACAGATCTGTAACAAATTACACGATTGTATGCCATTTTATATTTACCATAATATCACGGACTTAATTAAAATCATGTTTATGATTTGAGTACTTGTGGATTACTTTAATAGAAAGAAAAAACTCAATCCCACAAAAAGTGAATATATTAATTTTTGTGGAATTAAGTTTTTTTCTTTCTATTATTAAAATCAGTTCAGAATTTCTTTTATGCAAAATACATTTTTGATCGGTGTGTACGTTTACATAATGTATATAGGTGATCTTTTACAACTAGCAATAACATTAAATCAGTCAATTTAAATACTTTAAAATTTGTATGTGGTTTCAAGTACTTAGTTCTTACACTTTTGCAAAACAGTTCTAATTTTGTTTACTATTTTCAAGATTTTATACATTTTTTGAATGATAAAATATTATATGAATACTTATGAAACTTAATTCTTTTCTGTAAAAACATATCGTAACACATAATTTACACATTTCATTGTAAAAGTACCAAAGAGAAAAAACTCTTTCCAGTTTCTTCAAAATTAATTTATCCATAAAATAATTACTCTTTTGATTTATTTCTCTAATATTTATTTAAATTTTAATCTAATTATAATAAAAAAAAATATTTATACATGAAATTTACATTTAAATTACTTATATATGTAATTTATAATAAATAAATCTGTACAATAATGGTAAATCACAATTTTTTTTTTTTTAGCACATCTACAAAATGTATACAATAATTTGTTTATAGATATTTATCAAGTATGGTTTAATGACTTTATAGAGTAGCTAATATTCTCGTAAAACCAACAGCAGCTGACAGTAATGTTTGTCCAACTCCCCAAAACATTGCATATAGGGGTTGCATTTGAATACTAGACGCTCGGTAGACAAATGCTATTGTAGCACTACTCACTACACCTGAACTAAGTGGAGCAAATATCCCAACTAATAAAATGAATAAAGGAAAAAACCTAAAAACAAACAGATAATGAGAATACAAAATATAAACAATTTTTAAGACAAATCACTAATAACTGTTAGAAAAATACACTATTAACACATTAAAATTGTCCCATTTTGATAATATTAATAGTATTAGTTATATTTAGTAAATTAATCATTTTTAATCTGAATACTTAACCTGGTACCATGGAAAGAGATTTTTTTTTACACATATAGGAGGAAATACAAAGTTAACTAATTTTCCTGAGTTCATGGATCTCACTTCTGTGGTACTGGGAATTTAGTAATATGTGTGATTGTAATTTATTTTAAATCTTAAATTGATTATTTCAAACAAATATTATTCCACAGATGCAAAATTATTATAAAAATGTTAAGTATAAAAATATTTTTAATTGATATAAACAATAACAAACACATATCATTCATTAATTATTTAATATTATTATTTGTCAACATCCGAAACTCATTAACAAAAATATTAGAAATAAATTTTAGGAATTAGGTTACAAAAATTAGGTATTTTTTTCCCCACAAATAATCCAACATCAATAATATTTATAAAATAACTATATGAATAATGTACTGTATTCAAGGTTAAAAATAGAAATTAAACAGAAGATTAATAATCATACAGAACATAAAAATGTAAATAATAGACAAAGTTATTGTTTAGGAAAATATATAATAAAAACAAATAGTAATATCTTACTTTCCAAAATTGTGTTTATGAAGGGTAGCAAAAGCAATTATTGCGGCTACAGCATGAACTATACTAGATGAGAATAATGCCCACAAAAATGTTTGGTACCACATCTCTGAAAAATACTTTTTCAAATGTACATAATTGCAATCACATAAGATTATTTGATATTTATTTTACCAGCAAATGTATTTAGTGGTCGTTGAGATGCCAAACCGATGACATTGGATATGGGAACCAGTTCGGGATTCTTGAAACCATTGAGTGTCATTATATATTTTCGAATTACAAATGGCTTATAATATCTAACAAAGACGCGTTTAAGGCAGATTATGAACGTGAGAGTAAAGTTGTGTTCTAAGATCTAAGCTTCAAATCGTTTTAAGCTAACTGTAAGTTAAGTAAAAAAAATTCTTTATTTCAATTTATAAAACTATAAAATTCTGTTATCATTACGTTATTGTTTATTGATAAAAGATAACAAAACATGTGTTTAAAATAAACTATGATAACTCAAATAGCATAGCCATCTTTGATCGCTCTGAATGCCGACTATCCTTTTCATTTGTTTACTGTTAATTGATCGGTTCTTGATTCCACTTTTCAGATATCACACATTTATTTTATTAAGTTTATTATATTATTTAGAGTTCCAATGTACAAGTGAAATCATATACAACATTTATTTACTGTTAGTTAATAATAATTATATTCATTCTTTATGCATTCTCAAGATTTTTCAGACAGCAGTGATGATAGTGATTTGGATTACAAGCCTCCAGGTAATTGTAATCATTATATTATTTTTTTCCAATTGTTTATTTACTTTATTAATTCTTAAAGTTTATTGAAATAATATGTAGGTATGCATATGTTAAAGGCCAAAAGCCAAAATCGGATAAAACTCAGAAATGCTCGAGCACATAGTGTAGTACATTATTTTATTTTTATTAATATAATATAAAATATATATAAATATTAATTCTGAGTTAATACTAATTTAAAAAACATATATTTTATTTCAAGCAACTCTTTTAGCATCATTTTACAATAATAATAATAATAATATATAATCAAAATATCCACTAATAAAAGTAGCTATGAAATTAAATTAAATAAGTTATTTAAAATGTTCAATGTTAATCGTAACTAATTGTAATTTGCTTTTGGTAGTAGTTATTAATTGTTTTTGTGTTACTTGTTGTATTTAAAAATTTTTTTTAAATTGTTTGTATTTATTACTAGGCGAAGAAGAAATATTATCAGAAATTGATTCAGATGATCAAATTGAAAATGATGACGAAGGTAGTGCAAATACATCAGTTGCCAAGGCAAAGAAAACTTCTGTAAAACGAACTAAAGGAAATAAAGGCTCACAAAGGAAATTAAAACAAACGTATTAAATAGTTTATTTTAAGTTTATAATCTTATTACTTAATGGTCTAAAAAAAAAAATCATTGAACAGAGAAAATGATGATGAAACTGTGGAGAAAACAAAAGAAGAAGTCAACAACCTTTTAAATTCCTCTGAAGAAGATAAAAAACGTTTAGATGCTTTATGGGAAGGTACACATTATTCATTGCAAAAAATAACTAGATATTTATTTTTAAAATATCAAGAATATTCAGATAAAATATTTTAATTTATTTTAATTTTTAGAATTCCAACGTCCTGTAACAAAAAAATCTACTTTCAATACACCAAATACCAGTGAAAGTAAATCTAAATTAAAAGAACCCATTAAAGTTTCTGCTAAACCAGAAACCACCAAAAAAAGAAATTTCGAAGAATTGTTTGACAGTTCTTCCTCATCTAATAAGTTAGTATATTCTCTGGGAAACTTAAAACCCAAGTAGTTATTTCAATTACTTATAAAATAATGCAGTACCCACATATTTATTTTTATTTTACACATTCATACATTAAATTTTAATATAAAAATTATTACACTACATATAAATATCCTTAAACTATGCTTATAATATTACATTTAAACTCAATTTTAGCCTATTTAAGATGCTAAATATCGTATTAATATATTATTATGTATATACACAATTTATGTTATAATTTTAAATTTAGGTATAAATAACATCTTTAAGTTTCATAATATGTTAATATTGCATCATTTTATTAAGATTTACTATCATTATGAGTAATTTGACCATGCATAATGGCCTAAGTATACTTTATAGTTTTAACTACATCATTTGAGAAAAATATTTAAATTTTTGTAATTATTTTAAAATTATTTTTAAATATTATAATATTTGAAACTGTAAACTAAATTATAAATTTGTACACCATTAATAATTGACCTCATTTAAAATTTTTAATGTAAAATTCAGATTACTCTCCCAAAACATTAATTTAATCAAAGAAATAAATTATTCCTAACTTATTATAATATAAACAATTTTATAAATATATTATTTTGAATTTTAAAATAAACAATATTATCAAAAATTTAAATATATAATATACTTACAAACAAATTAACTTATGTGTTATTTTAAATATTTTTATCTTTTCTTTCTTAGAACTAATGACAATGATGATAATACAGCTGAAGGAAAGTCTGATGAACCTATAAAATTAGGAATTCCTATTATTAAAAAGACACCAGTTGGTTTAGCAAATGTACTAAGTCAAATAGGAAAAAAAAATAAATTGACAGTTTTAGAAAAATCTAAACAAGATTGGGATGGTTATAAACAAAAAGAAGGTATTGTCGAGGAATTAGTCTCGCACAATAAGGGAAAAGACGGGTTTGTAATTACTAATAAGTGTTGTATTCATTGTAAGAAACATAAACTAATGAAAATTTATATTTTTTATTTTAGGTACCTAGAAAAGCGAGACTTTTTAGAACGGACTGATTTGCGACAATTTGAATTGGAAAAATCAATGAGAGCTGCTAATAGATCACGCAGAAATTAAAAATCTGTTATAATTCCTATTGAATACTTAATTTTACATTTAAAAAAATCATTTATTTTAGAATGATGTAAATTAAATGATTATTTTTTTTATTATTATTGTATAATTATTAACTGTATCATTCGTGAATTCGTATTTTTAATTACATCATTTATTAAGGATTCAATAGCATTTATTAATTTAAAAATAATATGGCAATTTTTTCTTATGAATTAAATTTATACAGTTAAATTAAAGAAAATAATAATAACTATATAGATAGTTTGCAATATCTAAAAATATCTGTTGTATATTATAAACTATCAGATTTCATCAATACAAGATTTTCTTTTTTTATACATTTTGTTTGTATTATTGTTTGTGATTTTATATTTATATTTATAATTATTTAATAATACCATTACTAGTTAAAATAGAAAAAATAATACACAATTACAAAAATATATAATTATTTTATATTCCATGTTTATTTATCTTGGTAAGAAACTTGTAAGTGTATAGCAGTAATACAATTTATAATTTACAATGTAATCATTACATAAATTGTAATATTACAATATAATTTACAATTATAAATATTATTTATTATTATTTATAAAATATTTACATATAATATATTTTTATTTATCATAAGAGATTACATGATGAAAGAACCAGTTATTATAATTCAGTCGCATGATAAATTGATTTGGTTTAGGAGTCACATGAATTTCTTTGATAGTATTCAACAATGTCACCAATTTATTCGGTTTATTGGTAAAAAGTAAATTTAACTCATCAAAACATTGTTTATATTGTACATCCAAAGCTGCTGTAATGTCAGTCATAAACCTGTAATAGTTTTCGCACATATCTAAAATTTTATTGAAGGTCATGTACACTTCTTCCGTGAACAAAAACGAGTCTCTCATGATATTTGTCTGGAATATGTCATGTATGTGTTTGATGGTTTGAAAATTGTTGGCGTTGGATAATTTCTCCAAAAACAAAAAGTATTCATCTTCAATGACATCCAACTGCAGATAGGTGTACAGAGTATCTATTAGAAACATTAATTTGGTTATTAATTGGTCATTCAGACAACTTTTTCTATAAGATTTTTCTTTTGTGTCAATCCAAATTTCATGTAAAGTCGTTTGTACTTTTTTGATTCGTGACAGAAATGCAAACAATTTCGAATAATTTTTTTGAACAGAACTTGTGAATATAAATTGTAATGGCCATTTAGTTTCTATGGTAAGTTTAATTTTTGTCCATTTTATTTCATCGGCTTCTTCATTTTCTAAAGAACTAAAGCTAAATACTTTATACACAGACTTGTGTAATTTGATATCTTGAGCTGTATTAATAAATGCCACTTTTATAGCTCGTAAGCTTTGGTCAGAGTTCAAAGACAAGCTGCACATTTTATTCAAAAAAAGCATATAAAACTGTCCGTTTCCCAGCAAATAAAAATCTCTGACTAACTTCATGTGATGGCTAAAGTTATCATTATTAAAAGATGCCTTTAACATGTACTCATCCACTACATTATAAAATTTATCTACTACACAAACAAATGCATTTCTATTAAACACAGACACGTTTTCTAAATTTTGTAAGTCTTTAAACAATTGTTCATTTTTGTGTTCGTACAACACAGCAGCAATATCCCTGCTTCTGATCACTTGTGATTGGTTCTGAGAATTTAATAAACTTTTAATTACATCACCAATCCTTGTTATTTTACTTGCAGTTGAAAGTGGAACGAAAGATGGCATTAAACTAGGCAATAAAGAAAATTGTTTAAATACTTTAGTTTTCTTAGATGTTTTTGCTTCAATAAAAAATTCTTTGTAAGGGTCAAAAATGACACCACATGAGAAAAATGCATTCAATTGCAATATAAACACCTGTAAAAATTGTAATTTCATAAAAGAACTGTCCAAAAATATTATTACTAAAAGATGACGAAAGTAAAATTAAATTATACAAAAATATTACATTATAAAAAGATAAAATTTATTCAATTAGTGATAATAATATTCTCTTCAAAGTTGTATTGTTACCTGTAAACATTGTTTGAATATAATTGTTAGTTGGACTTTGTCATCAATAAACTTCATACTGACTTCGTCATACATGAGATTCAATATCTGTCCGCCGTGTAAACGTGACAACTCAATTTGCTCCAGAATGTTATTCATGGTGACGATTAGTGGTTTGTAGCGTTCAACTTTTCTTAACGTCTCGGCTAACAAACATCTGTTCTCTTTGTGATTTGATAGGTCTTTTTCAATATCGCTAATACACTTACGGTAAGGATGCAAGGCTGAGAACATACCATTAACAAAAGCATTAAAGTATATTCCCCGGTTGACATGATCCGGATTTTCGTCAATGTTCTCCAATTGTTTAATTAACACAATAACCGCGTTCAGTTTTTGGTATTCTTCGGCTAAATTTAGGAATAACTTCAATACACGCCGATCTTCGGTGTTTAAAATAATGAATTCATCATCGACAAAATTACTATCATTGTCGACAATACTCTGCAATAATTCTGATTTATGACCGAGCAAGGTAAATAAAATGTCCGGAATCAAACTTTCCATTGTATTCGTTACACTAAATCATTTATTCCGAATTACACAAAAGTCTAATAAGTACGTTAAACGACGATTACAAATTAAAATATTACCACGGATTAGGTGAATACAGATGGACCACTCGGCCCGAGAACAAGAGAATTGCAAATATGCTCTTCTGATTGGTTCCCCACAAATCAATGTAGGCACACACGACAATATAAATTATTGTGCTGATATTATACAACTTATTTATTATTTTAAATATTGAAAATGATTATCATACGCCAGTAAAAATGTAATGCAGGTAAGGCACATATTTCTTTCCAACTAATACATGAATGAAATTCAAACCAACAGGTTATCTTACAAGAGCAATGTTTAAGTTGTAGGTAAATATATTGTGCTATTGTGCGGTAACACTGATATCTGGGGGAATTAATAACGTCAATTTTTTGTTTACACCGTGAGTGATCACCTGTATTCATCTAATCAGTTATTATCAGATATTACGAAGTTAAATTACATTTAAATGTGATAACGCTTTATCACGAAATTGTCATTTGTGATGGTATAGTAACAATGGGTAAAAAGTTCGTTATTTAAATTGATAAAATTGTAACGATTACAATATGACACACACGAGAACGTTAACATTGCATTCATGAAAAACTTTGTCGAGACTAATAAATCGAAAATGCAGTTTTTACTAAACTATTCGCTTTGAACATTGTCCGTTTTTATCGCATTTGGTAAAACATATTGAATGACGATACAAAAAAATCCAACTTTATTTTTATAATTTTATAAGGAAAAAAACGTAATACCTACTCAAAAATGTTAATAAGTACTTGATAAATAACATAATACACGTACATTATAAGTTTATATCCGCGAAGTGTGACGTGCAACAGTTGAGGACTCTTGATCTTTTTTTGTTCATGTGTTACCAACAACTCTGAGGGTTTTTTATTTAAAAGGTTTTTAGTGTAAATTACCAATCATTAAAAAAAAAATATATATCGATGAAGGCGTATTTATAACTAATTAAAACACTATACGCCTAGTCATTCAAATTAAATTAGTTTTTATCTTTTTGTTTTTACTCCGATTTTGTATATTTGGTTAATTTTTTAACAGCGCGGCAGTCGTCGCGAATATTACACGATTGCTCCACGTCGACACGAGATCAAAAAAAAATTCAACAACTCGAAAATTGATTTTCCAGTACACTATGCGAACTTATCTTTGTAACGCGGTAGTTCAAATAGACGTTCCGCATACGGCACCGACCGCCGAGTAAGTCGTTGTCGGTTCATAAATCGATCAGTCGGTGGTAGAAGAATATAAAACGCCGGCCGCCGCGTCGATACGGAAAGGGATCGAACGGGATGGATTTCCGTTAATTGACGCGGACGAGCGTGCGGCCGGGCAACAAGCCGCAGGTCGTATAATGACGTATTCCGGTAAATTCGAAAACCCGCTGCGAAAACGTTTTTTACAGTGTGGCCGCGGGTCCGGATAACGTAGATCGTTATCAACGCGGACGATGTCGAGCCGTTCAAAAGTCCGTTACGCGACCGAGTGGGATTTTCGTGGTCGAATGTCGGCGTGGGACAATAACGGATACCGTCGGGCGCGGTTGGCGACATTGCGACGGTCCGACCGACCTTGCGCCACGGACGGCCCGTTTTGAATTTCGTTCCAACGGTGCGCGTGTGTGTGCGTGATCGTTATTTCCGCCCCACCGCGCGCGCACCGTCCGCAGTGTTGAAAAAGACGGCGAGCGGTACGGGAACGATTGACAAAAAAAAAAAAAACCGTTCAAAAACCGATCGGCCGTCGTCCGGTGGATACGTGCCGCCGCCGGACACCAGACAATACGGCTTTCCGTGTTCACGTTTCGTGTAACCGTTCGTTTCTCGTCGAGTCCGTTCGCGTTTAAAAGACGATATCATGTCCCGTCCCTGAACCAATACCGTTTTTGTCGTCGTCGTCGTACCCCGTTCCCGGCGAGACCAATTCGTCCGCGAGCGCAACGCTACAATAGGTGTACGGAACAGTCCGTCGTCGGCGTTCGCGTGCCGTTCCGTCCGCCGCGACCGCATAGCCCCACACGGCCGCCCGCCGCTCCGTTTATCAGTTGTCGTGGTGTAGCGTAACGGTTTTGCGGACCGCGCACCGCCACTAGCCGCCGCCGCCGCGAGTCGTACCCGTTCAGTCGCGTTTCTCACCTGCGATCGTATTCGTTTGACGGACGGCCGCGCCGACTGTCGTTTCTGCCGCGTTCGTCGCATCCCGCACGGCCGTTCGTTTTGGCGAACCGTCGCGCACATTCCGTCCCGAGTGACTGTAGCCAGCGGACCGCGTCGCCAACATGCAAGTGGAAGACGCCTCTTTCGACGGCATCAACTTGAAACTGGCCATGGACATCAAAATCAAACGTACCGACGGTGAGTCACATTAATACACACTGCATTGGTACTTGGCATGTTGTTTAATATATACTAAGATACGTTCAATGTTGACGATTGATACGCACCGGCTCTCCCTTTAGGCCGTGGATACTGTTGTCGTTGTTGTCTCCGCTAACATATGCCGACACGTTTGTGTGGTCCACTTTCATCTTTTTTAGTGTAGTCCTGACATTATTGTACTTCCAACCGTAGCTGTGGTGATCATACGATACCTTAAGGTAGCGACAGACAGAAGTTTAAGATTCGTTTGTTTTGGTCGATTTTGTTATATGATCACGTTTGAATTTCTTTTTACAGTCATATATACCTACATTTTATTTTATATTGTTGAATATATGATTTTTATTACGTACTATCTACTACTGTAAAATTGTTTGTTTTTAACTTCTTTATCTACTACTGAGATAGTTCACATCTTCCCCTCTCTCATTTAGACAATAAATGTGAGTATCATATTCTTTTAAGATGGATAAATACAAATCTGTGTTCTGTGCTAAGTTATTTGTTCTGTTGTTTCGTATGATGATAATTTTCTTTTAAAAGGTATCTATGTAATATTTATATAATATATGAAATTATATATCTATATTTATTTAATATCTATGTAGTTTATAGCTAATGGGAATTTTGAAAAAATAAAGAGCCTTATACATTTTTTTTTATTATATACTTCATTATTTTGACTGTTAATTGAACTATTATTGATAGGTACCTAGGTATAAAAATTATCAATAATGACATTATTTACTTATAAAAATTAGTTAAGTAACTGCTCAGGTAGGTATATCAAATATATTTGATGGCAGACATTATGTTATTTTAAATATTTAGAATGTATGTTACTTAGTGGATGACATTTTACATTGACATTTAGCCAACATAAGTGTTTGCTAAATATGCTAATGCTCTGTGGAAAGCGCTGCAAATAGGATTGAGGTTGAGTCATTGAGTCAGTATTGAACATTTAAAAAATAATAATAGACCTTTATTTAGAATATATTTTTTTAAATTGAGATTATAGTAAATCAGTATTCTTATAGATCATAATAAAACTACATTTAAATATTTAATTATTATATTTAAGTATGCATTTATATATTTTTTTTCATAATTATTACCAAGACAAAATGGTAAAAAAGATCAATTAAATTAATTTGTATTGTTATTTGTTAATCTTATATTTGGTATTAGGTGCTTATATTATTCATTAAGAAAAATACTAATGCATAATGGTTTTTGTACATGTATTTATTAGGTATTTCTAAGTTCTAACTGTGGTTAGAACTTGAAACCTAAGTAAACCTGTGCAAATAAAACAATTACCAAACTATATTTGTACATAACCACTATTACATTGTTAAACCTTGATGTAGTACCTATTTAATATTTATATGATTTAGCTACAATTGTAAAAATTGTATCATAATTCACAATGTATGTAATAGTATCTACCTACATAATTTATATCAGACATTTATTATGGCATATGTATATTTCAATATAATTTGCAAATTTTTAAGGTAGGTAGACTGGCATATACCTATATTAATACTTATATTTACTTATATAGTAACATACCATTGATAACATTTATTTAAAATTAATTGAATGCAGGTATTAACTTAATTTCATTAAAATTATTAGTTTTTTAAAATATATATTTTGTTAAAATTATGTACTTATATTGCCTATCTTATAATATATAAATATTATAGTTTTTAACAAATTACCCGATAAGTATATAGTTTTTAAAATGTAAACTACAAAATTCTATATAATACAAAAGTACACAATTTGAGTAAAGTGTACAGTTTCTTAAATATATTTTTATTTAAAGTTAGAAATATCTTATGTTTCTATAAAGCTTATTAAAAAAATTGTGTCATGGCCCTCTTACATTTGTCCCTTTTGTGTATGATAATCAATCTATAAAATAAGTCCTTGTGTAATCTAAAAATCAAGGAAAGGGAAATTGTTTCTGTTTTGACCTTTTTTAGAAATTCTTGAGAATACAACAATAATTAATTAGTAGATATAGTATTATAATTTATATTCTTAATGTTTATGTTGTAATAACTCGAAAATTTGTCATTTGTTAATTTTGTTATTGGCTAGTTAGGTTTATTATTATAAACAATTGTGTATATATATATATATATATATATATATATATAATAACCAGTATTCCAATGAACAGCATAATTACAAACGTGTTGCTTTCAACCATTTTCTTTTTCAGTTTTATGTTTATCTATTAGTTTATTAATTAGATTAGTGTATGTCAACTACACTAATTTTAATTATAATAGAAACTCATAATTTGTGTTCTCAAATTCAAATTTATTACATATAGGGATCTAAAACATTGTGACCTATAATCACTTTACATACTTGAGTTCATATAAATGTTTACTTTTTCTTTTATTAATATAATTCTAACAATAAGTATTACTACTTAGATATATAAAGGAAAATATACAAGTAATTTAATAAGTAATAATAATTTCAAAGTTGGATATTCCAATGATCAATAAATATGTAAGCAATTATCTAATTTATTTTTAGAGACCTATGAGAAAAATCAGAGTTTTTATTATTGCTATCAAGTATTTACCATTATTTTATATTTAGATATTAAATAGTTTGTATTTTAAATTAAACTTTAAAGAATCATATGTTTAATCATTATTAGTACAATTAATAAACCCTGCAGCCTCTAATGACTGTTAAAAAAATACAATTAATGCAAAAATATATTTTTTAAAGACAATTAACGCATCTATTTACTTTCATATATATTTTTATTTCATTTCAATGTGGGAGTGTGTAGTGCAGAATACTATTTGAAAAGATGAGATAAAATCATTTTTATGAACGGTTTGTAAATATTTAAAAATATTTGTAATTTTTTAATTTAGAGTATTTATAAGTGAAGTCTTTAATGTTTAAAAGTTTATTTTACATAATGCACAGCCACATAAATAACACCAAAATATTTAGTTTAAAAACAATAAAAATTTCTTTTCTTTTTATTTACCTAATTATTTTTAATTACCATCTAATTATTACAAAAAAAAAAACTCATACTTAAATAAAAATTACCTACCTACCCAATTCAATTAAAAGTAAATAATTAAAAAGACTAGTAAGTACTGTGTTAAAATTACAATTGTACCTATATTACGCTATATTAGGTATAATTAATTTTCACATTTCAGATTTGTTATTATTAAATACAAATATACTTTCTTATAATGCATAATTAGTACCTAAACATAAATATATTCAATTTTGATAATAAGTATTCTTTAGATTTTTTGTTTGCTCCTTTTTAAATATGTAAATTATCTTTGTAAAGCATGTATGTATTATTATTTGTAAGTATTGTAAAAATATTAAAATATGTTAAACATGAATATAAATAACCTCAAAAATAAATATATCCAAACTTGGCTAATAGGTAGACATAACTACAAATTATTTAAAAAAATGGTAGATATAATAATTTAAACACTTGATTTTGTTCTACTTGTACCTATGTACTTTGTTTGAATTTATTATTTAGGAAATATTTGTTTTTTGCATATTAACATTATTTACTACCCTTTTATGTTATTACGAAAATTGTATTTATTGAAATGTTAGGTAAACATATTATTTTGTTTGGGTGGGTGACAAGACAACAGTTGTTTGACCTTCAGATGTATCTTCTGTAGGCGGTCTGGCAGTCACAAGACCAAATAAGGACGTCCAGAAAATGCGAACTGTAATGTAAGGGCCACTGTCTAAAACAGTACGTCCAGATTTTTTTTTTCATTGATGTCAAAGTTGAATATTAAAAACACAAATTTTCCGTTGTCATAAAATATTTCTGAAAGTTTATTCAAACTTTAATCAAATATACTATTTAAAAATTTTAACATTTTTATATAATAGGTAAATGGTGTTATACCTGCTGTAATAGTTATATTTGTCTCCTCCATAAATGTGTATTATTAATACATTCTAGATAGTATGTAATAATAATAGGGGCACAAAAATAAAAATTGTTAGTAATAACTAAAATAATAAACTATTATAGGTATTAGGTATTTGTGATTACTAATTATCCATTTTTTTTTTTTAGTCCCACGTTTTTGTTTTGGTTTATCAGTGAATCTTATTAATAACGTTACACAGAGTAATGTAAAATCAAAAGTATTTTTAATCAAATGATTGATTAAATATTGTAATTTTTCCCAATTTGGGTTTGTATTATCCAATTTCTTAAATATAAGATATTTATTAAAAACAACCGTCTACTTAATACTACCCACATAAATTACCCCCAAAAATAAATCGATAATTGAATGTAATCAATGAGTTTAGGTAAATATTTGGGTATGTGTGTGTTCATTATCATTAAATTATGTGATTAAAATAATAATTATTATCTACCTACTTGATTTCTTTACTAAAATATTTTATTTCCATCTTTTTTGAAGGGTACTTATCAATAATAAATATATTTTTAATCGTTTTGCCTGCATTAATATATTGTGTGATTTAAAATTAGAAAAACCGAGAAGTGTGAATTAGGTGTACATTGTAGTTATATTTAATAATTTATATATTATTGATCAATAAACTAAAACATACTTGATAGTATTTATCTATATAACATAATGTAATAATTTTAAATAGTATCATTTCTTATTAAAGTACACGCGATTTTTATTATGATAATTTTACATTGTCCAACAAATTCTAATTATTATAACTGTTGTAATATATTTGAAATGACCATTATGTAATTGTATCAATATCAATATTCATTTAATAATATCTAATTCTAACACATAATATACCTAGTCGCTTTTAATTAGATACTGTGTGTATTCACGTATTGTAAATGACTCAGAAAAATATAGTTTATAGAAGAGGCGTCCAATGGGCATGAGTCATTTCAAAAATCACAAATTAGTTTTAAGTTTATAACAACTGGATTATCACTCATTAATAAATTTTATATTATATTATTTGTTAACTATCTTTATGTATATAATAATTCGTTTAGGTATGAGTTTATTAAAAAATAGTAGGAATTATATAATAATAAAACTACACAATATTTATTTGTTTACAAATTATCTTTACTTAGAGTAAAATTATTTTTTGTTTTTTAAAATAGTTATTGAACTAAATAGGCATCCTTAGTAATGTAAACAATATTAATAATTTACGGTTTCGAAAATCAATAAAACGTGCTCATTCATTATGATTAAACGAGTGATATAATATTTTAGGGTTGGTCGAAAACTATAATAATACCAGTTCGTTATTTGGATAGTTTTTTTTGTCTATTTAGTGTTCGAATCAAAATTTTTTTACTTATAATTTATTCGCATTCTTTTTAAAATAATTTTTTGTTATTTTTATCAAGAAAAATAATGTGATTTTGTTAAATCTCGTGTCAATAACTGAATAATTCGATTGGTTTTTCGTTTTAGTCGATCACCGCCTTTGTGTGAAAGGATATTGTTATTTCCCCTACTATATTCTTCATATTACACCATACATAGTTTTTCTATATCTTCTATACAATGGCTTAGTTATGAGGGGATGATGGGGATAGATCCCCCAAGGTCTTTGTAAAATAATTAAATTAACTTGTTAATAATATATATATATGTATGTATATATTTATTTATTTATTTGTATTAGTATATGTTTAATATATATTACATTATAAAATTTAATTGTATACAGTAGTATTTAAAAAAACATAGTCCTGTGTGAGTGGCGAAACCTCCTACCCTATGTTTACTCAATACATTATCTATCCCCCCTCCGGAACTTAATCATAACTACGCCATTGCTTCTATATAGTTTTTCTCTATATAATCCCAAACTCAGAACCCTGAAATACATATATTAATAAAAACCGTTTAATGGACTTTTTTAAGACGTCTGTTAGAAACTTCCATATGAGTGGTGTTTTCAGTTATAACCAGTAATAATTACGTTAAAAATTAAGCGAGATCTGTTGCACATAATTGGTTGGGAAGGAGTTAATATATGTGCGCGTGTTAGCCAACAGTGCTTCTATGACCTATGGACCCAGGACACTGTTAAGGGTCCCTTATTACGTGTACTTTGATGATATTTGTCTCGTGTGTTTAAGCTGTTTATTAGTTGGATAATTCGTTAGTTATTAAATCGGACGTTTGTTGTTGATGGCCGATGGGGGTTATTCCATTTATTTGCGTGAGAATTTATATTTGAAATCCGTGATTTCCATCGTGGAGTATATGTACTTCAAATACTGAATACGGCGAGATGTCAATGGACTTTGTACTGTTAGTTGCGTGTTTTTCTACGTCCCTTTTGCATTGTTGTGATAGGTAAAACTTACGGCTTAAAGTTCGATATTTAAAATAGGGCTTAAATAAACCGTTGGTAATATCGTTGTCAAAATTAAGTATATTGAATAATATAATACTAACCCAATATTTTTTTGTAAAAAAAAAAAAATTATAATGTCAAACTTGTGTCTAATTTTGTAGCGAAATATTTTTCTTTGAATTTTTTGTTTTTAATTTTATCAGGCGAAATGTTTTTCACATTTAATTTAAATTAAATTATATACGTTTAATATTAAAGGTAAATATTCGATTTTTTTGTGGAACGAGCAAGTAGGTAAATGGATTTACGCAGAAATTTACATGTTGTATATTTTTCTCATGAAACATTTTCTAATTTTATTATTTCATTGTTAAAACTACAAATTGTTAGTTTTGCAATTGGTTTATTATATAGGTTACTTTTATGTACGATTTTATTATTTTTCCAATTAGAATTCTTATCAGTTGTCTATAGACTTAACATGTACAATGTTTCGTTTACAATTATAAAGAAGTAGTGTAAAATTATATGATGACAATCATACTAAATAATCCGAAATTAATATGTACATAAATAATCGTAGAATTTGACTTCCGTGTTTTTAATTCGTGTTCGTTTCTATACGCCGATAGCATAGGATAGGTATTACATAATATATTAGACTTAAAACTATAAAAGACTATAGCTACGAACATTGAATAAATCAAGAAATCCTTGAACGGCTCTGAATTCTTTCCAAATAAGGTTATAGGTCATATTTACATCTTTGTATTATATTTTTTGAGTAACGTCTGATTTTTTTAAAAATGATTTCCCCTCTCTCGCCAACAAAAAACTCGCGGAAAATAAAATCAACGACTTCCATACATGAGTAGGTAAGCGCATGGTGTGTATATAGTATTTTTAACCTATCTGTGACGATAATCAATTGTTCTCCGCCCTTATCGCCATGGTGAAATCATAATTTACAAATACAAATAATAGTCATAACAACACGATAGCATTTATCGCACTGCTTGCGCAGAAATCTTATTTAATGAAATTGGAACCAAGCGCATGGTCCAATAAGTTCCATCAGTCGAATTTACACAGCAAATTATTTATTTTTATGTTACCTATAATGGTGTAATGTGTTATAGCTTTTAAAATTGTTGAAATATGTTGATGGTTTATTAAGAATAAAATCCGATCAATTTATTAACCTCACTTAATTTCCACTCGACGATTAAAATCTGATGCATTAGAACACAATAATATAACTATTGGGAGTCTTCCAACCTAATAATAACTAAGTATATTTTATACAAAGAAATTTGCGCCTAATTTCTTCTAATATTATTATTATTATTATTATTATTATTATTATTATTATTATTATTATTATTATTATTATTATTATTATTATTATATCTACGCGGACGGCGTGGATAAAAATATTTTCCGAGTGTATAAATTGTGTTTACATATAATAGTATAGCCCAAGCCGTCTAGATCATCTAGACGTTTGTTGTGTGCCATTCATCCAGAACGCGCGTGTATGTATATCGAAACTACGAGGCGGGGGCTCTACTCTCTCCTACTCACTCTCTCACTGTCTGTCTGTACGTGTGCCTGGTACGATGCAAACCCGTGCTTTACGAACTACGCCGCCTGGTGCACTATTGTGTACTGCTCGACGTTCGCAATAATAATAATAATAATGATAATATATAATTTCAAACGAACGGGAACGACGAATCGAAAGTTTCGCACGTTAATTTAAATAAATTTCCTTCTCCCTCCTGTTACCAATATAATAGATCGTACGTCGTCATCGTCGGTAGTGTTCGGCAAAATAAATTCTCGTCGTCACACCCGTCAGTCTCGGCGGACGGATGCACTCGTGTGGGACAACGTGTAAAAGGGATTTCTTCGCCTCAGCAAAAATCATGTCGTGGCTGAAGAAGAACGGTTGGTCATGTTGTGGTTTTCGGTACGAGAAACGCGACGATGACGGGAGGAGGTGCGATTGCGGCGGTAAAAAAATCGGTTCGAAATTGCGCGGTGGTGCCGTCACGGTCGTAATGCCGACTTCTAAATCGGAAATGTCCGACAAAAATATTCAATGCGATTTCGACGGAAAGCCTGACGGTGATCTCGAGTGCGATAAGGGTCAGTTACCGAGGATGGGCAAGTTGATTTTTATTTTAAAATGGTTGAAGTTAATTTCTACGGAGGAATTGACTTCGCCGAGAGTTACACATGGTTTTTATTACGATAATCGAACGACAAGGAAAAAAGTTCGACAAATTTGATTGATGATATACTACGAAACAGAATAAAACTTTTCCGAGTAACTTCGTAGTTTTGAATAATAGTTATTACTCGTTAATGTCCAGTCCTGTCCAGAAAACTGTTGTAATTGTTTTTCTTTTGAATACGTTATTTTCCGTTCTCGTGTTTCATGTTGATTTTCGCATTGCCAAAGACGTGTATGGATACAGCCCCGGGAATAATAAGGTAGTAAGGTTTTATTATGTAGTTGTGGTTTTATTTTTTTTTCCTTTTTGGGGCGTAATCTATTATAATTTGTTATACTAAAATATGCTTGAGAACTTGTGACTGTTTTGTACTACACACTAATAAACCCAAAATCGCAAAAATAATAATACACTTCAATTGTTGCGTATACGTATTTCGACAACTACTTTGTCAGCGCGAACCAACTGCTACTAGTTGTAGTACTAGTTGTAGTAATATTATTTACTAGTAGTAGTATAGTTGGTTCGCGCTGAGGATGACAACGTAGTTGTAAAAATACGTATACGCAATTAAAGTGTAGTATTATTTTTGCGATTTTGGGTTTATAATGTATAAATAGTATAATTTGTTATGTTTCGTTGACAATTCTAAGGACTTGTAATCGTTGTTATAAGCAATTAGGTATTTTGTCGTACATTAATTAACACTGCTTAATATATAAATTTAAAATATTTTTTTGTGTATGTACATACACTCGTACTTTATCTAAAAAAAATGGAAATGAATAAATAAACTACAATATTAGTTTTATGTTGTATTTTTAAAATAAAAATCTGGTTTTCTCAGTTTTAAAACGATGTTTATACATTATGTTCCCAGCTCGTAATACGTGGATAGGTGACACAAAAATAAATTAAGTTGGGTACCTAACTTATATTTGAAAATATTTAAATTGTTTTCAATATTAATCTGATAGTTAATAATTTTCATAAAAATAATAACGTCGATTAAGTTAAACAAACTTGAAGTGCAATGGTTCTAAATTACTGCACAAAGATATTATTTAATATCTACAAAATTCATTAATTTGATTATAACTGATAAAGTAATGTATGAACACTTTCTCGAGGTCGTTTGTTCAAAACGGAGTTCAACATTTTAAATGATATAATAGTATAATATTATAAATCCTAGTATTATTTGCGTGTACGACAAAAACACTTTTTTAACAATACATTTTATCGACCAATTTTATATTTTGATACGTATTATATATAAATATATTCATGGTTTGTAATGTAAAGTCTTTTATGTATAAATAAATGAATCCTGAAGGTTATTTCACTTCCGATTATTTTGTTATTTATTGTTAAGTAAGATATGTAAATATGTATTAATTTTTTCGACTTATTTTTATTAAAGCGTTATCCAATTTTTTGTGTTTATAATACCTAATGCAATGTAATCGTTTCATTGTGATATTAAATAATAGGTACTGTACTTTATTTTGTTCAGAGTTATTGTTTTATATATATTTATTATATTTTCTAATTCGAGCACTGTATAAAAAATACTTAATGATAGTTCATTATAAACAAATTTTACATAAAATAATGCCCATATGATTAATACTAAAAATAAAAGTAAGATTGGAACCTAAACTTATTAGTTTACTGTGAATTACAAGTTTTATAAATATTCTATGCATGCACAGAGTAAAAAACTTATGAATGTTTAATAATTTTTAATGTATGGTCTTAATATTATAATATAAATTATAACACTAATATTTGGAGTGTTTGTAACTTTGAATTGCCATAAAATAACCAAAATAAATTTTGTTTATAATAGAAGAGTATGGTGTAAATTGTTTCGGCTAATTCTAAACAGTAACATTAAATTATTAATATAGAAATATTGTTTGTTTAGTCCAGATGTCAGTAATTAATTTTTTAAAAAGTTTTATTTAAAAAAATATTTTTCTTAAAATAATTATTCATATATTTTACTTGGATACGCTTTTATATTGTAACCAGGACATGTGTTGTGGTCATTTTATCATGTTTATAGTAATCTAAAAAATGTTACCATAGTTTCCACGTATTTTAAGACTATATGTGTATTGTAAACCCTTGCTTTCATTTAAATGTATTTATACGTGTGTAAGGGTTCAGGCCTAACTTATGTTGTATCCTGTTTATAAATATGTTCCTATGGGCAACCTTATATAATATTACATTATTAAAAGAGGTCAAGTTCATTATCATCATAGTTATTAAGGGTAATTTATTTTCTTTTAAGAAATTTCAATCAAATTCGGGTATTATTTTAAAATATCAAAATTGTCTGCCATTAATCAATTTAATTTCGTAAACATATGCTTAGGATATTAAATATTTGTAACTACAATAAGTAATTGTTACAAGTAATAATTTATAAGTAAAAACAAAAAATATTACATACTATATAATACTTTTTTACTATATATATATATAGGTATTTTAGTTTTTAACTAATTTCATTATTTCTTCATTTTTCTGTTAGAAACTAAACAGATGGTTTTATGATTAAATTTTTATTGGAATAATATTAATAATATATATTATTATCTAAATTGTATAAGTTATTTAACATTATATTAAATAATTATTTTAGGTAAATAAACATTTTATTTTATTAATTTCAGGTCGCATTCATAAAGCAGTTGTATCTAGAATGAATACTGATACTAGAAGCATATCAGTTGAATGGCTAGAAAATGGTGAAACAAAAGGCAAAGAGGTTAAAATATCTGCTTAGTTTCAAATACATAATATTTTTGGCTTATAACTGTTTATTTTTTAAACAGATTGATTTAGATGGAATCTTAGAACTAAATCCTCAACTCCGTTCAAATATTCCCAGTATTTCTATGGTTGCTCAAAATGGTAGTACTAATATACCAACTAATAGCAAGTTAGCAAGGGTAAATATAAAGATTTAAATAATTATTTGTTATGTAAAAAATAACTATGAGTTAATTATAATGGTACATAATCCATTTTGTTCTTTCTATTTTAAAATACAACACTATTTACAACTATATAATTATTTACACATATAATAATTTAGTAATGAAAATATTATATAATTATGTATTGTAATTATTAATATACTTTTATTTATATTTTTAGTATTCCACAAAAGCCTCAATACAAGCAATTACAAATAAAGGTTAGTATTTACTTAATTTAATGTAAATATTTTGAACCATAAAAAAGTCACTATTGTTGGTATAATTCATACGAATTATTTATATTTTGTATTATATATTATTTTTATTTAGAAATTATGTTTCTATAGTAGAATTTTGATAATTATTAATTTTAATTTTTATAATTTTGAAATGTCGATTATCCAAACCAATATTGAAATCTCTCATTCGTTATTTTTTTTTTAAAATACTATTTCTATTTTTATAACTGATAAATATTTTATATAATTCAATTAATCATTTCATAATTACTTATTTTTTAGGTTCATATAAAGGAACAAAACCATTAAATCGGCAGACCAATCATTATTCACCAGCAGTAAATGGTACTGGAGAGGTTTTTTCAGCAACAGTTCCCTGTACGCCTTTAAACCCTCCTCCGACACAATATCAACAAATACCAGTGTTGAAACCTGCTGATCCTCCACCTCAAACACACCTATTAACTCATTTATATAATAATAACATGGCGGGTGCCAATCGTGGCACAAACACTACATCTGCAGCAGCAGCTGCTGCTGCTGCAGCCAAGGATAGACGAAGTAATGTCGTTAAAGAGGTGGCAAAATTGAAAAAGAATCGTGAAGAAAGAAGACAGCGGCAAGCTGAACTAAAAGAAGAAAAGGAAGCTTTAATGAACATGGATCCTGGAAATCCAAATTGGGAATTTCTTGCTATGATTAGGTATGTTAATTATTAATTTATAATGAAAATTAAAAATTAATAAATAATCATTGTTATATTCTAGAGACTATCAATCTAATTTAGAGTTTAAGCCTTTGAGAGACTCTGAAATAGTTGAAGATCATCAAATTACAGTCTGTGTCCGAAAAAGGCCACTCAATAAAAAGGGTAACATTAAACTTATTTAAAAATTATGTATTCCTTGCTGAATGCAAAATATTTTATAATTTATATTTATTTTTGCAGAATTCAATCGAAAAGAGGTAGATGTCGTTGCAATCCCATCTAAAAATCAGGTTATTGTACATGAACCAAAAAACAAAGTAGATCTAACAAAATATTTAGAAAATCAGCATTTTCGTTTTGACTATGCGTTTGATGAGACTTGCAATAATGAGACGGTTTACAAGTATGCAATCAATTCTTTTCTTAGTTATCAATATATTTAAAATTTATATTTATTTCAACATTATTTAAAAAACAAATGTTTAAATATAATTAATGTCATTTGAAATAGATATTCAGCTAGACCTCTTGTTAAAACCGTATTCGATGGCGGCATGGCCACCTGCTTTGCTTATGGACAAACCGGAAGTGGTAAAACACACACAATGGGTGGAGATTTCCATGGGAAAACACAAGACTGTAAAAAGGGCATTTATGCTATGGCTGCTAAAGACGTTTTCCGGTTTTTAAATTCTGCCAGTTACTCATCTTTAAATCTGGTTGTTACAGCTAGCTTTTTTGAAATATACAGTGGCAAGGTAAGTGAAAAAAATAAAATTATGCATAAATAAAATGTTTCATTTTGTTTTTTCATTTCAATCATCAGGTATTTGACTTACTTGGCGATAAAACAAAGTTGCGAGTACTTGAAGATGGTATGCAGAAAGTACAAGTAGTTGGTCTTACTGAAAAAGTGGTTACCACAGTTGATGAAGTATTGAAAATAATTAATGACGGTAACAGTGCCAGGTAAATTGATTTTGTTTGTTACATGTTTCATAATACAATATTTCAAATTTTGTTTTTAGAACTTCGGGTCAAACATCAGCAAATAGTAACTCATCTAGGTCTCACGCTGTTTTTCAAATTGTATTACGTATACCAGGTTTGAATCAAATACACGGAAAGTTTTCATTAATAGATTTGGCTGGAAACGAAAGAGGTGCTGATACATCATCAGCCAATCGACAAACACGTAATTATATTTAAGACATTTGTTAATCATCATATGAAATATTTATTTATTCATTGTAGGAATGGAAGGTGCAGAGATAAATAAATCTCTTCTTGCATTAAAAGAGTGTATCCGTGCTTTGGGGAAGAAAGGTTCCCATTTACCTTTTAGAGCAAGTAAATTAACACAAGTACTTAGAGATTCCTTTGTTGGCGAAAATAGCAAAACATGTATGGTGAGTGATTTGTGGCAAAATCTTTACATTTTCAATAATTATTATGTCTTATATATATATATTATTTTTAAATGATCATACTAAATAAATAAGGGGTGATAACTTTATTACACGTTTTAGATTGCAATGATAAGTCCAGGATTGAGTTCATGCGAACACTCTCTGAACACGCTCCGTTATGCTGACCGTGTTAAAGAATTGGCCGCTTCAGATCCTGCAACTGATGAAATTAATGCTCCTACTTTTTCCCCACCACCAAGTCGTTCTCTAAACATATCTCGCAATTTACAAGATGTCAGTATGGTTGATGATGATTTGGCAGCACTCAGATCACTTAATGTAAGTGATTAATTATTTGTTGTAATTATTATTAATTTTCTTTCTAATTACAAATCAATTTATTAAAACAATTATTAATTCAAATGTTTGTCTGGGCAGGAAGGTGAATTGTCTGCCGACTTGTATAATTTCCATGAGGCTGTTTCTCAACTGCAAGAACAAGAAGATGAAATGCTAGATAAACACAAGTCATTATTAGAAATGGGACAAAAGTGGTTACAGAAAGACAAACAATTATTGGCAATGACTAAAAATGTTGACTACGATCAAGATGGTAACGGACATCTAAAAACCTGTTTTCTTTTTGTCTTGCAACTTTTAGTTTTGCCTATTGCTTATGCTTTCTTTTTTATTTTTATACTCCCATTGTTGGAATTCAGTAATTTTCAAATTAAGTAGTTTGTAGTTGTGAAAGAAAAATCTTTGATAGATTGAAAAAACTTCATTTCGTTCTCTTTTATGCTTGATCAGTATTATTTATTTGTAGTTATTAAGCACGGTTTTACATTGCATTTTTTTTTTACTTATTTTTAATATTGATATTTATCATTTATTTATTCAGGGCTTTACATCCCGAAGTATTTTATAATATAAATTTATATGGACAACTAAATTGTTTTCAAGAAAGTTATAGTTGTGTATAGAATTGTACATTATTTGAATAATATTTATGGCCAAAATTTATGTTATTTAACTAAATGCAATATATTGAATATAATTTTGAAAGAAAGACGACTTTGTCGGAAAACGTTTGTGCTCATTTTGGAAGCAAAATCAGAATAGCAAACTTCATCTTTCATTATTATAGTATATCTAATGATAAAGTAATGATTTGTGGTAAATTACAGTAAATGCATAATTATACTGGTTTTGCCACTAGAATGAACGCAATCACTTTTTGAAGAGATTTATGTTGGAATGACAATTCTTTATGTTTTATTTATAACTTGATTATTATTTTTAGTTATGTATATTAACCATGTTATTTAGTATTAGATATTCTAATTATTATTTTATTACTCAATATTTTATTTTTTGTCCATATTTTCTATTAACATTGTTTTTATCAGAATTTTATTGATTATTCATTTTTTTCAACTTGTCTTCATATTGAATTTAACTGAATAATATAATTTTTTGTTTAAATATAGTATATGGTTTTTTTTTTTTTTTTTTATGATTAACTTAAACATAAATGGTTTATACTATTATTTCAATATTTTCAATTTAATTTAAATGTTTTATTAAAGAAGAAAAAAAGATTTTAATAAGATTAGTCCTTTCAATTTTCATTTTATTGGAAATTGTAAACCTATTGCTCATTTATAATATATTATACAATGGAAAAAATATAATAAAAATAATTTGTGACCTATATTATAATATAATGGTTGTCCATTTAAATTGCTCAGATAAAAAATCATATTTACAAGTTTAAAATCTTGTCTTATTAATGTTGTATGTAATTTTTTACTACTGTTATTTATAAAACATAATTATCAAACTAAATATTGCATTTGTTATACATTTATAATTTTTTTTTAATATTAGGTCTATTTATCCCCTTGTATCTATTTATTTAATATAGTACACACTTGAAAAAATTTTTATTTCTATCAAAGGTATTTTTTTTTTTAATTCTTTTGTTCATTAATTAATAAAAGAATGATCCCAATACGGCGATAGTAAAACCTGCTCATTATGTTATTTTTCTTAATTGTGTGTTTGCTTTTTTGATATGATTTGTGTTTTAAATATATACCGGTTAATTATTATTTTGACGCATTTGTAGAAGTATTATTTTGAAATGCATTATTTTTCCAGCATATTCGTTGCAGCTGCTCAAATTGCTTCAAGAGAAATTAGCTTCCACACAAGATCTGGTCGAGACTGTGCTCGCGTTCAGAAAGCAGTTGACTACTGAGGAACATTTCAGTCAGAATATAATCAAAGGCGGTCACCGTTAAAGAAGATACATTTTTTTTTTTTGTTATTGTCCATATGTAATTGTAGAGGTTTTTAATAATAGTAGAAAACGCGATAAATGCATTTTCTATGTTTTATCATGAAATATCTACTATTACTATTACTATACTACTACTACTGATATTAAATGTGATTTTTTTTTCGGTGATGATACTATTAACGACCTATGAACACTTGAACAATGTTCTTTGGTTTTCACCTACTTAATACATTTACTACATCGCTTTAAGTTTTAACCTCAATGAACTAATACATAATTGTTATAAGCGTCTCATAAATAAATTTGTTCTTCTAACTTTAAACAACTTTAATTTTTTTTTTAACAAAGCATTTACTGATTTTTATTATAAATTCACATATTAATTATATATTTTATATATATCATAGCATTTATTTTTTTTTTAATATAAAAATAATATATATAGAAGTAAAAAATTCCCAAAAAAAATTCAATCATAAAACTTTTAATGTGTATTTGTAAATAAAAAAGTAACAGATTCGATAATAATAATTATATTTAAACTAAGAAATTATTATTAATTTTTTTTACCATTTTATTTGCTTATATACAGGCTATGATGTTGAAATGTATTTTTTAACATTAATTATTATATAAGTCCTATGTTTCATTGATTAATAATTATTAGAGTATTTTTTTTTTAAACAACCATTTTGAGTTTTCATTTTGCTACTATAGTACATACTATTTTTGTATTATTTATTCCAGTTTCGTTGAAAAAGAAGTATATCGTTCAAGCAGTCGAAGCAATGATGTGCTTTTTACTGTTTTTTACGTTTAAATATCTTGTTGATTTACCTATGTGATAAATGTTATTTTTTTTTTTTATGGCATTAGTTCTTAAATCTGTTACGTAAATAAATCAAGATAAAATGAGAGGAACGGAATTTATTTTTGATAATCTGTTAAATGAATCATTTTGAAAATTAAAAAAAAGAAAACATCTAAAACCAAACGTCTTGTACTTACATAGTTATATTATATTTAATATATTTAAACATCTAAAATGTTTTTCTTTCGGTCAGTCATAAATGGAAATGATATAAATATGTACATTATTTGTGTAATATATATAAACATTTTATTATTGTAATTCACATCATTACTAATATTTGATTCATGTTTTAATTTTAGAGATTCGTTTTTCTTTAGTCTAAAATTAATCCAGAAATAAGTGAAACATTTTATGAGTTAAAAAAAATATTTAATTTATTATATCATAATAATAAATTCATTTTCACAAACTACATGAATATAATTTCAATACACACTGGTCAAGTGTTTCTTGTCTTAAAACTCGAGTATAATATTGGTAAATATAAATTCCAATTACTTTGACGAAGCCAGACATTTGATCTGTGCATAAAATATCTATTAGTTATAACTTTTATAAGCTATACCATGCAATGGTAAGCGTTAAGATAGTACTTTACTTATTTTATACTTATACTTGCATTTTTTGTTTTTGTCCATCTAACTGCCAATATAGCAAAATCACAATACACGGTTCTTTAAGGGTAATATTTAGGTTATATTTTTGAGTGTTAACACCTATTACCAATTTTATAGATGATAATATTATCTGTGCTCCCTCATCAGTTTTTTTTTTAAATTATAATTTTGGAAAAAACTGATGAAATAGCACTGATAATGTTCTTGTTTAGAAAATAGGTAATAAGTGTTTGAACATTAAAATTTTCAACCCAAATACTATAATTTAAGAAATGAATAGTATTACTTTATGTTGCCCACAAATGTCATGGAGACAAAAATTGTCATTATAGACAAAAGCTCGATTTTAATAATTTTAATGTCTACTAAAAATAGCATTAATTGTTTTATAAACGTTTTCTTTGTACAGAACAAATTAATATAAATGAAGATATAAGAACAGTTTTGATGAAAATTAAGTGTTTATTTTACAAAATTTCGAAGCAACTTTTATAATCACCATGGTTACAGCAATAGACATTAATTGCATTGTAATTTTCAATGAAAATATTTCATCAATCGAAGTAGTACTCGATAACATCTGGCCGCTCTGGCAACATACATAATTGTATGGCATCAATCCTACAAACATAATGTAGAAATGTTAATTAAATACATTTACATTTGAAAAGAGAAATACATTATGTGGTTTATTTTTGTTTTCGAAAACATACCAAAAAACGTAGTATACATAAAAGTCCAAAGAGGAATTTTAGCGATTGGCGCGATTAAATTTAACAGCCAATTTGGTGTAATTGGGATGATCCGTAAGACTAAAAGTAAATACCAAAGTTGATCTTTGTTTTTTTGTACCTAAGAAGATACACAAATTAACATGATTAATCATAATGTTTGTATATTTTATGTTAGTAAATAGAGCGTTTAATATATTGTTTACACTGTTTCATATTCAAAGGTGGAACTATCACTTTCAAACTGAAGAGGCTTAAATTTGAAATACATTAAATTTATAGGTAAATTAATATTAATTATTGTATTTTACTTACTAAGTTCTCTAAACTGATTTTATATGAGGTTAATCGACTAGGGAAATAATTCTCAATTAATGACTCAATGCCACATATCTTGGACAACAGATAACATGCCGAGACACCTAAGCTCGATAGGGTGCACACTAAAAGTAATCCAATACTCGAACCGAACAGTGAACCTGCCATTACATTCTGGAAAACATATTTAAGAAACATAAACTACAGTGTCTAAAATAATACGGAAGTATTATACGATTTTACTGTACTCACCAATATAATAGAGCCTGGAATGCAAAACATTTGTTTGAATATATAAATGCTACTAAATAAGATAAGTATATACAAATAATTGGTGTTGTAATACTGTTTGAGACACACATTTAGAGTTATGATGTCAGCTATAGTTTTGGGCAATGTGAATTTGATACTGCACTAAATTTAAAACATTACAATTTTATTTTATCATTTAGTTAATTAAATTATAGTATTGTAAAGTTTTACTTGGTTTTCAGTGACCGGGGCATTCTGAATGAGGTAATACAACCAAAACAGATAAGTTGAAAACAGTGGAACCACTAATGATACTCTTAGAAAAGTCATCTATAAAAAAAATATATATAAATAAATCAGAAAGAGATCAAAATTAAACAATAATATACTCTTACGATAATATATATGTATGTTACATAAAATGATTTATGAGAAGTATGTTTTGATGTTCTTAATACAGAGAAGACTGAAAAACATAGCTATGGCATCAATTGACATCAAATAAGAAAAACCACAAACTTCACTTCAGAAGTAATCATTATATATAGAGCAAGTCATATTATATAGTATTTTTTGATGCACAATAACCACACACCGACGAAATGAAATGCATTCTGATGAATTAATGAGCAGTACAGTTTAATTGATTTTACATTACTATGGGCGGACAAGAATAGTGTTGCGCTCTGCGGCGTTCATGATTGTCTCGCAGAATACAATAATTCAGAAGCTCGTTTTCGGTTTAAATCAGATGAGATTAAAAAACTGTAAAGTTTTATTAAGTTGTTAAATTTTCGTTATTTCAACGGAGGCTCAACGAGCCTACCACTGCATACACCTACCTATGTGCGTTCTGTATATTTCAAACGATATCAAAATCAAAAGAAAAAGGACAGGTCGTATATGGATTTGCACTGTTCTCTGGCGGCGGAAGTTTGACAAATCGTTAACGAACAAATTTTAGTTGTACGTTAGTTAATGCAAATTGGATTTGACTCGCGATAATAACGTAATCGTCGGATATGCCAAACGAAATCGACCAAAGCGAAATACTCGCAGCCGAGTGCGATTCGAACGTTGATACACCTCAGAGATATAAACAGTATTATCACAACGTGCAATTTGTGATAACGTAATATAGTGATAACGCGCCATAATCGATTGTGCGTTAATTGTTGTGTTCTCGTGTTTAAATACACATGTACCCTCCGGGCGAAACATCTCTTTTCAATAATAAAAGACCATAAAAACACGAACCGAGATTACAGTCGGGTTCACACTTAGAAGGTAAGCTACACTTCCTATCGTCGGCCGTCATGTAATTCGGTGGTGTTGAAAAGGTTATTTCAGTTCAAAATTTTGATCGCTAATTACGCGAGTGTTTTTAACATTTATACGTTGATTTATCACGAGTTGATGACACACGAGTACTGTAAAAGTCTCGCATTTGAGCGGATTAGCTTCAGAAACCGCGCTCTTCCATGAATTCTCCTCTGGAAGATATTTGTATTATGTTTATCGTCTCATCACGCGATGAAACGATTCGTACGATAAACCGTGTACGATAATTTATATTACTTGTACCACACTGATTCCATAGGCGCCCAAACGCACCTCATTAGAAATTCTATTATTTCTCGGCCGAGTGGATTGTCCGTTTTCACGTAATCCGTGGCGGCCATCCGTGCCGGCGTTCAGTGTTCGGTTGCTCGTCAACCGTCGTCTGCGTTCGTCGGTAATAAGTTCCGGGTCTTTCGACGATTTGCCGTCATCATGTCCGGTCCGAACGAAACGATCAATCTGCACGAGTGCCTGGAACTGATCACAAGACTCTCGCGACACGCCGGAAAGGTTAGTATACTGACCAGTCACTAAGCAATGCCGGGCAAGTTGGCGTAATTAAATAAGTATAAATATGTGTGTGTGTGTGTGTGTGTTAAAAGTTACTTATATTTTTCTTTTTGAATTAGCATTAAAAACAAAACAATAATAATCAGACTCTTGTCTCCGACAGATACTACAGTATTTGACGTTATTGATATTGTTGCTAATTTGACGTTAGATATTTTTGTAGAAAAAATTAACTTGAAATTTTTAAAAAAAAAACCAATAAATTATTAAGTCAAAAGTTAATTTCAACTGAACTTTTTAACTGATTAATTCTAAGTAGATGAAAACTTATGTTGGATATACTTTTGAATCATCACGATAATATTTTTTAAATAACATTATCCATACAAGTGCTCGACAATGTATGAAATTTCTTAGATTACAGGGTAACTGAGCGGTATTGGTTTTCTAGTTTGGTGTGTAGAATTATCCCCCCCCAGTTCCCACAAATTCTAAAGAATCAATTTTATTGAACAAAGTTGTTCAGTTTCAAATAACTCTTGTAAGTTATCCCTATTTGTCTACATAGTTTTAATTCACAAGTGATGGGTAGGTAGGTAACAGAATCAATATTTTTCTCTTGTCGGGTGGTTGGAGAGGCTTTAAAACAAAACTTATGTAATTCTGTTTATATGCACCTAACCAATAAGTTCCATTCCCTTAAGTACTAATACACACAAATGTAAAGATTTTCAAAAATAAAGTAATAAGATGGTAACAAATAATTTATGTTATACATAAATACATAAGTATTTCTCATAAATAGAAATGTGAATAACCAAAATATAAAGTGTCTTATTGTATGATAAGACAACATTAAATCTATTGACTATATTTTAAATGCAATAACAATAATAATAATAATAATAGTTTTAAAAATCAAGCAAAAAAATGTGTATGTTTGGGCCTAATCGGCTTACCATGAAAACATGGAACTGTCAAATGTCGACTGTGTTTTCTTGCTTCTGTATATATATGATTAATAGGTATATTTCATACTATAAAAAATGTAATCTTTGTTCACCCCATAATATATGATGAATATATGTTTCTTTAAATATAACATATTTGTATTTGATCATGACAAAAAGAAAAATACAAAATGTCTGTCTATGTTATCCTTTTTGTAATTTAACTATTTTATAATATAATTTTTTAAAATTAAAATTTCATGCTATAGGTATTCTTGATGTTTTGATGTAGTAGTTAGGTAGTTCTCAATAATATCTTAATAATTTTGTCGTACTCTAGTTCCACCTAAACAGTTACTTACATAATTTTTTTTCTATAGATAAATTTATATTGTAAATATAATTATATATACAATTTCCTCTTCCGGATCTCATAATACTATTGTATGGGGTTTAGATACACCATCCTATACAAATGACTATTATTATGACTATATATGTATATTTTTTCAATAATTATGGTGTGGCCCAGGTATGTTTAGCATGCAATGAAGGGCCTTTAACATGAATGACTTTATTAAAAAATATTAATTAATATCTAATGATTTACTTATTTTTAGATCATCAAATCTCATATCAATCAGAAAAAAACAATAGAGACTAAAGCCAATGCTATTGACTTTGTCACAGAGACGGACCAAGAAGTAGAAAAATTACTTATTGAAGGAATCAAACAAAAATATCCAAATCATAAGTATATCAAGTTAAACATAATTTTCGAGAACATTTTATTTTTAATAACACAAAAAAAATTTCAGATTCATTGGTGAGGAATCGTTTGCTGCTGGTATTAAAGAAGAACTAACATGTGCTCCAACCTGGGTCATTGATCCTGTGGATGGTACCACCAATTTCGTACATGGCTATCCAAACGTTTGCATATCTATTGGTTTAGTTGTCAATCGTGATGTTAAATTAGGAGTTATTTTCAATCCTATTTTGGACATGTTTTTTAGAGCTATTAAAGGTGAAGGTGCATTTTTAAACGATGAGCCCATCAAAGTCAGTGGCGTAAAAAGTAACTATTTATAGTGTATAAATATATTTAAAGTTTAAAATATTATACTTTTTTGTTTATTTTTCTTTTATAGAATTAAGTGATGCTTTGGTAGCTATAGAGTACGGTTCAGTAAGAACTGAAGAATTCAGAAATATTGTAAACCATAACATTAATTATCTGGCAATAAATGCTCATGGGTAAAATTAACCTGACAATACCTATTTTTACAGTGAAGTTTTTTTAAACAAACAATTTTTTATTTTCTAGTATTCGTGCTGCTGGTTCAGCTGCTTGGAATTTGGCTCAAGTCGCGAGAGGAGCGATTGACTTGTACGTGGAAATGGGTGTTCATGCATGGGACATGGCAGCGGGTGATATTATTGTCAGAGAAGCAGGGGGTACTGTTATTGACCCAGATGGTAATTGAAATTATGACATAATAAATTAATAAAATGAATTGCTTTGTGCATTAAGAATATTGTATGATGACCAGGTAAAGTCTTCAATTTGATGCAACGAAGAATATTAGCAACAGCGTCGACTGAAATCGCCTGTGAAGTGTTTCAAAATTCCAGCAATACTATCCAGAACACGATTAAGTGTTATAAACAGTGCCATAAAATATCATTGCAAATATTTAAAATTTTGAAAATTATTAGTGAAATAATATTTGTAAACAATTATTTCTGTATAAGGTTGATATATTTTAGTGCAACATCATTTCGTCAATTAATTATTTATTGTTGATGGAACATGGATATTTTTATTCCATGATGAAATATTAGTTGCTAAACTATCTATTATGAACAAGTAGATTGTTGATGTATGAATTTAGTCATTTTATGTTAAAAAAAACTATTTATGAAAAAAATGTGTTATTCTATTAAAATTAAATAATTGCTTATTTATACATATTAAAAAATAGTGTATTTCAATTTAAATTACATCGTCAAAAAAAAAAACTGTCAAATCATACAAAATGTAATTTTTTACCAGTAAATCAATGTGTTTATAGATTGTTTTTGTAAACTGAGACCTATAACACCTCGTTCCGGATCTTTAATGGAAACATTGACTGGTTTATTCCTTCTGAAAAACATAAACATCCCTCATTAAAATTCAAAACGTATATTAATAATAAATAATGGGAAGTCTTAGGGCCCTTGTGTGATTCGAACCTGCCAAACAGCTAAGAAATAATTGCATAGTTTATTAGTAGAGCTGGGATTTATATGTTATATAAAACCAAAATTATGTACATATATATGTACAATGGTTAAAATATATAGTAAAAAGTGTAAAATATGTAGTAAAACAAATATGTAAACATGTTGAATTAAAATGCAATTTTTTTATATTTGAACAAAAGACATTAATTTTTTTTTAATACAATGCTATTGTCTATTAATATTGAAATAATATAATTAATAATTATTGATATAATATGATTGAATTAAATTAACATTTTTTAAATTTACACAAAATGCAATTTATTGTTTTTAATGTTTAATCATTGCAAAGTAAAACAATGGCAAATCATATAGTGTTTTAAATGTTCAAAATTAAAACTATGACTATTTGGTCTTAATATTAACTTTTATCTATTTATAATATGTTATTTTTCAACTTAATCAGCCTTTTTTTTATGATTCTCACATTAATCTTCACTTTTTATGTTAAAAAATTACTCAGTCGTCCTCCTCCAATAAGGGGGGACTCTCCCCGAAGAATTTTTGTATAAATAATTATTATATATTCTTTTCTAAACTTCCGTTATCGGGAAATAAATTTTAATGAAACACCGCGTCGTGATTGTCTCGCCTTTTCTACTATAGGTACTAAGAGCAGCCTCTTATCTCCCAACACAAATGGGAACATAAATAAAACTGTTCCTTTGTATAATACTACTAAACCGCCAATTTCGATGATGTAAATTGAAAAATTATTTTACTTTTTAGTATTATGAATGAAATTTACGAAATATGTAAAATAAAATATATCTTATTGCAAATCATGTGAGATAAATTTATTTTTTGCCATAATTGATTTATCATGTTTTAGTAAAAATATGTATTTACATATGAATCCCAGCCCTATTTATTAGTATATATATATATACTATACTAGAGCAAGTAAAACATGTAATTTATACCTATTGTACAGGACAATGACTACAGCTCCGTCGGGCCTTTTGAAACCCACAGACTTGATGACAGATGTCTGAGTCAACTTTATTCGCGTTGAACCTCTAGATATGAACTTTGAAAAATGTCCAATCGCGTAGAACATTGGCTGCTTGTAGAATTCGTCTTTGGTTTTGTCGACGATTATGGGCGAGTCGATAAAATTAGACACCCAGGTCGGTCCGCCTGTCATGTCTAAAGCTAAATTCCATTCCACCCATCCTTGCACCCAATGGTTCAGATCCTAAAGTGAATTTGAAAATATATACTGTTCCGTTTTACGTGTTATGTATATATATTTTGTTTTTTTTATTTTTTATATAGTGCCTCCGGGCATTTTGAATGGTGAAATTGTTTTGATTATACCTCATTGTACCGTAATAACTATCCGATTATTAATGTTAAAATGTCATTTGACGTTTTACTTAAGGTATGAGCGTTTGAACGTATATATTTATGGTAAACGTTTATAATCACACGGAATACGCGTCATATATGAATAGTTATTGGCTGTCGGGTTCAGAACCATGGAAAATGTAATCGGGAAATATGTGTAACGAAACGCCAACGGTCGACAACGTTATTTGAAATTGATTTGAGAAAACCGTACGTATTGAAAACAAACGCGACGAAAGTGAGATTGGCCAAATCGGCGTTTCGTTTGTTTCGTTAAATTCCGAACGGTTAGTGTTATACAAATCGATTTCTATGAACGTGTGTTTTCTCGTACGTCGATGATGTTGTTCGCGTAGTTTTCAGCTCTTGTCCAGCTGCCCAGTTGCACTTTGACGAAATCCCACGGCTTGTCACCTGCGGACCGAAAAATTAAATAACGAACGTGAACCCGCGGTCTTCTTGGCGCGCGCCACGACGTATTCGCCCCGTACGTGCCTTGGGACGCTTCGGTGTTCATTATGATCTTGTCGCCAAAGTCGTTGTGCACGTCGTTCAGCACTTTCACCGGCACGATGAAGTCCAGATACCAGTGTACGGCCACGCCGTCCACGTATTTCGCGCTCCGCTCGTCGCTCATGATCTGCAAAATCGGATGTTGGCGTGCAAAAGCGCCGGTTCTGGCCGGCTTGCACGCGCGTGTCCCCTGCTACTTCGCCGTACGTTTTCGCGCGACTACGTATGAACGGATCTAACGAAACCGACACTACCGGTCGTTCGCGGATCCTGATGTTTGTTTATGTTCTGTCGGTCGGTATTGACCACGTTGACGTGCACGAAGAAATAATGCAAGTACCGTGAAAGGTATACTCGCGAATATCTTTTTGTTGAAAGTCTGTATGAAAATGTTTTCATACAACACATACGAATTCGATTAACCAAAAAAAAAAAAAAAACGTGCAAACAATCCGAAACCGATCTGTAGTCGATGCAACAATTTTAAAAGCGCCAATTGTTTTTTGGAGTATATATATATATAATAGAAATTATTAGAAAAATATAGATAATTTTTTTAAAATATTGTATTATTTCTGATTTCACGTGTACTCATTATCAACGTATAATAGGCGTGCGCACGGGGTGGGGAGGGGCAGGGTAGGCAACTGCCCCTCCTGCGGGCTAAAGTTTTCTTCCAAATATAGTTTTAAAAAAACATTATAATATAATTTTATAGTTTTATATAATGAATAATATGTAAACATAGAGTGCGCGGTGCACGATGATTTTGTGTAGTCCGACTTTAAGCAAACCACAAGCGATACCGCGGTTATAACGAGCGTTTATAGATAAGCGGCAACACTTTTCTGCCCCCCCCCCCTGCCAGCAAGGTCTGCGCACGCCTATGTACATATATATATATCACTTTTGTTCAATCGACCTAGTAAGCGTCGAAGGGTCGCGGGCCCTAACCTCTTTGGCCCACCACACCGACTCGGACGTGTAGAAGAAAAAAAAAACGCGTTGCGCCCGAATACCATTTTTATCCACCAAGGCAGCACGATCCTCTGGTCGTCGATGGCGAACAGCAGCGTGCCGTTGTGTTCGGAAGCCCTCAACCGGGGCCCCATGTGACGACCGATCCATTCGCGGTGCGACATCGGCGTCCAGCCCATCGAGTTGAATCGATTTATGGGCACTATGCCGTTCAACGGTTCGTTGCCCGTGGTCAGCGCCCAAAACGTGAGGTTGTGTTTGCGGTACGCGTCCAAAAACCTGCGCAACGAACAACGGACGACTATGTATGAGTAGGTATCCGTAAATAATCATAATAATCACTCCTTTGTCTGATAAACATTCTTCAAATCCAGATTATAGGATCAGTAACAACCGAGTTGACATTAATAATAATAATAAGATTATGCTTCCATAAACGCTACGACAACAACTGACGGACACAACGTGAAGCGATATTTGAATGAAAAATTCTGCGGGGAAAGGTATGGGGACCAGAACACGGGGTGAACGTGAACGAAGGGTTAACCGTCGGGTAAGAGATATAGTAGAAGACGCGGGCGTAGTCGGAACAATGAAAAACAGATGAATAAACTGGACGAGGATGACTAATTTGGAGAAATCACGAAATGAACACCGGAGAGCAAGAGATAGAAACGGGTTCAGAACTAATTTTCTGCGTCACGATGTACAAGAGATGACTCGTGACAGAGACGGATTGATGAGAGTAGTGGTTGCAACGAATGACCTATACCAAGCTAAAAAATAATAACAGTAATATAATATTTACTTCAGATGATATTCCGCCCACGTTTCCATGAAAGACGGTTTGAGAAAACCGATGCCGGAATAATCGTTATTGGTCTTCATCCACGGCGGGGCCGACCACGCCGAACCGATCAACTTCAGTTCGTCCGAAGCTATCTCCATGGCGGTCTTTATCAAAGGTATCTGCGTGGACGTGCGTGTAAGTTGTCTTGATTCGATGTAAATATATTACACGGGTACCCCCGCGCGCGCACCAAATCCCAATGTCATTTTTGTATTTTTTTTTTATTTTTCGATTTCAAGTATCGTTTTTCAGTAATCAAAAATCCGATTTCAATTTGGCTTATCAATATTTATTTATTGCATATACATTATGGACTCAATTGGAAAAACTCAAATATAGTTTATAATTTAATTACAAACAAATATGTAAATTTAAAATTTTAGAAATTATTTAATTAAAAAAATATTAACACTCATAAAAATTAATAAATATATATATATATATATATATAGTACAATATATATTTTATTTTAAATATAATATATAATATTATAGGATTCCTGACAGCGTAATGGCTATAGTTTATATTTGGGGTTTGATAGGCACTGAATGTCTCCTTGATGTAACGATGGCAAAAAACAATTATTTTCTCGATATTTAAAATTACCGATGTTTTTCTCTAAATACATCGACGAGTTTTATTTAATCTTTCGATATTGATATGTCGATGTTCACGATAACTTTTACTACCAATCTTTTATGTTTATTAATCAATATTTTTGTAATTTAGCAATAACATTTTGTGTCTAATCTCGTGCTTTGTGGCTCCCCCCCTATCGAATACGCTCTTGGTTGGATTAGATAAACACACGACGTACGTTTTTCTTTTCACTCGATACGAACACGATGATAACTGTGTATGCGCGAAAACAATTTTTTTATTTTTTATTTTCACGTTATATACGTACGAGCTATACGGCCCGTGTTTTTGAATAATCGCACGTTGTTACCTTGTAATCCGTGTCTTCCGCGGCCAGATCGAAATTGTTCAGGTCCGGTACGCCCTTGTCGTCGGCGTACGTGTACTTGCGCGTCGAGAAGTCCGTACCTCCGATCGGCACCCGTCCGACGTTGTACTTGATGCCGTCGTCGGCGAAATACGACCTGTTGTGAATTTTGAAAAAATATCCGAACCTTTTTGTTGTAGACGCGTTTAGAAAAACCCGTCGTCGCCGTAACCCAGTGGTTCCCAACCTTTTTGACACTACGGACCACTCAGATAACTTTCAATACGTCACGGACAACAATCATTTTTGGACATTATTTTTTCTCATAAATAAGAATCGATTTTTCAATCACAGATATTATTAGAATTTAGATAGCGATTGTCGGTACGTAATATTTGTAACACGCCCAGAGGAAAATTGAAATGTTTTCAAATTTTATAGGCATGCCTCGCGGACCACCACCACACATGACGTCTCACGGACCACCGGTCGGGAACCGCTGCCGTAACCGGACGGGCGCGTACCACTACCTACGCACTCGAGCAGTCTGCGTTGGGCGGCCTCGCTCAGGGACCTGACGTTGACGCCGGCCGAGTCGGTGAACGCGCCGCCGAAACCGTGGACCGTCTGGTACGCGGTCGTCCGGTCCACGTCGATCTCGTCGCCGGGCCACTGCGAGTCCAGCGACGGCGCGAACGACCCGTCGGCCCGGCGGAACCGGCTGCCCGCGCTCGACGACGCGTACAGCGCGTACCTGCCGGCCGGCAGCGCGCCCGGCTCCGGCGTCCGGTCGCAGTACGTCGCGTTGCACACGCACACCGTGCCGTACGCGAATTTCCTCGGCGCGCACTCGTCGGCTGCGGCTGCGGCGGCCGTCACGTCTGAACAGGCGGCAAGCACGCGACCGAACACGGTGAATACGAGTGAACGGCGTGGAAAACACATTCGTTCTCGATTTGTTATATTATAATATGTGTGTGCGTATAGGTGTTTTAAGTATATGTATATATATATGTATAATATAATAAAGTGGAGTAGCGGTCAATGATCATCGAGTGCAGATTCTAGGCTTTGCGGATGATCTGAACATCCTCGGTGAATCACTGGAGGGTGTTTTAGAAGCAGCAAAAGTAGGGTTACAGATTAATGTGGAAAAAACAAAAATTTTAGAGATTCTCGACAGTGACCCACCTCAAGACGTATTTGAACCAATAGCTTTCAAAAAAGTGGAAGAATTCCAATATCTAGGAGCGATACTTAGTACAAAAAATGATTGGTCACGGGAGATAAGTGCGAGGATAGCAAAGGCAGAAAGAGCCTCTTTTGCACTATCAAAATTCTTTAAGTCTAAAGCGCTGTCCAAGAAGACAAAATTGTACACGGCAATAATAAGGCCTACTCTCACTTATGGTTGTGAAGTATGAACAAGCGTGACGAAAAGAAGACTTAGAACCCTCGAAAACAAAATATGGAGAATGATATGTGGACCAGTTCGGGACGCAAGAACAAATGAGTGGAGAAGAAAATTCAATAAGGAATTACAGGAAGAACTGTGTTCTTCACATACAACAAATGTTCAAAAAAGATTACAGTGGTTTGGGCACATAATGAGAAAAAGCGAAGACGAAATCATTAGGGCAGTGATAGAATGGAAACCAGAGAAGGGAAGAGACCTCGAGGCAGACCAAGGAGGAGATGGCTTGACGTAGTAGAAGAGGATCTTAAAACTGTGGCAGTAAAAGAATGGAAGGAAATTATCCAAGATCGAGAGAAATGGAGAGACATAGTGTTGGCGGCAAAAACTCTAATAGAGTTATAAACGCCAGTGATGATGATGATGATGACGATATATGTATAATGTATTCAATGTTATTAACGTGTCGTGCGTTACAGTGCGATCCGAAACTCAGAGGACGATTTACCAAGGAAATGAGGCGCGGTTGAAATATCTCAGAAATACGAACACTGTACGCACGTATTTTATTTACGATTCTACACTAAAAAGAAATACATATATATACATATATACACGAGTAAATTTAACGCATTGACGGACAATGTTTCCGCCATGTGTATGTCATGACATGTTTCGTTCGTTTTTACCGTTTCGTATTGCAGTTATCGTCAGCATCGCCAGTAGCCATTTCAGTAGTGTACCCTGTAACGCGAAATTGGTAATATCAATATTAACTTCACAACGAAATCGATTATCGAAAATTAAAACTCCCGTAGCCGTTTTGTGTAATACGACCAAAGAAGTTACAGGTATTTGAAAAAATCCAAATCTCAAAACATTGTGATTTTTCTATACGTATACGTGTAGATCAATTCGATTTTTAATTAATTTTTAATTTTTACCAAAAAAAAAAAAAAATGTACATATATAACTTGCTCGGCCTCGCACGTTTTTATAAATTCTTATTCTATTTGTTAATCTTCGTCAAACGCAATACGTTTTTGTACGCGTAAATGTTGTAGTCTACGGATATCCATTAAATATATTTTAAACGCAAGTAAAACGACACAGATAAATCCGAATAAAAACTTACGAGTTTCGGGGGAAAAGAGGTCATCTGTCATTTATTACAATTAATCAATAACTATATGTTATTTGCGCTTCTACTAAATATATATTTATACATTTTATATATGCGGCTATGAAATTGTTTACATTGAACGTGAACTATTCCGTCATCTTGTGACCAATATAAAAAATAATTTGGAATTATTCTGTTGTGGCGCAGCGGATTCTATATAACAGGGGTGGCCAAATTTTTATTTATTTTTTGATAAAGATCTACGGAGAACATATTTTTCCTTTGAAGATCGACTCGCAAATAATATTTTTACTTTTTAGTATTTATCTGTCGGCAATTGTCACTTATATACTTTTACTCGTCTAACTCTTTATGATAATACATTCTAACAAATCGACTTTGATGTCGCCCGCGATCGACCGTTTGGCCGCTCCTGCTATGTTATCATCGTGTGTACATCGGATAAGCGAGGTTGCGACTTCGAGAGGCCGTCGAAACGCCGGAACAAATAGTTTAGAAATCATTTAACATTCTTTCGACTGGGCACCATTTGTACACACGTGCATACGACGGTCGTCTCTACACACACACATACACAGTAACGACAATGTTATAGTTCACATTTTCAACCGCTCTGAATTAGATATTTAATGCGTAAATACGTCGTGTACGGCGAGATTTAAAAAAGAACCCTCGGAACTTGACCGCCTCGCCGTAACATATGAAATATATGATATTAAAACTTGGATTAATAGTTACATCAATAATTGAAAATATCTACAGAGCTATTTTACGTAATACAAAATTGAAAATATACGTATAAACTCTTTACGTAATTAACATAGTAGACTATTTGTATATGATATAGGTTACGTTGCGAAATATTACTGAAAAAATAATTTAAGTCTTCGGGTCACGGTCATATTTATACTAATACATATATATATAAAATAATAATATCATAAATAAGATAAACAGTATGTGAATATATACATTACGCGTGTATAAATTATATATATATAAAATTTAACTTATTTCATTTTCAGGTTTTATCCTTGTACAATAAAATATCTTAGAACTGTTTATATCTAATATTTAAATTTAATTATTCATGTTTATTTTTATGAAAAATATGATCATGTTTGCTGTCATTATATATGATATGTTTGTTTGTTTGGTAAATAACAAAAGAATATTGCAAAGCTATCACGGTTAATCAATTAAGGTTGGGCAAGTTAACTAATTTTTAACTTATTAAGTAAACATAAAAATGTTTAAGTTAATAATCAAAAATTACTTTATTTATTTATTTTGTTAATTTCAAAAGTCAAAGATTAATTCTACGAAAAAAATAACTTTATTTAGTTAAAATTTAAAAATTTCTACTTAGCAATAAAAATAAATACCGTGATAAATATTTAATAAATATCTGAAGAACATACATATTTTTTCTGCGTAACCATTAATACAAACAGGTTTTGAAAGACCTTAAGTTGTAAATTAATGTGAACACATTAAGTTAAAAAAAATGTAGTTAAATAAAAAAAAAAAAATGTAACTTGATATACATATATCTATATTTCAGTGGCGTAAACGAAGGAGAGCTGTGGTGACTGTAGCCTCGTCCCTGAAATTTCAAAAATATTTGTCTACTTTGTATTCCTTGAACATAATGCTTCGTTTTATATTTCATACCTAATTGATAATAGTTACATGACTGGTAATAGTTTATTTTATTTTTACTGTTATCATACACTGATAACAGATAACATTTATCAGTATTGTCTGTTGTGACGTGTTAATGTCGAAACGTTTTTGAGTTGACTTTAACATTATTTCCTTCGTATTGAATACTCTAAATTTATTTTGGATTTTTTAAAGTAAATTGACGTTTGAATTGGTGTAATGTGTTCCGACAATAATAACTAGATGCCTTTATTTCACTTTAAGATTCGATTAATCGGCGAAGGTTAATGTGCATTAGTTCATCTACACTCGTACAATTATATGTTGATAAAGGACGAAGATCACCGAAAAAGCAAATAGCATTTGAAAAGTATTCCAAACACTCTCTTAAAATAAGCCGGTTGTGTTTTAAATAATTTTACCAGACAATACTTGAATGTTATGCACAGTGTTCAAGAATGATTCGTATTATGCTGCAAATACCTTGCCTATTAAGTCTATTATTTATTTGAGGTTATTTTTTATTTGTAGAAATACAGCCAATACTCGATTTTAGACAAGGGATGTGGAATTCGTGCAAGCCTTTATCGCAACGGCACAAAACGACCGGTTGTCCCCGTCGAAGTATACATGTATAGTTGGCAAAACTGATGTCGCATGGTAAATCTTCCGGGTCGCAAGAAAGAAATATAAGAAAAACCGCATGATAAATAAATGTAGAAATGTGTCGAACGCGTGTACTCACCATTACGGAACGTTTTGGCGGGTCGCGTCGTCAACGAATACGCCGCGGACGACGACGGCAAACGTAGCGCACTGTCCCGTCGACGACTGGCGCTCTCTCCGGACGTTTGCGACGCGCGCGGTCGGTCCCTTTAAGGCACGTCGACACGACGATGATAACGACGACTGCGGCGCGCCGGTTATCGTGGCCTGTACGACACAAATACTTGTACTGTACTGTCGCCGGAACGTAACGACAACGACAACAACAACTAACGTCACCGTACGGGAACACGGCGTTTCGTAATCGGCGCAGGCGTTTGATTCGCCGGTGGTGTGGTCACCTTTGCACCGGCCGTAACTTCTCGTCCCGTGCAACTAGATAAACCGGATTATATATAAATGTGCGCGCGCGCGTGTGTATATACAGAGCGGTTATCTTATTTGTCGTCTCCGAACGTTCGATAACAACGTAATGGCTGATTCGGTTCTGACATGTTGAAACCGCGGGAAACGTATCAGTCCGGCAAGTACGGGAACGTGGAAACGGTAAAACGATTGCCAACGTCTCTCGGACGTTGTTTTCACAATGATTTCCGGAGTGCGTTTTCCATTCGTCAAAACATTTACGTTTTCCGTTTTGCCCGCGTAACTAATCATTCCAGACAATTACCATCCCGAATCCTTGCTGAACAATATTTTCCGCAAAATACCTTTACCGAGTTGAACTGAACGAACTCAACGAACTGAAACAAACAAATAAACGAAAACTTATTTCCCGTTACGTTATGCCCGAAACGTTTTGCGTACAGTTCAGTGGAAATCGTATCGCCCGACGGGGGCGATATCAACACAATCGTTTCAAAAAAAAAAAAAAAATAGTCAATTATACACTTATTTTATATTCATTGTTCAATTATACACTTTTCGTTTTAAGGGAGGCGGCAGCTTTAAAAAGGTTGAGAGCCGCTATTACATAATATGACGTATTGGTTAAAATCACAAGCGCGCACAGTCGTCAGTCCGCGCCACACGAACGTACGTATGTTATTCTATTCAAACCGTATAGATTGCGTTAATAAAACGACCTCCGAGTGGTTACATTTTGTCGTTTTCAATATCTACTCTGGGAGATATTCATCGGGTTTTGAAACTCGACGCGTGTGGATCACCATAAACACGTATTATTCTCAACGAATGCATCGTTTAAACCGTAGGTTGCCGTTTTAAAAACAAAAGTTATAACAAATAAAGCGCGGCGGGGATAAGAAATAGTGGGACTGTTGAACAAATACAGAACGGAATGGGAGAAAAAAATTTATTTATGTTTCCTCGAGACGTGGTCGATACCGTCGTAACACGAGCGTATGCGATCATGCAACACAACGTGCACGCGCGTAATGAATTCGCGACAACAGGATTTTTCTCAAATAATTCAAATCCGATTCGTAGAGGTACTCGTGATGGTTCTCGCATCGAGTCGAATCGAGTTTATCGCCGTTTTATACTAGGAAAACATAAATTCAGTGACGTGACGTGAAGGAGTAATTTCGGAGCGTCCGCTCCTAGTTCAAATTGGGTGGGTGGGTGGCGGTCGGTGGATGAAGTGTAGTCATAAATGATTATGAATAAATTATTCTTACTTAACCTGTTAGTGAAAAATGTTGGTTAAAATTTAGAAGCTAGAACTCGGAAGAAAACAAAAGCCAGAAAGTATTTTTTTTTTACTTATTTGTAGTTCTTACAGACGGGGTGGGTGTTAGGAAAAAAAGTCAGCTTTCTGTCTTTAAAAGGTTCGCCACGCCATCGGTTCACATCCGATCGTCCTCAACCCGGTAAAATCCATCACGCGGAGAATCGATACTTAGCGTAGATCTACTCCTAGAGTTGAAACGCTGAGACGTTGTTAACAAAATCACCCGATGCAAAATGCCGATATTGTAAAATATTTTAACTCGAAACAATCTAATTACATAGAATGCTTGTCAGACGTATGACAATACGTTTTGTATCCCATAGATCATACTGTTATTATAAAAATATATATAAAAAATCATGTGCACCGTTGACTACGTAAATAAAACAATTTTACCCGCTGTTTAAAAAAAAAAAAAAAACAATATTTTGTTGCTTGAATTTATATGTACAAGTGCGCTCCTTTGTCTTTAAATGGTTCGACACGCTACCGCACGAATTCATCGTATTTTAATCGTAAAATGTCATAATATTATTGTGTACGCGCGCGTACAATCTCTTTTTTTCCCGTGTAAAAAAACATTACGAGGACAAACTGAACAATTCCGTTCCGGACGCGAAATCCGTCGTCTACGACGTCGCGTAATGCGACGGACGGATTTCGCAGATAATAATATTTACGAAAATAGCGAATACCAACACAGTATTGTACTCGCACGTGTTGAACGCGCGAGATTAGAGTCGCGAATTATTCGCCTTCGTATAAAAAAATGAAAAAAAAAAAAACACCATTAGAATATAACGTAAACGTTAGCGAAACAATTGTTTTAAAATTCTCCGTTCGTCGTGTATATTATTAAACACGGTCGCTGCGAACGCGACGGGACGAATAGATTTCAACGGATTCTGACGGCTTATTATTTGATTGTTTGTTAAAACGGGACTCGTAGAACTTTAAACGTCCGCGTTTTTGGGGACAGCAATTTTTTAGGGGTTTTGTTTGAATAATATTACTACTTGTTTTTAAAATAATTGATATTCGATGTTTTATTTCACAGTTTGAAATATAAATATTATCAGGTATTAACACCCTGTATACCTAACCCCATAACGAATTTTATAATATTATTTTATAGTTATAAACATTGTAAACATTAACGTTATATCGATTTATATAATTTATTTATTATTACTTTTACATAAAGTATTAATATATGTCTTAAAAGGGACAACCCCGTATGTGTCAGAAAATTGCTTGGTAAAGCATTTTTTTTTTTTACATTCAGTAAAGAGGTCAAAGGGGGGGGGGAGGCAATAAATAAACGCGTACCCAGGGCAACAAAATTCTAAATACATCACTGTATACGTCTGTACCTAACCTAACCGCGGTATGTCCGTTAAACAATCAAATGAACACTTTACGGTTTCTCCGTATACTGCACACGTATGATATTAACCAGTGTTGTAAAAAATACCATTCGAACATTTTTCAAATAGATTTCAAATCCTTTCGGATACTAAAATAAAAGTCGTCGTTAATTACGAAAATTTGATTTTTCCCCAACCAACATTCACCACGATCGAAAGTTTTCTGTAAGTCACACGATAGAGACGACTTAATTAAATTCAAATGAATTCGAGGAGTTCCTAACATATTTTAGACCACAATGCGATGTGATGTGAGTCGGTATAAAATACTCATACCAAGTATAACATGATATTTAATATTTTTTTAAAACTATTTCAGATATGTCTTAAAATACTTCAACGCGAAAGTATTTTAATACAAATACACAGACAAAAAAAAGAAGTATTTCAATTGTATTTGAAAAAAAAAAGCTTTGAACGTAATATTTCGTCCGCAGTGTCTGGACTTATCTAGCGCGGCGAGGAGATTCAATTGTGTGTCAGTTCGTGTGTACTCGAATAAAACAATACGACTCGGAGATACGGTACCGTTTAACTAATTTCGATGTATGCGTGCATGTGTATGTGGAAAGAGTTACGTCAGTCAAAACGCGTGACATCTTGTCTCGATTAGAAAACTAAAATAAAATACCCAAACAGAACTATGTGTTGCGTGCGTGTCACGACGGCCGGGGGACTTGGCCGTGAATTCGACACTAACTCTGTATAGCGTCGTTATTACATTATTGCTTGTAAAAAGACAAACGCGTGCCGATAAAAACGAAACGAAACGAAATGAAAAAAAAAACGAAAAAATTCATCAAAACAAAAACGTTATCATCGTGCCGAATATAAACGTGTGCGTATATAATATGCCGCGAAACGGCACCGCAATCACTCGACCGACCGTCACCGGACTCGGTTTCGCATTTTTCCTCGGCCGCGACCGACTCGAAGAACCGACCCGATGGGCCCGCCGACGTGGTCGCAAGTCTGCGCGTGTCTGCTGGTGCTGGCGTCGCTGAGGCCGTCCGCGGTCCGCTGCGCGCAGTCGCCGCCGTCGTTGTACACGTCCGACGGCGGTTCGTACGTTACCGTCTACGATCACTTGGACGTGGGCAGTCTGCTGAGGAACGAGAAGCTGGTGTCCGGCGTACGTCAGGTGTTTCCTGGGCGAAGGAGCGTGCACGGCCGAAGGCCGACTAGCCAAAGGTTCGTGTACGACGTCATTTTTCGATTTGGACCGTTTGTTTCTGTACGAGTTTCGTACGGTGAAAGTGATCCAAAATGATATTCGCGCGGAACATCAAATTTCAAAATCATAAACATATATACGCGTTTAAAACAATTATTACGGTAAAAACCGTATTTTTACCTCGCGGCGTATTTACGTATTAATAACTGGAAAACAATAACAATTTTTTGTTTACCATTCAAAACGTTTTTCGGCAAATGTCTTATTGTACGTGTACACTAGTTTATTGTGCGAGAACACCGTTTGCTTCATCCGACTATTCGACGTTTTGTCCGATTTCTTACGTATTCATCTTGTATGTAAATGTACGTTGGAACTCCGCGTTTGTAAATATAACTCTACTATTTACAGTTACACACGCGAACAGCGATAACGTTTGAAGGGTATTAACGACGAGATAATTTCTAATTGTACGAATATCTGGTAAACGCGTCGAAAATATCTGCAAACCGGCAGGCTCGGCTTGTCGGAGGGAAATTTGTGAAATTTCAAAGTCCCCGGTCTCGTCGGCGTTTGTCGAAATAAATAAAACGCTCTAACACTTCGAACGGCTTTCACATTGACAATGTACAAATTATCCGCGAAAATAATGCGATTTTGTACTCGCGTCTGCCGTGAGCGCGAAACCTATCCCCGTACGACGCGACCGCGAAATAATACGTTTCATTTATTGAACGAAACCGTCGGAACACATAAATTCACATAAACGCGTCATCACTCGAAATTTCGAAAAATTCATACTCCGACAGATACCGCATATGTACCCGGCACTGTTAAACATAATTTCGAAGGCTATTTATAACACTGTGGGTACACGGAATACTTTCGGACACCTGTTAAAATAAAAATCGTAACGTACAGGGAACTAATAAATAATAATAATTAGAAGGTCATCGATCACTGTTGTGTGCTTGTAGGCTTATGATTTCGTACATTATGCATTTTAATTCCTTAATATAGAAATTAATGAATATGGTTATGTGAGAAATACTTCCGAAGTCGTACGTAGATAATTGTCTCATTTAAAAAGCGTCAATTTAAATATTACAGTTGCAATGTAATACATTTTCGATCCTAAGCGTGTGTTCTTCGGAAGAAAACCTATGCTTTTTTCGCGACGAAATTATACGGAGATCGAAAAACGCCGGTGTGCATTTCGGAATCACGTTAATAAATCCGATGTATTCACCGTGCGACAAACGCTACGTAAAAACATAGCTACGGACTTTTGAACGGTTTCGAAAACGTAACGAATACAAATAACAATTGCTCGAGCACCTGATGTTTTTTTAGCGTCGAGCGGTTGTTTTGTTCGGAGAGAAGTCGACGTCAAATGAAATAGAACAGAATCGCAATCATAAATGTTATTTACCGGCCGGTGACGCGCGACCGTACGAACGTGTGTTCCGTGTCCGAGCGGTTTTCGATTTTTCACAGCTGCCGCGATAATACAATCGCGTTATCACGATCTGCGATCGGTACGAAAATACAGTCTTCGGTCCGACCGTTTCGCCAACCGGTCACCGTTCAATTTGTACCGGTTGTCCGGTTGTTCACTTCGAATGCGGTTGACCGTAGTTTAACCGGATTATTTCACGTCCGTCCGCAGTGGGTACTAAAAGGGGAACGGGAACGACCAGCGTACGGTGTTCGCACGGGATAACGGGACTTCCCGCTTCGGGAACGTGTACGTACGGTCCGGAAAACAACGGGGCGAAATATCGCGCGAACGATTGTCACGCGGACACGGTTAATCACTACTCCCGGCCAGGCGCGGATCCAGAACTTATGGGGGGGCCATCTTAATCAAAACAACTTTAATCCTCATTTTGTCGCATCGAATAATAAAATATTTTCCAAAACGTTTTATTGGAAATCGTTTGCGATACACCGAAATAAAACAATAAAGTCTGTCTTTATATCTTTATCGAATGTCGAATCGCGTGGCGGTCGCGGCTGCACAATTTATTGTCCTCTACGGAGATGTTCGAGATATTTAAAAGCCATACTGTAGGTATATTACATTATGTGTAACCCATCAATTTTTAATGTTCACGTGTCGTTCAATAATTAAACTGCAATACATATATGAAAACAATTATATGCACTCTGATAAAAAGCGGTATTTATTTTTATTGGTTGTCAAAAACGTTAAAACCGAAAAATCCCATAGCTACAACTTCATTTTAAATTGTCTTTCTATAGTATCGTAGATAAGAGTTAGAATTATAAAACGATACTAATAAAAAAATTTAACAAGAGTCTACAGGGGGGGATATATATATACATCGCCCCTTGGATCCGCGCCTGCTCTCGGCCGATACGAATTAATAGGTTCGTGTCGGATACGATTCCCGCGTAAAAATTTTCCAAGTGTCGCGCGCGTAGATAATGACAACGAGATCGCACGAAATGAGTTTTGAAAACGGAAAATCACCAACGACGACCAATAATAACGGTAAAAACGTTGTGTGACCGAAAAGGACACGAACAACTCGCTTGTTAGCGACAACGTCAGACGATCGCATCCGAACGTCGATGATTATTATGTTTTTGCGTCGTCTTGCGGTCGTCGGCAATCTCGTTATCTCGACTGTTTGTTTCATTTATATAATCGGTCCGTCAACGTTATTGTTTACGGCCGGTCAGGTGCGGTCGTTCCGGTTCGCCGTCTCCGGGCAGAAGTGTTTTCGATCGCGGCGAGCCGAAACACGGTACTTGATTTACATTTTAATGACAAGAAAAGAAACTGTTTTTTTTTTTTTTAAACAAAATAATCGATCGAACCAAGGTCACGCGGACTGTTTTTTTTCGCATCATTATTTTTCGCACCAATCGCACCAGGTTAGGTTCGCGTCTAGACGCGCAGTCGTATTATCGTTTATCGTTTATAATTTGTCGGACGTGGAACACATATTTACTACAAGGCTGAGCTGGTTTTTCGAAACTGTAATGACTTCGGTAAGTCACAAGATATATAAGGCGATTCGTTTAGTTTTTAAAAAGAAAAAGAAAGGAACAATTAAAAATCGTTAAATTAAATTTATTAATCAAGATAATGAAACCGATAACAATAGCAAATTTTAATTGCCATTACTTACGATTCGAAGTCATAATGTTATTCACGTCCAACGATATTACAGTTATAACAAGCGCTCACAATTTACGATATTATTTTTACGAGAAAAAAAAAGGTGCCAAAGTAGTACGATTATGGTTAGATTGTATTTTGAACGCGGTCGATTGAACAACTTTACGTTAGGGTTAAGCGTTAAAAATTAAAACCGACCAACAAAGTCGCTAGAATAAACGACGCCGAAAGTCTGCGACGCGTGACCAGGTTTTCACGGTTTCATACAAGCGAACGTGTTTTGAAATGCTCCAAAAACTCGTCAAACGTCAATTTCAAATACACGATACACGAAACGTACGAAAAATATTCCGAACGACTTTGTCTAGAAAACACTGACCGCCCGTATTGTCCGTAGCGTATTAAACATTTGTCCCGTTCGTTTCACAGCCATCCTGTTGCCCGATATCATACGAACCGTGTGCTCCAGGTGCTCGCCGAGGCAAAAGAGCATGGCCCGGCAGGTGTTGAAACACGTCTACTACACGAGGCGGTCGGACTTCGAACGGATAATGGCAATTTACGACAAGGAAGGCAGATACAACGCGATCGTCGATTTTATGAATCAAAAATATTAACGGCCGTAGAACAACATCCGCGGTGCCATTTATATATATATATATGTATGATTATGAAAACATTTATCGCGATGTGCTTTTTTTTTTTTTTACTAACATGTATAACTTTTATGATATGCTATTATTTTGTTGTTGTTATTTTATATCAATGTATATTTCGTTCGAATTTATCGGAAGAAATAACCATTTTAATCATAATAAAACGCGCATAATGAATTCCGTTTAAACGCGGTAACAAATCATTATACTCTCAACAGAATAACCGGCCGTGTCATATTGCGGAATCGATTTGCCAATCGTTTTCGTACGGCCGCAAAATCAATAAATCCGAGTGAACGCGTACTAAACAACAACGATGTAATGTAATCGTCGGTGAAAATTTTGATTTCCGTAGATCGTATACAATTGTGATCGGTTCGTTTCTATGGTCTACCATTCGAAACCCGCGGTTGACCGTGAGTCCGAACATCGAGCTCGCGCACCGACCGACGGCGGTTTTAATAACGAGTCCAATCCGGTCCAAACCCACCCATGCCCGTGCATATAGGCGTGATAATGTTGTTCCCGTTCGGAATTTCAGACATCGTTGTAAATATGGCCTAATACTGAAGCGCGCGCGTCAATCTGTTTATTATTGTGAAATAAAAACAAAACCGGTTAATTAATATCATTATTAAAAAACACACACACACACACGATAGGCTTCTGATAAACATATTTAATAACAATTAGTCGTCTCTCTCACTCTCTCTCTCTCTCTTCGGATATAAAGTTGTATATTATAATAGAAAAAAAAAACTAATATATTCTTATTAAACACGTCAATTGAGTCCGTCAACACCTTCGGCATATTTAACGGCGTATTTCCACAGCAAACAAATATTTTTTATAATGCGAGTATGTATGTATACTCGACAGTTATGTTATAGACAACCGTAAGGAAATTCCAATCTGATGATATAAATTTAACAAAAGAGAATTTGATTTTGACAACGTCCTCAATTATTCAATTTTAAAGACAATTTACGTAATACACGATTACGTTAAATTTCAGATTTTCATATATTATACTTTAGCGAAAAACTAAGACACACTTGTTCAAATCGAATTCAACTTTAACGTGTATGTTTTCTTCGCAAATGCGAGATCTACAGCTAACGTATCAAAAATCAAAAACTTAACGCGTTCTAATTACTGGCCATTTTTTACTCGACTCGAATGATTTTTCTTGTTGATTGGGTAGAAGGTGGTTTTAGAGTTTTTAAACGTACATCGTCAAGTCGGAATTTTTTTATGGAAAACCGCCGGAAAAAACCGTGTCGAAAAAACATTCGTTTGCTGCGGACACATTTTGAATATCACGGAAATTATGAAACACGCCGTCTATAATAAATAATATAATATATTACATACAGTATTGTAGTACGTCCGTACAATATTGCTTTCGACACGAGGTCACGGATCGATTTGGGAGTACGTCGACCTATTACGAAAATATACCGACAACACATATGATATAGCAGGTACGTCATCATTATCTATATAAAGTTGTTTTCGATAAGTCCGCGTGTTTTTTCTTTTTTGTAAGCTACAAATCACAATCAATACACTACTACGTGGACGCGCTTCGATTATATTATATATATATATATATACATGCGAACCACGAACATAAATGACTCCCCTCCATATCTTCCTCGGTAATTTACATTTCGAAGTTTGTTTCGAAAATATTTTGACGTTGAAAATAATAATCTTTCTCACAAGGAACTTTTGTTATTGGAAGGTTGGTCCGGATTTACAGAGGACGCATTATTCTGCACTATACTTGTGAAATACGAGATTTCCTCAAACTCATTAGACACGGCCAAATCGTCCATTCTTTCTAGCTTTTAAGATTTCCGTAACTGTGGATCAGGTGAGTTTTTTGACGATTTGGGTCGAACCCTGAAACGTTATAAACATATCTATATCACAATTATTCGTTCATAAAATTGAAAATATTTCTTTCTTCCGATTTTAAAAATATGCCTTTTATGAATTAAAAATTATAACTATTAATCTAAAAGAGATTTAATAATTTTTGGAGATATTTGTTTTTACAATAAGTTGTGTCGTGGAGAGCGGTACATGGTCGCAAGATTTTTGGGTTTTGTTATTCCGATGATGATGAAATAATTAAATGTGAAATAGCATATAACACTCAGGAGATCATAAGCAAAACATATGTGGAAATTGGTCGGAATTGGTTCAGTAGTTTCTGAGCTTTGTGATTATAAACGCATAACTTTTTTTATATATAAACAGATTGGTTTCACAGATGTATAAAATGCAATATAGTTGTAAAAATGTATCTGTTGATTGTATAACGAAAACTCGTAGTTAACTTGTGATTCAGATACGTGTGGCGGATAGTAAACACATATTATATATATATGCATTCGTATCATTAACCTTGCTCGATACTATATATTGCTATAATATTGTCACATTAAAAAAATAATAATAATGAAATTAAATTAAAAAAGAAAACAAATAAAAATATATATTGACAATGTACAAATATAGGCGAGGACGCCCATGGTCAAGAGTTTTTATTCAACTGAAAAGCTGTACTTGGCAATGTGTATAATAATAATGTAGACGAAAAAACGAAATAGTACGTTATCATTAATCACAAGTAAATATGGTGCATTTGTGTGACGTATATCGTTGGACTATAACGGACGACGAAGTATGATGTTCATAAAAAAAACTTTCTACACACTTACAAACAGTCGAAATCTTCATCTTGGACAATCGGTTTTATTATACAAGGTCGTTAGAAAAAATAAAATTCAATAGAATAATATTACTCGAAACAGTTTAATCGTAATTCATGTAAATCAAATTTAATCGTTACAGATCGTATAAACGTTATAAACGTTATAGAACGTTAAAACGAAAAATGTTGAAATATTTTTTAATAGTTGTCACGAATGAATAAGTACAGTAACCCCACAAGGCGAGTATTACAATTTTTAAATAACGTCAAAATCATTTTTCCAAATTTTCCGCGTGCGTATTGTGATATAAAATTTATAACACACATAAGTATACACTGCGATCACAATGCAGTAAAAATCATGTAGATCTTTTCAGATATGAAAATTGAGTTCGATGATTTCATATCGATACGACCGATTCGACTATAATAATATTAATTGAATATTCAAAAAATACACTCGTACGCGTTTTCAAAAAAATAAATTATAATTATTATTCACGATCGTTCCGTGGAAATACCAACAAGATGGTAATTCCTTGTAATAAGTTATAAGGCATTTAATAATATACAATTTACGTCGTAAGCTATCGTAATTATAATTATTATCATCGATTCATCCTGTCATTATCTTAGCGAGGAATTGATGGTTTTTTATGTAAATATAAACTCTTTACCGAATGACGTTCTCTCGTATTTTTTGTGAAATACTCTAGTGCGTATATAAAAACATTTCGAATAAAATTACGAACAATTTGATTTTCCATCTTCCCACACACATTTGACAAACGAATATAATCTTCGGTGTGGAGAGAAAAAAAATATTCATACCTGGCGATATTGTAATAATTCGTAAAACGTAAAACGCACTGTTAATTATTGACGACAAACACAACATTTCGACAGTCGGATGTTTTCCTCGTATATTATTGTCACGGGCAGTCAGTCTTGCGTAGATTCATTTGATTCGTTTGATGTTTTCGTATACTACGGAAACCTGCAGGAATCATCTCGCGATTTCAATTGCACACTCTTCAGAGTGAGTATCACAGTTGTTCAGTGTTGTTTACTTTGTATCCATCTGTAAATTCGGGTTTCGAATTTTCTCGCAGTAATGCAATGTATTACACCGGGCCGAAAAACATGTTCACCATATAAAATGAAATCTACGCGAGAGACGATAATAAATCCCAGGGCGAAAAAACATCCGTGTAAACATTATAGACTGTCGGCTGAAACATATTACGTTTATTCCTAATAGTTTCGGATAATGTTGACGATTGTTCGTAGACGTTTCTCTACCGATCTCTGTAGCAATCGCTGTACGTCGAAACATACATTTTATGGATCGTTTCGCATTTTTAAACACGTGTCTTTTTCTTTTTCGACGGTCGTCCTACATTTCGTCGTTTGACATTCAAATGTTCACTTGTTCGATACTTTGAACTAATATTCGCACAATTGGATGAAACGTACGGACTAACTGTGAAAAAAGTCGTTTATTTCAACCGTCGGTCCGGTTGTTCGTTCATCGTCCGATAACGCACTACTCACTAATACGTTTTTTTTTCGCCTCTTGCCATGGATACTTTAGATATCTTACGGATTAGGTTAACATTAGCGATAACTGTCTGTGCGAAAACATAAAATGAAAAAAAGTAAAACTTATGGAAATATGTTGTTTTCTCCGCGGCAATTGATGGTATGCGGACGAACGGACTCGGCTCGGCCGCATATCGATTTGAATGATATCATTAGCGTACAGAAACCTACCAGGATAGGTCTTAAATAAATGTAGTTTACATCCGAACCGGCTGTGCCGTCGCTGTTGCGAACAACATCGGATCTCGACGAAATACGCGTATCGAAAACCACAGAAACAATAAAGGATCACATCGCCCGGACGAGTGAAACGACAACGAAATCGCGACACGCACGTGCTTGAAAAAACCCCCCCAACGAAATAATAGCGCAACGCGACGCCGGTCTGCCGTCACGTAAATGTCGATTTTACAAGACGAGCCGTGAACGAGAACGTAATCGGAAAAACAAAATCCTCCTCCGACGTACCGATAAACACGGCAATACCATATAAAATAATTGGATCTCAAACAGACGACTTCCTGGACGCGTTCCGCGCGGCACGTTACGGCGTGTAAGGATGCGTTCGAGAGCAGCAGACCTCGCTGGGGAAACGTGTACGCGGACGTATTCCGCGTGTCAACGATACGCATAATGTGGACGGGCGTCGACCAGAAACGTTTCCAGACGATTATAAATGCGAAGGTCGACGTGGCCGCGCGCGCAATACCGTAGGATTTTTGTAGGAAAACCGAGACCGGCGTACGAGACCGGTGTTGTTACGGCGCAAACGTAACGCGCATTTGCATATCGCGCGCGCGCGTGTACATCATAAATTATCGTCGAATTTTTAACGCCCGTAAAACCTGAACCGTCGGGATTATTCGTGTCGTTCCAATGATATCCGGTCATACGGTTGTACGCGCGGATTGAAACGTTTTGTTTGGGCAGGTCCGAATTCGCACGGGAACGCACGCGACACGGACAACATTCGCCGGCGATGTAATTGTCCGTTCGTCGGGGGAAAAGCATTGCCAGACGGTTCGCGGGCAACGTGTATAGAAGTCCGACGCGCGGAAGAAATGTAAACACCGGTCCTGTAGTGTTTGTCTTTACTGCATGTCGTCGTCGTCGTCAGGGATTTAAACATCGGACAAATATCTCACAGGAACCTACAAATCATCCAAACGTCTCTGCGTAATCGTTTTTTATCGAACTACTGGTTTCTAAACATTCCTGAAATATGTTTTGTCGAGTTTCACTTATCTTGTCTAATCATTTTTTTTTTTTGGCAATAGTTCCCCGTTCATTATCGCGAATCCGATTAATTTTTTCAAACATTGTAATTACATAATTTGAATGATTAAAACGTATATTACAGATCATTTAAAATCGCATAATTCATACACAATCTATAATAATAGTTATGATTAATGGTGATGTTCTTTAGCCTTATTTATTACAATTTAATTGATTTTCGTAATTGTATAATGGCTTATAGAGGTTATAACATACAAAAACAGATGTTCGTTTTTTCACTGTGCAATTAATTGTTTTGCAATAGACACGTCATAAGACCGGCAAATAGATAATTACCGAATTCTAGTGACAAACGATAATACTGTAATAGTGTAGCTCACACGTTTTAGACTTAACAAACGTTCAGATATTTTACGTGCGTACACCGCGTTAGTCATTGTACGCGTTCAACTGTTGTGCAAACTGTGAATTCGGTAAATAAATCAAATTATTAAACACGACCAACGTATGTATGGAGTCTGAGAGAAACGGAACAATTTTTTAATTCAATATTCAAGTTGAATAAATAGTTTCAAAAATAACTAGAATAAATATTCATCGTATTATAGACTTTCAAAACTGATCTGTACAAATAAGTGTTTAAATCAGAAAATCAAACTAAAATTACTATTAATCACTATTCAATAATGTACTTACCGCATGAAAATGTACATGGTGTACGTTCCGCTAATGTGAAACAGTGCATAGATATTCGACGTTGACATTATTCGGTTATATCAGAGCCTAAAATATTTGTTTCTGTTGTGCTGTAGCATACACGACACACTTTGAGTTTGACTATCCGTGTTATGAGATTAAGTTCGTTAAAAAACCATATACCAACATATTGTGTAAAATGACAAAAAACAACGAATTCAGATAAAAATAATAAAATTAATAAAAGCATTTGAGAATAATACATCATAAAATTCATTTTTATTTTTTATTTTTCTTGTTAGAAATAGTGGTGTTCAGTAAACAAAGATTTTTTTTAAAATTAATTTAAACTTAGCTTTTCATGAAATGAATTAACTAATAGATAATGAGTTGTTCACGGATATCTTAACTACATAACTTAATGAGTTTCAAGTGCACTAGTTAATTTAATAATACTTTAATACTAACTTAACTCTAACTTATTAACTAGTCGATGTCCATCCTTGCTTAAGACCTTTGAATAAGATGAGAAATTGCGCAACAACACACTTCCCGGTTTCGTACTACGCATTTTACTTTTCGCACCGTACAAAGTGTGTCGTAGTGCGCACAATTTTAATAAATTATATAACCATTATATAATAATAGTTTTGCGACGGGCACGTCTGACAGTCACAGATAACAATACATGTATATATAAATATATAGTTATGAAAGCACGGCGAAGTCTTGTACCGAAATAAAGTCAAGGCGTTTCGATTTGTATGAATATGTCCGAATCCATAACGTATACTAATGTATGTGACGTGATGTAGTATCTAAGCATCTAAGCAGTGACGTCTTGAACGGGGGGGGGGGGGTTCAAAACCAAACAAGGCGGGTGTAAGAATGTACACAATATTAAATTTAAGTTTGATAAATAATATTGAAACAAAAAATTGTCTAAAATTGATTGCAATTAAATAAATTGTTTTATTTAAATCTTTGATACGATGTATTGTGTACCTATCGATTTTTCCTAATTAATAGGTCGATCGATAGTTAAAATCGTAATAAAACAAAATTGAAATACAAAAATAACATAAGGATTCGATGACCACGCGGGCATGTAATAAGTACGACGAATTAAGATAGGTTATACTCATACTTCAATGAGCATTCACGTTATCTGAACTCATATTTCGTGGTATGTTTAATAGTAATAATAAACGTATTTTCTGTTTTCAGTGAAGTTAGTAATAGCACGTGACAGTGACGAGGATGCAAGTATTGGATTATTGCTGTATTGTTAAATTTCCGTCGATTAATGGAGCACTAAATATAAACTAATATTAAAAAAAAATTATTATATTATATTACTATAGTTATAGACTTTACAAACTAATTTATATTTAACTAATTAAAACCAAAATTATAAAATGAAAACCGTTGTTCAAAATCGAAATCATATTATCATTAAAATACATTTTTCAGCTCGAAAAAGAACCGAAATAATTGTAAGCCGGTAATCAACCAAAAAATGTAAATTAATTTTTAAACTCTGAAATAATCTATATAATATATATGACCGTATGTACAGTCGTTCAAGTGTGTTACTAAAACGAATTTGAATGTCACTTAAACACAGTCACATAGAATTGCGGTGCATAGTCATTGTTAAGTAATACCTTAAGGTTAGGTGATGAATTGTTTGTCCTTAGCAGACCCGTAACTTATAATATTATTATAATAGTTACCACCGATAACTTATCAGTTTTTGGCAACATTCACACATACATATTGTTTAACGGAAACAAATATTTTTATTTTTATTAATTCGTGTAAAACTCGATGAAATATTTATAGTTAAAAATATGGTTCGAGTATTTGAAATTAATTGGTTTCTGGCAATTCGTAAGAGAAAACCATAGACCTTAAATATAGTGACTGTATTCGTAAATTAAAAAAAAAAAAAAAAAAACGGTAATTTTTTACGCGTCTGACAATAAAACGACAACCCAGCGAATTCTGCGCACGCACCGAGTTGTTACGCACCGGTTACGACATCGTGCGAGACTTTCTAAAATCGGAAAAAAATAACACGCTGTTTAAATACGATGAAACGCGTGCAAAGGGGAAAACGCGTGATTTTCGCTTGTTTTTATGTGTTGTACTTATAATAATAATACGTAATAATAATAATAACAATAATAATAGTATATATCCGCACGTGGTAATATGTAATGCAATTGTAGTTGCTTAGTCAAAATATTTAATTTTGAAAATTATTTGATGAACAATTTCCTTTATAAAAGTCAAAACAATTGATCATCTGAAATTGTTAATTTAGATTATAAATATAATTATATTATATAATTTAAAATATAAATTATACGTAAATTAACGAGTTTCGAATTTGGTGTACATATTTCGTACGAACGCGGAAACGATATTGATATTTTTGACGTGAACGATTTCAATGAAATTTCTACTATGTTTATTTACCGACTACGTTTTATTATTTTAAATTATAAATTCGATCAATTGTTACTCATTTTTATTCACCATGTATTAATTAGTAATCACGTATGCTCGAATGTTGTTCAAATGTACAAATAAATAAGTTGTGAACTGTCATTGTATCGTTTTAGTATGTCAAGTATAATATTAAAATGCATATAATATACCATAAAATAATCTTCACACGCGTTACATTTAATAAGAATAACCATTTGGTATGTTACGTGCGGTTTTTCATATAAAACACATAACATAACATTATTTGAAATAAATGTTGTTATGTAATGTTAAACGTTCGATATAGGTAATGTTCTGTTTTGTTTGTCGATTCCGTTCGAATTCACAAAGATCGAATTGAAATCGTTGAGCATTTTGTCGGGTGTATTTGTTGGACTTATATGTTTTGGAGAGCATACAGTTACGGCATAACATCTATAATTATAATCAATCGTTACTATTAAAATCGATAAATTTTCTTTGTTTTTTTTTTTTATTTTCATACGCGTATAATCATCTTCTCAAAAACATGTTCCGCACGTCCACACTGTTTCGACTGGAAACGTGTGTAATGGTGTTTTCGATTTATATATTTTCGTGAAATACGCGCCGTGATCAATTATATTTGTACGTGATGTTTTTTTTTCCATTTCACTGCAACAACATCCGACGCAACAACAACACGCGGTAATAATAATGATGATAATATTTGTTATTATATCGGACGGAGGAACGCGACGATGGATTTCGACGAAACACGGCGGCCTTGACTTTGATCTTCGTGTGTTATACGTATGTATATGTGCACTGCGCTCGACGACTAACGATACTTGGGCCGGAACTTGACGGAAACCGACCGACACGCGTCGAGTGTGCGAAGTGATGATAATCTCGACAATAATAATAATAATAATAATAATAATGATACGTTATGCGTTGTACGCGCCTCCGTTCCTCCTTCCGACACCGACTTCTCGTACTACCACCACCACTACCACCACCCAACGCCACCGCCGCCACCGCCAACGCACGCGGGTCTGCCGAGATTACATGTATATAAAGTCGGCCGGTCCGCGGCCACGAACAACACTCGTCCGGCAGTCGCGTTCGCGTGCAAGACAACGTTGAAAAAATCCCGTTCGGAACACCGTTTACGTCCATCATGAACGCCAAGATCTTCGTCGCCCTGTGCTGCGTGGCCGTGTACAACGGCTGCCTGGCCAAGCCCGCCGCCGACGAAGAGATCAAAGACCTGCCCGCGTACATGAAGAGGTTCGAGAAGATCAACGTGGAACAGGTGTTGAACAACGAACGCGTGCTGGCCAGTCATCTCAAGTGTTTCCTGAACGAAGGCCCGTGCGTCCAACAGTCCAGAGACTTGAAGAGTGAGTGTAATTTGTTTGTTTTACGTACGGTCGTTTTCACGTGTTATGTGGTCGCGGGGAGAAACGGATGACGTGATCGGAATGCACGCGGAAAAATGCGCGTCGAGTGCGCGAACCGGTCAAAAGAGTGTGACCGTGAATTAGATAGCGGATGTGACGTTACGCGGCGACTTTAACGCAGCGCGTTTCCGAGGTACGTCCCGCGACGAACCAGGGCGTGAAACGGAACATTTTTCGGTTTTCAATTACAATCGTAGATATTTTTATATTTTTTGATCAGACAGTCTTAAATTGGAAAACAGCAGTCTTATGCCGTTCAGAGGTCTGGAAAAGCCTGGAATTCACGTGCCCGCTTTACGGGGTTCGCGATTCACGCCATTGTGTAAAAAAAATCGTAACGTGAATAATTATTTCGCCCGCCTTTCGATATTGCATCGTTGACACTCATTTCCAAACGAATATTCGCAACTGTTAATACGCGTGTATGAATCTGTACAGACTCTGATTTGTATTTTACAACGACGGGTTTGCCTTCGAACACTCCGACGTACACGTTTTAGACACGTACCATTATATTCGCAATAGCGTCAATGTTCGGTTTATAACATTAATATACCGGACAACAGGGTCGTGTCTTATTGTGTTTGTTGTTGTACAGCCGTGAACGACAACTGCGGAATAACAATACCGTCGTATCAATTGTGTTGTCATTATTATTCTCGCATTCGTGAAGCGTATTTCGGTTTGTTCGTGACGTCGGAAAATGTATAACCACAAACGTACAATAATAATTTAACATTCGATACGTTCGACAACAACACGAACGTGACGCGAAGAAAACGAAAACGATATTCTGTTGTCGCGCGACAGGCTCGACGCCGCTTTGCCCGCACGGGAATGTAGGCCAAGCGTTCTGACGGTGGTTTTCGGTTTTCAGGAGTCATCCCCGTCATCGCCAACAACGGGTGCCAAGGGTGTACCGAGAAACAAGTGACGGCCATCAAGAAGTCGCTGAATTTCTTGAGGACGAAAAAACCGCAGGAATGGTCAAGACTCGTCAAGATCTACGACCCGTCCGGCACTAAGTTGAACAAATTTCTCAGCGCTTGACGGGCCGGAACAACGCTCGACACTGCGATAACATCATCACGGTGTTATTGATAACGCGTCCGAGAGCTGACGGTTTCGCTCGAGACGTTCGTGTCATCTCGACGTCAATAACGATAATATACATTGTAATGTTGTGTTTACACGGTACACCTAGTATATACATATTTTTTATATACGCAAATCATATTATTCACTATCATTAGAAACTCGTTTATTTATAAGTATTATTAATTTATTATGAAGCTGTTTTAAAAGAATATAAAAAACACATTTTCGTTTAAAAAAAAAATAATGTTATTTTGTTGTACTATTATAATATATTTTTTCGATTGAATACGATAATTTCTACTTGTAACATATTATTGTGTATTATTCATCGTCGAAATCACGTTGAACGTGCGATAAAACCGAAAGTGCTCTTATCGTTATATAAAAAAAAGAGTTACATAAACACAATAAGTTTATTATATACAGGCAAACGAGTTTTTCGTGTGTACGCAAACGAGTTGTAAGTTTAAAAGTAAACATTTTGAAACGTGCGAAACGGCGTTGTTCACCAGGTCCCCGAAATGGTCGTCATCGGTTATTTTCGAATCATGATCAATCGAAGTAAGTATCCTTAAGCAAACACTAAAAACTTCCAAAAAAGTCAAGGTTTGGTTTCTTTATGAATTGCTACCGATAATATCATATAGTTTTTTTATGTTAGCTTATATTTAGTGACACACTATTCGACAGAGATTTGAAAATATAGCAATACTCAGTTCTCCGTACACTTATCACCGTATTGCATTACGCGCAATTGCCAATTCCATTGAAAACAGAAAATACGTTCATTATTACTTTTAAACATGCCACGAAATATGAATTAAGTTATTTGTCCATTGAGGTATATGTATATGTATATGTACATACCCACGTGAGCATAAAACACCGATGTCATTTTTGTGTTTTTATTGTTTTATCACGATTTTAATTGCCGCTTCTTAATATTTCGATCTCGTTTTCGACTTCAAACATCGGTTTTCACTAATAGAAGATTCCGATTTTGATTTGTTTGATTTCGATATTGGTTTAGATTTTAAACGGTTTTCACCAGTATTTCAAATTCTCGGTTATAATATCGTTCATTTTTAAAACTCAAACATCAAAAAATGTCCACTCAAAAATTATAAACAAATAATATTTTAAAGTTCGATTCACGCCGGCGTGTTGAATGTATTTGATTCTAAAATCCAATAACAGCTGCATAATATTGAGATATATCCCAATTTATAAATAAACGAGTATTGCAATGATACATTTTTATGCACGTGAATACACGATATGTCCATACATTTCAACATAGTATTTATCATTTTAACCAATGATTATAACATCGCGGTTGCCGTTTAATGGAAACGTGATTGTTATCTAATTATGACTGTTATACAATTATAAATAATTTAACTAGACCGGAAAAATCGCTTCTACCGGTGGCAAATAATCATATAATAATAAAGAGCCTAAAAAAAAAAATTATATTTATAGTGTAGAAATCGAACGTGATATGCAAAAAAAAACCGACAAAAAATATCCGGTTTACTTGCAGAGATTGTAAACCGTAACGCGGATCTGTTATATATAGTACTAATAATACGTACATGTAAGATACGTTTCGTTATATAATATTGAAGGTTGTTTAAGTTTTAGTTTTCGCCTAACATATATATTATATATATTAGGCTAAAAAATAAAATTAATTATTATAAAAATAGTAAAATTATTAGAATTATATATTGGAATCGACATTGTAAACGAGTGTTATGTTCTTGTTTGATCAACGTCGACATAGAGATAAAAATTCGAAATTATAACTACACAGTAAAACGATTTCTTTTATTATTTTTTATCGTGAATCCGCGAATCGTTGCACAAAAAATTTAATATTATTATTATTATGACGTTTTACACGCGTCTATAAATACGCTACTGCGCACGGATAGAGTAGAAATATGCGATGATCTTGAGGCGAATGTCGCATAATTTAAAAAAAAAACTTCATATAATAATAAATTAATATGCACAGCGTGTAAACAATAAGATTAATTGATATACCGTACGCGTGTGACATACAGGTAAACACGTGTACACTTCAATTGAGCAACATTTATAATAATAATATGACGTTTAATGAGACTTTGTGCAAAGAATTATACAACACAATGATTTAAAGTATTGCATTATCAATGGTTTCAGTCCATTTGTTTGTATTATTTTTAGATATAAACTTTAATTAATTATTAGTGATTGTGACAACTCACAATACACGTTTGAAAAAACAAAATTTTTTATTTTAGATTTTAAACTTTTTTTTTTTAATGGTCACACATAGTTTTTTAAATTTTATATTCCAAAGAAGTTACTATATTAATAAATATGTACGGGCTGATTTTCTTTTTATCACAAGCCAGACCATATCTTGGGAAATATAAATAATTGCTGTTATATTTTTTTTAGAAATTTGTTTGCACATTTCATTGTATATTTTTAAAAAAATTGTATGGGAATTTTTCACATATTTTTCAATCCCATAGTTATATATAAATATATAATTATTTATTGTGCTTTATATACCACCGTCGTTTGACGTTTTAAAGGTTGATTTAATATAATATTAATTCGACCGGAGTAGGTTTTCGGATTTCCAACAAATTAAATTTAATTCCGTAGATCGAATATTAATAATTTAATATTCAACATTACATATTGATCGTCGATCCTGGTCTCGTTCGTGTTTTTTTTCTAAAACCAAGTGACACTAAAAACTGTGTACCCCGGTTGAACATCTGTCAACGTGTACTCGAACGTTTTAATTTGATCAAACGAATTTCAAGCACAGAATTCGTGTATGTATACTAATTTCGCGAGTCCAGCCCGATTGCTTACACAACGAAAATAAAAAGATCAATTCGTAAATTTCACGTGACAATACGTGTGTATATAATTAATATTCGTTTCTCGATCGCCGTCGAAACGCGGTTATCTTACATAAATCGCGTTGCGTAGGCATGATAATAATAATAATAATAATAATAATAATAACAATAATAATAATAATAATAATAATAATAATAATAATAATAATAATAATAATAATATAATAATAATAATAATAATAATAGTAATAATAATATGTAATACGTTATAATTTGGTGACGGGCGATTAATAGGCGCGGCCGACAATATTATATTATTTTTTCCGGTCGTCCGCGTGTATATCGGACGTGACTGTTATAATAGAAAATAACGATAATAATTAATAATAATTCATATAAAAAAAAAAAAATGAAAAAAAATGGACGAGAAAAAAAATTATCGTAACGAAAGTGGCGTGTGTTATATAACGTACGACACGTATAGACACGTATAAATGCGTGCGGTGCAACAAACTGCAGTGTTTACGGAAATAATCGAAAAACGCTGCAACTATACTTACGACGACCGTTCACGAAACCCGTTGAATCTCCAAACAGTTTCCAGCAGCAGATTTCAACGCGAATCGTGTAGGAATAGGCGTGTGCACGTATTATAACGATTATGCTCGGAGGTTCCGTTCTTAAAATACCGAACGCGGTTGTTCGTCTTAAACGGTCGAGAACGAAATAAACAATCGCATTTCAACGGTAGAAACTCGTTTGCGTGCGCGACACGATACGTGTTTTCCCCTTTAGATTCCACCTTTCGATAGTCAAAAAAATATTTTTTAGCGTACAACCTCTATTAAAATATTTGGCAAATCTTGAAAAAATTTAGAACCATTTAAGGAATATCACTTCGAAACTCTAATTGTTGGGGAGATGGTATCGTGTTGCTGGCACCCCTTTACTGGATCTCGGCATGAGTCAAAAAGCGGCGGAGCTATAACAAGAACCGAGGGTTGGCTCTAGTTCGGACGGAAGTTTCGTAGTGCGAGGTGCTGGCGACAAAAGTTGTTACCCTTAATTCGGTAGATAATGTCGAACGACTTTCTTACAACGTTTGACGAGAGTGTCGAAAACACGAAAATATATATATATTTTTTTTAGACAAAAAAATCGTTTGGAAATAGATTGGTCTGTCTCGTTCCAGAATACTGCCGTCCGCGACCGTCCTTGGCTATAACCGTGACCGTTCGTTTACAGCGTTAAACAAATGACAAGTCCGATCAATGGAACTAAAATGTACTTAAAACACACACACGCGTACCATAATACGTACCTACATCGCGGAAATCGACCGCACACGATCGTGTTCCGACCGCCACGTATTGTATAATACGATATTGAAACGATTCACGTGTCATCGTGCTCGTGTGCACTCATTTCACGGACCGTGTGATTCAGCAACAGCACAATGCGTGTCGATTTAAACGCTGTCGGCGTTTATCTCCGGCCCGGTTTCGCGGCCGGTTAGGTGAGAGAGAAATAGCGTTTTATAACTATCGTCCGCACGTACGTCTTCCGGGAATACGATTAACCGACAGTATTACAGTTTAAAAAAAAAAATAATAATAATATTTATCGTAATAGTATATTTACTGTACGTATATTTATATAATATATATATGATTAGTGGCGTATTTATAAAAAAAAATGTCGGGGAGCGAATGGCGAATAATGAAATAATTTGAGTTTTATTTAAGTTTGTAAATAGCGTGAAAAATAATTAATGAAATCGAACAAATATTTCAAAGCGTTAATTACTAAACAATCGGTGTCTTTTTCATTGTTATCAATAAAATTGACAAACTACAATATTATAAACGCGATTGTAAATTTGTAGTCTTAAAAAAATTATAATACAGAGTGTAGCCTGGTAATAGACCTGTTTTGTAATGTCATATTTACCGGTGTGTAGAAACGGTAGAGAAGTCTGGTTGAGGGGAGGGGTGTCAATTAACTATGTCAATATGAACATGTGACCACCAGACCCACGAAGAACCGTATCAACCCCGGAAAAAGTTGAGAACGTAAGGCAGACAATGTCGAGGTTAGTTACGGTTTACTTCGGGTCGTTACACGAACACGATCGACAATAAGGCGTATCAGCAGACATAGTTTGTGGTTCCAACAAGATGGGGCGACCGCACGATTCGGTGATATTCATTGGCCTCCTCGCACACCGGATCTGTCGATACGTGACTTTTTTCTTCGGGGATGTCTCAGACCGTGCAGGGAAGCCACGGACCGTGGAAGATCCGAGGACCGTGCGATTCGTGAAAAAATCGAATAGATCGATTTAAAGTTTCTAAACCGAGGGGCGCGCCGACTTCAGGGAGAGGCTTCAAGCTCGTGTCCGTGAAAATGGTCATCGCCTCAGCGGTATAACCTAACCGTACACGATATTCTTAAACGGCACGAAATAACGTATTTTATATACGCGTCGTGAACATTTTTTTATTCTTTTATCGCTTGCGGCGTACGCACGTAATGATACGATTAGCTTTGCGCGCTCGACTTTTTCACTCGGCGTTCGTTTTTTTCTAGCCGTCCGGAAACAGTGGGCCTCTCTGGCGCGCGATATGGGCGTGCGTTTGAGTGCGCGAGATGATGACGTCCATACGCGTACAAACGACATCTGTTTATTTTTATTTATTTTTTTCACGCGATTGCGGACACACGACAACGCGTTAATCCATCCGGTAATTTAACTGGCGCGTATTTTTTTTAAATTTTTTTTTACCGCATTTAGTGATCGGCCGCGTCGAATCCGATGATGTCGACAATACATATACGCGTACAAATGATTATAATATTATATCGCGGACCGCGTTCCAAAAGTTAAAACTCCTCGTTACGTAATAGCGAAAAGCTATTCGCGTATTCGGAAATCGATAAAAAAATCGTATTGACTGTCGTGTCGGTCGTCGATTGCGTTGGGTCGATCCGTACATTTACAAACTAACCGCTAAACAACACGTCGACAATTATAATTTTTTTTAAATCAATTTCATTGGTAAAACAATAATCGAACGGTCGTGAAATGATCGCGAACCGGTGATCGTTATTGAAATGTCCGGTTTTAAGTGCGTAGGCGTGTAGCGAGTAACTGTATGCAGCGTAATGAAAAACTGCGGTGAAACGTGCGAACGATTAAAAACACGTAGCTGAGAAAAACTCGCAGAAAATTCGTTCCGATCGAGCGTGTACGTCTTTTGAACGCGATCGAAGCTGTTGTCAGTCATGTTGTTACATCGGAATTAGAATAATAATAATTTCAGTTTTCATTGCCGGCCAAGGAAATGTTCACAAAAGTGTCGCGACTCGGGTTGAAACTCAACGCGCGCAATCGTGAGGATAAACATTTCGTGCGATAAACGCGCTATTCACAGTTATAAGCGTGTGCGTTATCAACTGTGAGGAGGTAGTGGGTTCAACCCACAAAATTTAATCTCAAATGATACTATGGTAATAGCCCAACCATTACGTACCAAAGGTTATTAGGTTATAATATATTATTATTATTATTCACACCTCTGGAAGATGCATTTGACCTATTTTATAATAACAACCATCACCCCCCCCTCCCCCACCGTTCGAGATTCCTGAGCACGCCCCTTACCGGATATAATACGTCTAATCGTATCGCGAAACATCGATGCTATTTGCTGTTTTGGAAATACAAAATGCAATGCACCGCGGTTTAAAAGCACACGTAACAAGGCGAAAAACCGTCCGGTTCGTGTGCGTTTGTACCTAAATTCCTAATTCGTTTGTAATTCGTGTGGAACGCGTTCGAAACGCATCTCTGTGTGTGCGTGTACGTTCTTATTTTTATAACGTGTTGGTACGGGGTCACGAGTCGTCACGACCGTTTGAATAACACGAACGTCGTACGATTACGTGACGTATTATCAAACGTGATGCGCGAAAACCGTATTTCCGCGAACAAAATATGATATCAATACTTATCAGCGTACGCGCACAAACGGTGTCGCGTGCGTGCGCGTTAAAACGACAACAGCAACAACAACAAACACCTAACGCGCGAGTTGGACAATAACGCGGCGGAACCAACACCACGGTAACAGAACCGTCGGACGAATTCGGATGACAATCGATTTCCGCGGTTGTTCGAACGGCCGTTTACAAGAACGATAATTATCGTCGCGACGCGTCGTAATAGCTAAAACATTGTTGTTGTGCGCACGCGATTTTTTTCGATTGACGCCCGGCCGTTTTATGGAACGGGGCGAGTACACCGCCGTGTACGATAACGTTCCGTGATCACGAGCGTCCGTGCACGACGAGAACGGGTCACGACGGCAAACGCGACCGCGGCGACGCGTCAAGGCGATCCGTTTAGAAACGTTTTTCGAAAAACGTCCGCGTAACGCACAATAATAATAGTAATAGTAATAATAATAATACACACCGTAATCGTTTCGCGCGTTAACGTCGTAACTACGACGAGTTGTGCGAAACGTTTCTTCTCGAACAAACCCGTCGTCCGTGGGTCGCTTTTTCCGGACGAGACCGCCGCACCACGACGAATGTTTCCGATTATGAACGAAAAAACCGCTCGCGCTTACCGGTTACCGGGTACCAACCCGGGTACACGTACACCGTGGTATGGCGGGCGCAGTTTCGCGTCCGTCCGACGTTCGTTATGTCACACCATTTATGCCGTCCGATCAAGACGCGAACGGTCGTCGTGCCGCCCGCTTATCTCGCCCGAACCTCGTCGTCCTCCGCCGCCGCCGCCGCCGCCGCCGACGAAACCGTTTCTCGTCGTGCGACCTAACCTAACGCGTCCGTCAGAACAACGCGTCCGTCCGCCGACGCCACCAGCGCCGCCCGAAACCGATAACGGCGGATGATACAACAACACGTCGCGTCAGCGCACAGCGTTCGTTTTTCTCGACGACGCATTCGTCACAGACAACACACGCGGACCGGTCGTGGACAACCGGACCGGACCGCCAGCGAACAGCACCGGACCCTCGCGCCGTATCCCGTCGGTCCCGTCGACGGAGGCGGCGATGGTCACGGCCGACGACGACCGCCGTCGCTAGAGCCTCGTCGGACGTCTAGTCGCGCCGCGATCGGACCGGACACCGGTATTAACACGGTATTATGATCGGCAGATGGTTCGTCGGTTTCGTCGTTTTCGTGGGCTACCTGTGCCTGGGCGCGTTCGTGTTCTACCGGATCGAGCGCAAGGAAGAAGAGCAACGGCACTACTTGGAGATTTTGGAACGGCTCGAGCTCAAAGGTGAGAGACCGGTGTTGTTGTTGTTACGTGTAGTCGCGAGAATTCCTCGACGAAACCTCGCGCGACGACGTACGCGATCGTTCCCGTTGTTATTTATTCGCGTTCGGAGTAATGTGAACGGTATGTGTGTTTCGTCGTTGTTTTGTGCGACGAGCGAGAGACGATTGCGCGCGCCGTCTCTTATCGCCGAGTCGTCTTGCGATAACTACAAGTGTTACATGTGCCACGTCGTAGCTTTTAACGGACGTACTCGATTTACGGCGTATTGTACGGATCGTCATGTCGTTTACGAATATATATATATATATTAATTTATTATTGGATACGATCGTTCAAATGTTTCGTTGTCGTTACTGATCGTTCGAAAGCGTCGAATTTTAACTTGTACAATTCGATCGAACTCTTTCGCCACAACCATAGCTTTGAACTTATCGACGTTCGTTGAAAACGTAATCTAACGGACCTGATTTGATTTTTTTTTTTTTTTTAATCATGTGTACTTGGTTTGATACGAGTTGAAAACATAGTTTTCATACTGAAAAACGGTATCTTTCCTTGTAGACCTATACCGGTGGTATATAATATAATATATGATTGTTAGGATAAATCGATTTTTCGTTTGCCTTGTATTAATTTGTCGAGATGGTTTTTATAATCGAAATTAGTCGAAGAACGAAATCATTTTCAATATAAGGACGATATTAAGTGAAAGCCACAAGACTGCGAATACACGTATGGTCACAATATCACGAGGGAAAGTACGATCGACCTGTTGATTCATTCTCCGTGGAATTAGTGGTTTCCGACGTCCATATACACATGCGTCATCATAATAAATATATTAGTATATTACACACGTGGAAATTCCGTTCCGAGATATTTTCCTTAAGAATTTTTCGAAACGGCCGAAAAACGAATGCATTTACATTTCCCACGGTTTCAATTAAAAATACAATCGGGCGGCTGTATGAACACAACAACACGTGAATTTTGAGCATGCATAATGTATTACTAGCAGGTGTGATAATAATAATTATCAGAATATTTTGATTGATGTAAAACAGTTATCACAAATCGTGTATACGATCACGCTTCGTCGGAAATAATATTCTATGAATTATATGTGTGTGTGTGTATGAATATATAGATTGGTTGCTTTAAGACGTTTTTTCAAAAACAGTCGCGTTCGCGATTCATTGTAAGCGTAGGTAGGTGTACACCGTGTATACGAACATAATATATTGGCAAACATATAAATCGTAATAGGTAGAACTGGTTTTCGCGCAGTCAACGTAAAGACCGTTTCCATTATTGCGTTTAAATATCAATAACCGTCTAGAGTATTTTTATCATCTATTCGTTTGAACAGTGCTGGAGACGCCCGCGACGAGTGAAAATCGTTGTTAGTCATGCGGCACGTGTTTTTTTTTTATGCGTGTTGATTGTGTGTGTGTGTTTTTTTTTTTTTTTTGTTAACGTGCCCGTCGAAACACTTTTAACGACAATACGTATAGGTTTGCGATCAAAAAATCCCAAAACCTCGTGTTCCGGTAACGGGTCTGCGGCCGTGCACTGCAGTTCGGGTACACTGGCATACGCGATCGTAAATCGGATCAAAGTCAAAGCGCTCCGGGAAAATCGTCGAACGAAAAACGTGTCTAAATATTGTCCGGCAAATGTTTCAGGTGGAAGTTTTGAACCGTTTTTTCGAACTTACGCTACTCTCGTTAAGACAGTATGTATATATATATATATATGTATGCGCATTTTGACTCGCGGAGGTGAAAAGGTCGCCGACCCGTCGGTCGAATTCTCGGTGTGTGCAGTCACCCGAGACTGATACTAGTATTTCAAAAAAATTTATGAAATGAAAATTTGAGTCATCACCTTTGGTACTGCGATCGCCGGTATTGTCCTTGATAAGTACGAAGACGTTCAAAAGTAAATCGATAAAACAAATCAAACATCACGTAGAATTTTGAGCCGTAAGAAACTACAGCGTTTAATTAATTTTAAAACGATTTATTTTCGAAGGGAATGCACGAAACACAAAACACGATTCGCTTGCTTTCGAGATTTTAAAATTATTTTATTACTTAGTACTTAACCAATTATAAATGTACTTTGACTTCGGACAATCAAACAAATATATTTAATTTCGTTGCGTTCAGTTAATCGTTGTCAGCGTGTAGTTAACACCAATTATTATAATTTACATATCAATTAATACGCACAATTTAGGATCATCAATTATTTTATAACTAATGTACGGATAATGTAGTGAAAATTGTACACATTTTTAGATTTAAAAGCAATCGGTTTATAGGAATCGGTCTTTCTGTGATCTGGCGGAAAAGTGAAAGGTACGGGTTTGGCGAAAACGAACTGTGCTTATTTTGGCACGACTAACAAAGAAACTATATATTATTTTGGTCCATACATTTATGTGTGCGAAGATCGATGGTGGTATTTCTTTTTTGCCAGTACCTGTATCAGGGGCGTGCTCAAGAGGTGCAGTATGCGAGTGTCATGGCGTTTATTTATTGAATAACGGTTAAGAGTTATAGAAATTTTCGAATTTTTATCCAGTCCTATTTTAATCGACAAATTCCTTTTACTTTGTCGTAAATTTTTTAAAAAACAAATTCGAAATAAAATCGTAATTGAATTAAAAAAAAAAAAAAACTTGTCATGTTCAAATTTAAACTTTCCAGAAATACAAATATGATTTTAAACCAAATTAGATACTACTGCAACCGAAATTTGATTAGTTTTTTAATAATTCGTATTAAAAACGTGCAAGAGTTATTATATGTACAGAGTGAACTTCAATGTATTGAATTGTTTTTTCTACATATATATAAATTCAGTACATACAAGTACATAGTTTAAATCATTAGTGTATAAGATGAAACTCGAAACTGAAACATTATATCCAGGTTTAAATTTAAAAAATGTCCACGGTAGGTGTGTAATAAAGCCACTCTATAAAAAAAAAAAATCAAAAGTCCCAAAATGTTATTCTTTTCGATAACTAAATACGTCGTTAGTAGTACGTACGATTATCGGTTTCGATTGTAGGGTAGTTAACGCTATGTATTTACTTTGCACATTCCGAAAATTAAACGTAATGAAATACGAAATGAAATATCATTGATGTGCATATATTCCGCCCCTCTGATGGAAAAAGCCGAGCACAGCACTTGCCTCTACATTACAGGAATTAATTTATCAACGAAATGTTTATGTGATTTTTAAAATATGATATCGCATCCCCCCACGTTCTATTCGTATGAAACACTTCAACGCGACTGCTTACACAACGTCAGTAGTATATTATAATACACACACACACATATATATATATATTATTTATATTTCATTGTAATACCGTTGAAAAGTTATTTTCCCGACAGACCTCGGAATTCAAGTGTACAAAAACACGAAACCTAAACGACGAACCACGATGATAATTTACTCGCGCCGTTTGATCCGCGCGATCGGACGAACGACGTTTAAACGCACGTGATTATTTTATAGCCGACTCGTTCGTATAACAATTTGTCTAGCGACGCATAGTTGTAATCGCAAGAATGTACAATTATCGTTATAGGTTACTATTGTATTTGTTTTAATTATTATTGCCGGGTCGGCAATTATTGCAGTACGTCGTCATTACGCGCTCATTACAATCGACCACGGCGGTATATTTTTGGAATTATTTTAATAGGTTTATATTGTGAAAAACCAATATCGAAATTCAATAACGAATTTCAGACAGGGCGGAGGGAGGGATTAGTCGCGTCGATATTCAAATACCGATATTGGTGTTCGAAATAATATTCGGAACCTTCGATCGATTGTACTAGTAGTGGTGGCGGTTAGGGTCGAAATCAACTGTTTAAGTTATAACACGTTACTTGGCTGACCTGAGGTATGACCACAGATTAGATGAAAACTTATGAATCATTCGCGATGTAAAAAAAAAAAAATGACGTCATTAATTACCCCAGAAATCAGTGTTGCCGCACAATAGCACAATATATTTACATAAAATTTAAAACATTGCTGTTGTAAGATAACCTGTTGGTTTGAATTTCATTCACACATTGGTTGGAAAGAAATATGTGCTTAACATGCATTAAATTTTTACTGGCATATGATATTCGTTAACATTAAAATATTTAAAATAATAAAGAAGTTGTACAATAATATTGTATGATATCAGCACAATAATTTATATTGTCGTGTGCGCCTACATTGATTTGTGGGGAACCAATCAGAAGAGCATATTTGCAATTCTTTTGTTCTCGGGCCGAGTGATCCATCTGTATTCATCTAATCTGTGGTACAACTACGTATAGCCTGATATGAAACGCGTGGTCAATAACAAGTTTTCTGTTCCGTTTCCGGTCAATCCGTAATGTTTTCGTCTTGGTCCGTTGTCAAACGCGGTGAATTTCTTCGTTGGACCAAACGCCGACATTTTAACACGAGTCAAATTATTATTTTCATTCTTTTGCTATAGTATGTACGTGGTACAAGCGTAGAATGATACATTTATTAACAACACGTAAACAATATGCACATCTGCGTTTAGGCGATACGTCAAAACCGATTGTTACGCAATTTTAATGTCGAAATTCTTTTCATAAAAAAAACTATATTATCGATTAATATCGTCGGCAAAATCGTATTTCGACTGTAAAATTGAAATATCGGTTGAACTATTGTAATAGGAAGACAACAACACAAAATGCACAAAACGTGTGTATATATACGGCCGTTGTAAAATAAGCGCGTCGCTCTATACACAAAAATTAAGTGTTCGGCTTCTTACTATACTAGTTAGGCTCGAGTTCTGATAACGCGTTTCGGACGTTTTCAGACTAGTTTTGTTTCGTTTCTCCGTTTTGTTCGGACGAACTACGGTTTTCATTTAAATGTATTCGAAACAACGTATTTGATCTCGTCCGTAAAATACCAATACGGCCATTTGAACGTTTCTGTATATACGCGTATTTCAAACGCATATCTATGAGCGCGGCCACAATACGCATAAACGTATAAAACGCGGAATAATCTGTATTATAACAGTAGTGAATTATCGGACGAGTCCAAGTCGACCACAAGTCACATTAGGACGTACTGTACCTTATCTTATCAACGATTATAAATAACTATAACGATTCAAACGAAATTTAAATACGGTCTCTCGACGACGTATCGTGTAAATACATATGCACGTCGATCGACACATTGTTTATTATAATTTCATATTATTATTATTATTATTATCATCATTATTATTATATTAAACAGTGCCTATCATAAGTACGTATGCTATATAATATATAATTATCATTCGTGATTATTACCGAAACGCGTAACGCGAACGATTATTAATCGTTTCCGTTGTGGTATCATTACGAAATATTATGTAATGTCGTTTTTGACAATAAACACGCGGTCGAGCGACGTATTATACTCGTATAATAGATAACAATATTTTAATGACATTATGGCGCTCGAATTGGAAAACTAGATATGCTCTCGAGAGTATACAAAAAAAAAAAAAAAAAATGAAAATTAGCGTTTGTCGAAATTATTTTACTCTTGTAATGTAAGCGGGCGGCTTCGTTCGTACCGTTTTTCCGTTTGAAATATTTATCATCAAATAATGCACGAAACAAATTGACAAACGATTTCACAAAAGTGAAATGTCTTTTTTTTTAAAATTAAAATTACGAAAACAAATTTTTTTCATCACGTGTATTTCTGTTGACTTTTTTTTAGTTTGGATGCCACAAGCATATTCGAATATATGATATTTACTATGCGATTATTAACAAATAAAGACTAAAAGAACAATGGGTAAATAATATTATATTTGAACAACACAATGATAATACATTGTTCGATACAAAGGCAACTAAACGTACAATTGAAAATGAACGCAAACGAAAAGAACATAAATCGTTGATATCAAGTATTTATTTTTAAATAAAATCACGCGTACACACGTCAACAAATTAAAAGCTCAAGGTATATTTAAAATTCCACCGGTACATATCGAAATTATAAACTTCGAATTGTTATCAACACGGGCGTACGTTGTTCGTGGTTATCAATGGCAATATTCGGTAGGGAACAATAGTCGAACGAATATAAAACGTTAACATTCGTTATTTTTCGACGTTTTTCGACATAAAAATGTTTCAACGGTCTCAATGGATATTTTATAATAATATGTTTAAAATTTTCATAAAATTGTTCAGTTTTACATGCTCGGAAAATATTTTGAAAAATTACGTAAATGCCGAGAAAAATAATTAGTAGGGAAGCACTCAAATGGAGGGCCGTCTAAATCAGAAAAATAAACAACGGAATGTATATGTCAGAGAAGTTGCTGAGAATTTCCCGATTTGTAAGTTTCTGTATAATATTTTGCCGATTTTTTAATTCCTGGCAAATATCATTCCCGTGTTATATTTTTCTGTTATTGTATCCCGGTGTAATATTCTACTAGTTTTTCAATTCCAATAAAATATTTCTCTCGTGCGACGTTTTCCTGTGTAATATTTTTCCGTTTAAAATTATTCTGTGCAATAATTTGCCAGTTTTTAAGTTCACGTGCATTACTTTCCTGATTTTTCGTTTTCGTGTGATATTTTTCCGATTTATACATTTCCGTGTGATTTGTTTCCCTATTAATACTTTTCCCAAGACAAATGTGAACGTGCGCGTCCCCGTTCAAAATAACAGTATAGGGTATCCGCCTCCTGCCTCCGATTCAAGCACTGACGCTATCATAATTTATTTTATCGTAGTTTGTACGTAAAATGGTCTATTATTATTATTATTATTATTCCGCTGTTATACGCGATACGTTCAATGATGACATTTGCGAAATGCCGATCACCGTCCATATATAATATATATATATTATAAAAGTACAATACGAAAACCGTTTTTTCCTCTTCTGGAATTAGTTTAGACTGCACATAATTGGAAAGTAAAATTGTTTTGAGCCCGTTACGCCCTGCCGCGAACTAACGCGTTATGTCCGTATACCATACAATATCCTATATAAATCATAATGACTATATAATATACAATGTCGTTGGACCGCCGCCATTGTGTATAGGAACACGGTAAAAACGAAACTCCAAGGCAAATGCAATTAATATACAAATATACTTATTATATATTATTGTTTCGCCCGGTCTCGAAAAGCCTATTTTGACATTTCGTCCGTATAATTTCATAACACGCGTGCGCGCGTGTATCGATAACGTCTCAAGGACGTGAAATTTCGAAACGAAACGTATTAAAAAATAATATTATTAAAAATAATATTAAAAAATACAAATAGCCGATACGGTAGCAGATGCGATTTGTATATCTCGTGTTTCGAACCGTACACTGTACGACGTGGCGCGGGGGTACGACAGGTAACCGACTGGCGGTGCCGTCGGAAGTCCCGTTCGCGATATTACAGGGGGACTTCGTACCTGTATCATACGTGTATACAAATAAATATCGTCTCACCTGTACGGTGCGTCACGGACGCGCTGGCGTGGCGTGGACGAGTTTCCGGCGTGAAAAATAATTATACATATTGATAATTCATAACGAAGACTGGAAGGACTTGGATTGTGTCGGATGATACACCAGTATGGAATACACGGAGGTCCGTACGAATCAGGAAACTAAAACACGGCAAAACATATATTTTAGATATTATGTATAGAACGGTACAAAATATCAACAAAGTATTGCACAGAAAATTATCACGCTGGCGCCCTTGGTAGCACGGTAATCACACTTTCCTTTCTTTGAAAACGGACAGAGAATAGTGAATCACTACAATAGCTCCTCTCTCTTCCGAAAACAAATATATTCCTGATAAATAATTCCTGCGTAGTGTGGGTCCCAAGAACAACAAACGATAATGTCGTCTAAAAAACGGTATTGAGATAAAAATAGGATTTTTCACAATTTTATCGTGTCGACGACAACGTAATGTATAGACACTGGCAAAAAAACGCGATTTAAAAAAAATGTTTTGTTTTCTATTTTTAGAACTGCTCGCCAAACACTACACACAAGTAAACGCTCACGTGCACAGACAGTTTGTCCAACAGCTGAACGCGTACTGTAACAAAACGGTTTTGGACGAAGGACCGGACGAAGCACATCAATACCAATGGACGTATTACAACGCATTTTCTTCGCCCTGACGACGCTGAGCACGATCGGTGAGCATGACAGCGCAAACAACACGAATAATAATTGATTTTAAAGGGGATCTGAAACGGTTGTTTGCGAGACCAATAAACGGACCAACGATAATCATACATGCAGCAGTCCAATTTCAATTCGGTAAAATAAATTTGGATTCGTTAGTGTCGGACTAGACGTTATGTAGGAGCCCTGTTTGTATTTTTTTCATCACGCGACCCTTTTTTAATGTACGGGAAATCATAATGGAACGGACACTAACAAATCCAAAAATCAACCGCTTCCAATCCGTTTAGGTTTTGCTTTTTGGTCGGTGTTGTTAAGTCTCATCATATCCACAGTCGGTTGTACTCTTCCGGACATCTCGTGAAAACCATACGAAATGCATATACGGAATAAACCATAAGTGTACAGATACGCGTCATCAATAATTTGCACAGGCTTTTCGCACAATAAGATCGCGGTTTACCTCGAGGCCATTGTCGATACATATTTAATAAAATATATCAGCGGCAGTATTATTATATCGCGTTTTGTCGGATCGCGGTAATTTTTAAGGTTTTTTTTTTTTGGTCCGTATGTTGTAACATGCACTTTTTGTAAACCCGTACTTTGCCGTGCGTTTAAAGCAAATATTATATATCGTATTAGGTTTGTGAGACGCAAACGCGTAATTCGCGAATTTATACGTCTCTCCGTACGATTGGCAAGATCGGAAAAGCGGGGTTTCTTTCGAGGATAAAAAAAAATTGTTTAACGTAATTTTGATCGTAATAAAATACACTGTTAAATAAATCGTTAACATTGTATAGGTTATGGAAACTTGCACCCGACGTCTTACACCGGACGCATACTGGTGTTGGTGTACTCACTGATCGGCATTCCTCTCAACGGTATCGTATTGACGCAACTCGGGAGTTTTTTCGAGTCCAGAGTGAGTATATAACAATTATTATATATATATACATATATAAACCTAACGTAACTTATGATAAAATAATACATTTCATGTGACCTAACCTACCTGAGTATAGACAAATGGTACGTTTGCGTGAACAAAGCGCCGGATCGAAACAAAATACTAGGTACGCTAGGAAAAATGTTCTCTTAGACAATTTACTTTACCTAATGTGTTTTGCTTACACATTATGTTACGCCCTAGTCGTGAAATCGTCAAATATTCATGAGTTGGGCTATTATTTTATTTCATTTTGTCCAATTCATGAACTGGGCATATACAAAAATATTGTGTTAACCGTGCACGCATTTTTGAAATAAAAACGAGTATATTATATTAACATTGAATTTGAAACGCTAAAAAAATCAAATTTAAATAATATTTAAAAATATTTTTAAAATGATATTTATTTAATTTTATTTATGCTACGAAAAATATTAAGTACTAAACTGATAACTAAGGTAGGGAATTATATGCCTTGGAAACTTATAAAATATGCATGCAGTTATATTGAAAAAGTATAATAATGTGCTTTAAAAAAATTATAAATTATAAATTAATTTCAAATCCAAAGTTTGATAGTAAGCGATATTTTATATAGTTATACAAAATATTTTACATTTCAGGACATATTCGTTGATTATTTGTTTTGTTCAATAACCACTACAATTTTTTGAGCACAAAATTATATTTTCAAATGCATATTTCTCTGTCGTTAACATTCGAGTTCTACTTATAATTGATAAATAATAACCGTGCAACAGGTGTTTGCTACACGCGTCATCCGTCCGATAGTGTCATAATTGAAGTTCTAAATTGTATTTATTTATCAATAAATGTATGTTGATGGCTGTAAAATTAATAACTACAACCGTATTCAAAATAAATATATATATATTACTTCCCAAAAATTATCCTCTCTCTACGGTCGCATAGTTCGCATTCCCATGAATCCGCCACTTTGGTTATCTCTCTCGCGACGGCCGTCCTCCCGTCTGCACGATATGTAATTAAATAATTTATGGTTTTCCGTCAAATAGTTTCTGGTTTTATAATTCAGCTTTTCCGTTTAAACCTCATTTTTTATAATATAAACGAACAGCCCGACCTTCGCCACAGTAGCTGTAGGCATGTAGAAAAACACCTATTACCGTTTAATCTAATAACAGTCCATTATTGAACGCCATATAATAGTATTCCGCGTAATTATTCAGGATAATAAAACGAACAATAAAACATTTGCCGCCAAACCCACAGGATATATTGTACGCGCGAACTCAAGTACGATATGACAATCGATCGGGTGTATAGGTCGTATGTGGCATTCGGACATTTTCTGTCCACTATCCGAACAATTTTAGCCGCGTATCAAAAATGGTATTGTGTTTACGTGTACACGACAATATATAATAATAATAATAATAATAATAATAGTAGGTTATACACGAAATTTCATATCCCGAAACTGACAATGGAAACACAAATATTTCTAATAATTAATTTAACACTAGTCGTCTTAATCCGGCCGCGCTCAGAGCGAATGGAATTATGATTAAAAACATTTTTGTTTCGTTTTTAACAAACCGTACAATATTATGCAAACCGACAGACTGTTTTAACGGAAACCGTTGAATATCGCGTTACTTTTCAATTGTTTTTTGACGAAAATAAGCGTGCAACTAAACGCGAGCAGGTATATGTGTATAATAAGCTCGTATATATAATAGACTGTTAAACGTATACCGTGGTCATTAAACTAATATTACAACGCGATATACAGTACAAATTACACTATGTAACGATATAAACGTATTGTGTACGAACTTCAATGGACGATCGTTGGTATTGTTCAATTTAATTTTACGATGGACTTATTATTTTTCGAGATAACTTTTCACGTGCTCTGTTTACAACACGAGTCATAATTAGGAAAAATAAAAAATTATAAAAATCGACTCGTATTCGTTCCTGTTGGAGCATAACGTTTACACGAGATTACACAATTTTATTTAACTACGAGGCGTGTAATGTTTATATAGATATGCCTATAAATATATATAACGCGTTATAATGGGATCGATTATAGTCGTATTAAGGGGATTGGAAGCGAGTATTTACCGTCTCGATCACAATGTAATGACCAAATAAGGACTCTGAAGACAGTTTTGATTTCGTCGTGAATTTGATTACAGATCGACTTTCCGAATTTTTTAATCTTTTTTTTTAATTTCAAGATCTTCAAAAATTGAATAGTAGCAATTTTTATGTTTTACATTTGTTCAATTAATTTTGGATCTATGGGATTTATGGGGAGAAAATTTAAAATGTGGGGAAATCGATCTCAAGCGGACTTCACGACGAATTCAAATCTGTTTTCAAATTTCTCATCGCACCACTAGATCGGTCGGTACGTTGGGAGTACGAAACGTATATTTTATTATGTTTCGTGTGTGCAAGACAAAGCCAGATCCACGTAACAAACACATTCGCTATGGGCAAAACGCGTTTTTGGGGACGAACGATGTTTAGTGTGTTTCGAAAAAACCCGCTTCAATAATATTATTATTATTTTAACATAAAATAATATATATTATGTGTACACGCGCGCACGTGTGTGTGTGTGTATTTATAGATCCTCCGAGCTCATTACAGCTACAAAACGCAACGGATGATGGGACCCCAGCTGAGCCTCATCGTGGACATAGTCACTTACCTGGTACCCGGTATAATCGTGTTCATATTAATCCCGTCCGGCATCATATCCTACTTTGAACAATGGACGTTCGACGAAAGCGTATACTTCGCCTTCGTCACGTTGACCACAATCGGTTACGGAGATTACGTCGCTGGTAAACAATTATTGTAAAATACGATTAAACACGTGTTTCCTGTTGCCCTAAAAACGCGCTCGAAAATCGTACATTTATATTTAGTGTATGTTTATCCGAAGGGTTGGACCACAACCGGTCAAAATCTGATAGTAAATCAGGTTGAAATCGGCACTTAAAACCGGATACAAATTTTTATTATAGATTTCGATTTGGACTATCGGTTTTTAATTATTTCGGTTCTATTTGGTACTGAAAGACCGACTCCAAAGAAATTACGGTTTGGATTTTGAATTTTAACATCGGTTTTCGACAGTGTTTTCAAATGTGAATATCGACGCTCGTAATTGTTATCGGTTACTGGAATCTGAAAATACTGCCCGTTTCAATATGATTTTTTATCATTGCAGACCGACTTAAAAAAAAACGACTCGCTCTGAAAATGTCACAAATAATAAGAACGCGTCCGACGGAAAACGTAATCACCGTGTTTCAGGGCAAACCGTCAACACGAACATATGGTACAACGCGTACAAGGTGTTCCTGGTGTTCTGGATCATGTTCGGTCTGGGATACCTGTTCATGATACTCAGTTTCATATCGAGGGCGATGCGGTCGAAAACGCTCGAGCACCTGTTCTTGGAGCGTCTCAAGCAAACGCATTCGAAAATCTGGCACCAGTTCACCAAAGACGTGGTGTACGTCAGACGGATACTCAACGAAACGTACCTGTTAAAGTTTAAGGTACGTTTGTGCGCGCGCCACACGATCATAGATTTCATTTATATCGATATTATTATTGCGCGTAGTCCTGAAAATGTTACATAATAACATAAAAAAAAATACTACTAATAATAATAATAATAAATAATAATCTCGAGATTGCGGCAAGTGCGAGCGTGCTGTACGACGTGAATGGTATAAAGTTATAAAATGTATAGCGTTGGCGCACGATTTTTATCTATACTGTATAATGTCAAAAACGTGGCGCACGTACTATTTATATTCGTTTATGATCCAATTGAATTTTGTCGCGAACATAAATCAACATAATAAACACTGTTGCGGACAATTATCGTACCGCGTGCGTGTCAAATAGACGGACGATAACCGTGAATGATGATTTACCGTAGGCATGTAAAACAAGGACGGTCCGCGAGAAGACGAAAAAAAATGGGGTAAAAGAATACCGCGTGGTATACCGGTCACAAGCAACAAAAAACATGCACGCACGCACACACACACACACACACATTCTATATAAGCCTATTAAGAAAAATGATTAACGCATACGAGTCCGCGTTAAGTGAGACATTTTATGTCTTAAATGTGAAAATTTTTTTTTCAAATTCAAATTTAAATTTTTTCAAAACCGAAACAATGGTTGCCATGGAAACAATGGTTGCCATGGAAACAAACCATAAGGGAGATTTAGGTTTTTTTTTTGTAACGCTTTTTCGTGACAGTCCCCAGTGGTTATCTCAATTTAGGTAACGCTTTTGGTGGACACTTTTTCGTGACGGTTTTTTATTTTAATGTGCCAAAGTAAAGACGTAAAATGTCAAAAAAGAAACGACATTTCGCGAGGCGCGACCCGACGTAGAACGCACCGACCGCGGGCCGCGTACGAGTCGAAGGGGGTTTTCGTGAGGGCCGGGTCGGGGTTAGGCGTGACGGACTCGCCTTTTAGACGGCGGGGCTTAAAAGCGTGCGCGCGCACCGGAACTACGGGCGATGACGTTACCGACCGCGTTTTGACAGCCGGTGTACAAGAAGGAGACGCTGTCCAGCGGCCAGCCGCTGCGGCGGAGCCGGAGCGCGCCCAGCCTGTCCGAGTGGCCGGTGCTGCGCAAGGCGGCGCCGGTGCCCGCGTGCCGCAGCACGTCCGACGACGAGGACGAGGAGACGGTGCGCATGCGGTTCGAGAAGCACCGGATGAAGCGCCGGCGGGCGCTGTCCCAGAACAAGATGCGGTCGCTGCTCCGGCGCACCAAGGCCACGTCGGAAATCGACCTGGCCCACATCGACAAGGAGGCCACGTTCGGCGCGGACATCGCGTCCTACGAGATCCTGTCCCGGGTGGTCGACGCCCTGGAGACCGCCGTGCCCGCCCAGTCCGTCGGGCACCAGCAGCCGGCCGTGCACCAGGACGCCGCGTGCTATTCGGTGAGTACGGCGCGGGCGTTTCTCGCTTTTTGTTCTGAAAGTCGGCAACATCCCATCCCGCCCTCCACCCTCCGCCCTTCCCGCAGTTCGGAAAGCCGTTAGGCCAGAGGTTCTCAAAGTGTGGGGCGCAAGAAAATTTTACAAATCAACATTGTACTGGTAGGACAGAAAAAGATTTGTGAAATTCGCGTAATGATAATCGCGTGATAATAATTTTTGTGAATGTTATCACAGATAACACGAAAATTTCATGCTATCTGTGATGTTACCTTAAATCGGGACAGGGGCAGTTGTCAGAAAATATGATAAGATAGTTTCAGATAATTTTTTGATAATTATAGTGTGACTAACGTACCGATTGTTGGTACTAACATGTTCTATGGTACAAATTACGTTTCGAATAACATTTTATTTTCTGACGTTGACGTTGGCAGCTGCCAGGTTCCGTCTTAAATCGTGTCTGTGATAATAATAATGTGACAATGAAGTCTAAGTACCGCGGAAGACTAGATGTTAGCAAAGAATTGGGAGAGTAGCTTTATCAAATATCTCTCCTCGTTTCACCAAACTTTGTGATGAAAAAAAAAACAAACCCACCCATCACGTTAAAAGTGGCCGATTGATTAAAACCTTTTATAATAAATACATTTTATTTTAAAATAAATTTGTAATGTGAATGTCGATATTAGCCTATATTTGTTGTTTGTTTTTAACTCTTTTTGCTACTCTAAACATGACTATTAATATTATTTTTATGAGGGGGGCTCACGTCTGGGGTTGACCAAAGTGGGGGGAGAGGGGCCTGGCATGAAAAGTTTGAGAACCTCTGCGTTAGGCAATGCTTCGGGCAGTGAGTCGACAAACGATTTCCCAACGCCACCCCTGACAGACTTAAATACGGTCCGCGAACCCCAATCGCCCGCATACCTTCCGCAGCGACTGCCTCTCGCGCTACAATCGCGGTCGAAGGTCGACCGAGGGGACGGGGGACGGGTTGGCGACCCGCACGGCCTCGTAGGCGACTGTCGCCGACCAAACGTAACATAACCTAACCTCGTCCAAGTCTCTCGAAGCTGTTGTTCCTCGGCCGACGTGCGTGCCCGTCGGACATCACACTGCCTCCTAATCGTAAACCGCCGTGCGCCGGTCACTATCGTTTTTTGCGTTTTCGTTCTCACGGACACGTGTTTGTCACGCAGCACAAGAAAAAAGCGTTCTCGTTCTCCGAGGGAGCGCAACGGTTCTCGTCCGAGGACGTATTTGCCGGCGAGAAGAACGAGTGGACCGTCGGCGGCGACATGCTGAACAGAGAAAACGCGTTCCCGGCCAAGTGCAGGAACTCGTATTTCGAGTACGACACGTGGGGCGGAGTCGACGATCGGAGCTTCAAAAAGTCAGTGAACGTATTTGCTCGCGTTTTTTTAACGGGATCCGTCCGACGGCGTGAAAACGCGGCGGACGGGACAGGGGAACGGGTAGGCGAAACGGACGGGTCGGTAACCGTCGGTGGAAAATATACGACGAACTCGGTCCCCGAGCTACACGACGAGTTGAACGAACCGACAAAATCGTAATGAAAAAAACTCATATGTCTGTGTGTGTGGTTTTTAATCGCGCCGTTGTTAAGTTCACCAATCGCTTAGCGAGCAAAAACAGCGATTCCGTCGATAACCACCGTCGTGGAGGTTAACAGAGTCGTTACCATATTATGCACACGAGTCAATGCGTACGAGTTACGAGTGTGTACGTCTAGAGTTATTCTCGTGCGATCACATTCATGCGTTCCGGTGGGAGATTACTTGGGGGTTTTCTCTTTTTTTCGGGCCCAGGGATCCGTCGCTCGGTGTGGACCGCGGGCTCGAAGGGATTCCGCGGGGTTTTATTAAAAACCGATCTGTCCGCGTTATCGTTCATTTGTCGTCTGTCGCCAGAATGAACGATTACGGGAAAAACGGCGGCCATCATCAGAAGCCGCGCGTGCCGAATCTGCGGCGCATGTCCGCGGCCGCGTTCAACTTCCTGTCCCACAACATCGCTCCCAAGTGGTTGGCCGACAAACTGGCCGACGGCGGCGGCGGCGGCGGCGGCGGCAACGGCGAGTGGACAGACGACCCGTGCAAACACCGGTTGTCGCTGAACGACGACCGCGGTTACGGTTACGGGTCCACGTACAACGGTCGGGTCGACCACGCGCTGCGCCACAACAACAACAACAACAACAACAACGTTGTTCATCACCCGGCGGCCGGTTACAACCACGCGGACCGCGGTTACGGCGGCGGCAGGCCGACCGCCGCGCACTACGCGGCCAACGCGCCGTCGCAACAGGCCGCCGCGTCGTCCGCGCCGGAACGGCCGCGGCACCGTCGGCTGTCCAGCCCGGACCCGGTGCTCGCGCACTGCGCCAACACCATCGCCGTGGCCGACTTCCTGATGACGTTGCAACGGTCGCTGGACAGGTCGCCGGTCACGTTGCAGCCACCCGCGTCGCCGTCACCGTCAACGTCGTCGTCGTCCACGTGCAACGACGTCAACGGCAACGACGTCAACGGCAACGACGTGGACGGCAACAATCGTTCGCCGAACAGGCCGTCGTCTGTGGCGCTCCGCCCCGAACGCCGGTCGCCGCTGTTCACGATGTTCCAAGACCGGCGGCCCTCGTCGTCCGCCGAATCGTGGCAGTACTCGTCGTTGACGTCCACCGTGTCGTCGTCCACCACCGCCGTAGACGGGCCGAACACGCCGCAGCCGGTGGTTGTCACCGAGGTAACTACAAAACGGCACACGTCTCGTAACCAACCCACCCCAACCAACCCGACCGCCCGGCAGCGCCGAAACCTCAAATCGAAGGCGGGCCAAACTTTTCGATCGATCGTAAACCGTTCTCCGTTCGACTTGTCGACTCCGGCCGACCTCGCGATCGCCTCTGGACCGTACTTACGACCGATCGTTTGGCACGAAGCCTACATGGAAAACGGCTTGGACGTTTCGCGCGGCGTTCGTGTTTATCGATTGTCGTCCACGCGTCAAACCGACGTAACCACGTCCGTCCGATTTCGTATTTGTTTGTTGTGTGAACAATGAAGTGGTACCGAGGACGTTGAGTACGTTTTATTTTTTTTTAGGCCCGTCCACCACCCGTCCCTTTCCAGGCATTTGAGGTTCGGCGCCGCCGACTCCCGTCAAAATAAATAATAAATAATAAATAAATGTATAAAACGAAAACGCAGGTCACGCGAGGAGACGCGTCGCCGAAGAAACCGAGAAAGAAACGGGCCAGGCGGTTCTCGATAAGGCCGACCGCGACCACCGCGACTGCGACCACTGCCGCGGGCTCCGAGGCGGCTGTGCGGCGCGAGGCCGGCGAGGACGTCCGTCTGAACATCGAAGACTGAGAAGACCGGCGGTCATCGTTCTTTTCTCTTTGTCGTTCGTTGAAGTTTCTGACGCGCCGGACCCGCGGGTCTTGGAGAAATCCAACGACCCACGAAGTCCGCGCCGCGAAATCTCGTTCGTCTTCACACTCCCCTCAACATCGCGCCGACACCGGACGCGTGTCACGACCAACAACGCTGGGACCATTACACACACGCTCACTAACGCCGGACGATCACACGATTATTTTTTGTTTTTTGTTTTTCAATATTATACGAGAGATCGGTTTTTTAACGTCCCCCTTTTTTTTCCGATACACGAATACGATTATCGTTGCGTGCCACGCGGTCCACGCGTATGACAACTCGTCGTTGTGATTCGCGTGATGGTTTATTATTGTTATTGTTATTTATTTTATTTTTTTTAACAAATTTTATCCGTTTTCCTTTTCGCCATACCGCGCCGACGGTTATAACCAACAATAGAAATGCGTGACGACGTTTTCGACAAAGTCCAATGTACACTGACATCATGATCTGACCTTGCGTTCTTCCATTTCCACGTCAGACGAGTCGCGCCCTCACCAATGCGAATCGAAAACGGGTATGCTATGGGATTTATAAACGGGGCACTTGATCAGGTCACATCGACCTGTGACCCCGTTCGTTCCCCATATTATCCGTTTGGTTTTCCGTCGGAACGTCAGGCGAAATGCTGTTTGTATCCGTGCACATACAAGTCGCGTTAAATTACAAAGCCAGAGTCTGTTCGAAGAACGACGACGGGAATCGAACGCGAAGACTGCTCGGGAGTTTTTGATTCATTTTGAGTGAGTCGTGATGAGCATAAAATGGCACAGCAAAGAAGGGCAACTAAAATTCAGACGACGGATGTCGCGAATAGCCTCGGAGCTATGTGAAGTGGGCAAAACTATGGGAATGGTCTAACGACAATTTATGTGCCTGGGGTAGGGAGAAGGACGTGACCGATCCGGAGACGAGATTAGGAAACAATTAAAGAGATTTAGGTTATTAAACGGATTTTGAGCGCGGGACAGAAGTCGGTCCGACGAAACAAGTTAGAAGGAGGACAACGTAACGGCGAGGTAGGTCTGGCTAACGAATCGGCGAGAAATCATCGGGCACCCATAGAAACTGCATGTCGAAACCCGATTGGGCCAAACGGCGAACAGGATTTTTGTTGTTCTAAAGAGGCGAGTTGAGGGATGCGATTTGAACACGTCGGCTACATCAGAACTTGTAAACGAGAGAGAGAAACCGAGGCAACTACACTAGGGCCGGGGTAGAAAAGAGCTTCCAGAAACGGCATATCACATACAAATGAATGAAGACCCGATCGGAAAAGGATGTTTTGTAATACGTAAAGCACATAGCCCGCAGACAGTGGACAGAGTGCCTCACTTGATAACGATGCCTACGGAGACCAAACCCGACATTTGTTCATTTCTCGTTTTCGTACTGCGTGTGTTCATCGTTCATTCGATCCGCCGCCGTCGTCAATCGTCGTCGGTGAGTACGTGAAAAATCAATAATCCAGTGTGCCTAGCTATGTTTTCCACTCGCTCTCGCGGCGTTTCCGTTCGCGACTCACTTCAGATAATGGGGCGGTTACGTCCGGCCGAATAACCGTCTGCGCCAAAGGCGTGCGCACGAGGGGGGCAGGGGCGCGTTGGCCAACAACAACGAGTTCGAACGATACAAAACACGTGCTACGTGAACGAGAAGAGTGTTAGTCGTTCGCCGCTACTCAATTGCAGTAACGATGGCGGCAGCACATCGCGTTTCGATTTCGACAAGATCATTCGTCTTCGCGGTGTTGTTGACCAAATCGAACAATGTAAATTAACCGTAAACAGCCGAGTTCGAACGGCAATTAATTAGGTATGATTATGTCGATGACGAAACGAGTTTACTATTTTTTCTGCCTTCGTCAGCGCACACACGAAATCTGAAAATAGATTTGATTCCGTCGTCAAGTCGTCCGCCGGGGTTCGACTTTCCCGCACGTGTGGGATCGCTGTGTCGACCCGGACTAATTCAAATCAATTTCCGGAAACGTTATCTCGCGTTATCAAGATCAACCGGAAACGCAATAAAAACTTCCTCTTAAAATAACTAATCTCTTGTACACAATAAACGATCGTTGTCGATCCACTTGAAGTGAAAACGGTCGTGCAACAATACACGGCGGCGTCCATAACATGTTTTTACAGCGTTCGAAGCGAATGATAATAATATTAACAAGCAGTAGAAAAATAGGCGATAACGATTTATTATATTTATGTACACATGTGCGAAGTGAAATAAAAAAAAAAAAAAATAATAATATAACAAAGTTTTATTTCACAAGTCTTATTTAAATAGTATGTACACAAGAATAATAATAATAATAATAAAAAAAATAATAATAATGATAATAAAAAAGAAAAAATAAAGGAAAAAAAATATGTATGTATACGCATATAATAAAATCTGAAAATTTCACTTTATTTTTTCTGAGAGAGAAAAAACCTTATTCTCACGAAATGAAAACGTTATTAATTATATTGTAAACAGACGTTTACGATTGTTGTATTATACAACGGATGGGGTGTGAGGCGGGGAGAAAAGAGGCAGATGAACGCGTTTCCGCGAGAAAAAAAAATCGAGCAAAAATATAAGTAATAATAATAATAATAATAATAATAATAGTAATAATAGTAATAATAGAAATAAAACAACGAAATAAAAACCGCACAAAACACAATAATAATTATGTCGAAACACACGTACGACATATTATGCATATCGATTACCGTAATATAATAGTTTGAAATTAAAAAATACAGCATATAAATATTGACCATATTTATATATTATACCGCGTGTACCATATAAATATAATTGAGAATCGTATATACCGCGTAGTAGTTAAATTGGATTTTCACACACACACACACACGCACAAGGACATTAAAATATAATAAAAACGAAACGTGCGATCGTTTGCCACACGTGAGCGTATAGATATATACATATTTTCATATTAGGACACGCGCATAGTAATGTATAACACGTAGAACGCATACTACGCGTATAACTTTTAGATCATTATTTTAATACTGATGGCTGCAAAACGTCGCTAGTATACACAAATCATGATTATTTTCGGCACGCGTTTCGATTGCTCGCGCAACGCGAGTGTTCATGGGGTTTTCGAAAAGAACAAAAAATATTATCATCATCATTATTGTTGTTTTTTTTTTTGTTTTTTTTTTTTATTAGTAGCGTTTGTTTGTTTGTTTTTAGAAAAATATATGTTTATTATATCACAATGAAAACAGTGTTTCGGGGCTGACCGGCGCGGTATCGTTTGACGGGATTGGACTGTGTGGTTGACAGGAGGTGTATGGGGTCGGGGTAAGGTTAGGCGACGTCGGACGGTGCCGTGACTTCGATGAGCGTGACCGGGAACGTCGCGGCGGCCGCCGCGTTCATCTCGGTGAATATGTCCAACAGGTTGTTGATGCCGATCAGGTAACCGTCCTCGTGGTTTCCCACCACCCACTCGGACGTGTGATTGATCTTGGTGTCCTGCGGCAGTATCAGCGTCTTGGCGAAGTCGATCAGCCACACGTTGGCGTGCTTGTTGTCGTGCACGAACAGCAACGAGCTGCCGATCACCTGCAACGTACCGACAAACAAATACATCGTGCGCGCACTGTTAGGTTAGGTTAGGTTAGGAATGTTTCGAGGTTAGCGCACGCGTGTGCACACCACCACTAGGCGCGCATTTTTAATCGCGTGGAGCTTGTCTCAGTCCCGAGAACGATATGAAACACGAGTGTAGGTGATTTACGTGAACCGACATAAGCCGTAATCGGCGTATTAAATACAATTTTATATTTCGTCGGGTGTGGACAAGCGAACATGGACCCGCGTTCCTCTTTATAAAAAAAATAAAAAATAAAAAAGTAGTCGAGGTACGCAACGAATATTTGAAAAGACAGAAAGGATACGTTGTCCCCCACACACCACCGACTCGACGGCCGATTAAATCTCCTAACGACCGTCCGTTTTTCGTACGGCGCAACTAACACGACGACGCATCACGAGTACGGGGGTCCGTCCACTACAACTGGCACGTGTACACGACGATTCGACGGAAAGCAAAAACGAATATGTATTTGTCGCGACAGATCTTATCGATCTATACGATATTTATCATACGGGTTTCGTGTGGAAACGATGCGTGACAAATGGTATTCGACGGCGAACGTGTTTCCGACTTCAACGTTATATTGACTGAGAAAAAGAGAATCAAAAAAAATAAATAAATAAATAGTTTTATAGACAACTTGTATACGCGTACGAACGCGTCCACGCAAACGGCCGTTACGTCATGGGCGACAACATCGTTACCCCACACGCTCCTGGTGGTTTGTGAAGTCCGTTCGTACGAAATAGCAGAAAAACGGTACCAGGAGTGTAGGAGCAGACGCGCGTCGTCGTTTCGTCCGCGCGGCCGGCCTCATACTCTCCTGGTATCCGAAATCTGTTAATTTCGTGTTATTTCTATCGCGACACGGGCTATGAACGGCCGGCGCACAAAATAAACGAAAAACGGTACCAGGAGTGTAAGAGCGGACGCGCGTCGTCATTTAATTCGTACGGCTGGCCTCATACTGTCCTGGTATCCGAAATCCGTTAATTTCGCGTCATTTTTATCCGAAATCCGTTTATTTCGTGTTATTTCCATCGTGACACGGGCTATGAACGGCTGGCGCACAAATTAAACGAAAAACGATACCAGGAGTGTAGGAGCAGACACGCGTCGTCGTTCCGTTCGCACGGCCGGCCTCATACTCTCCTGGTATCCGAAATCCGTTTGTTTCGTGTTATTTCCAACGCGATACGGGCTATGAACGGCCGGCGCACAAAATATCGGAAAAACGGTACCAGGAGTGTAGGAGCAGACACGCGTCGTCGTTCCGTCCGCACGGCCGGCCTCATACACTCCTGGTATCCGAAATCTGTTTATTTAATGGCGACGAAAACTTGTGCGTTTGAAATTTTAAATTGAAATTAATTTAAACATTGTCGTTAAAACAGATTGTCAACCCACTCGCACTCGAATTCGGTTTTTTTTTTATTACGTTCGAACGTATTCAAAATAAACAAGTCGCTTACGGCTTACGTGCTTAACCTCTAGAATTATTTTTCGAAATATTCGTTTTTTATTGTATTATATATATATAACTTACTTTTTATTTTCAAACCACTATTAAATTTTTTATATAAAGTAGGGAATTTTTTTAAGACTACAAATTTACAATCACGGCAATCTGCATCTGCTGCATGTTACGTTGACTGGCGGTGATATTATACATATACATTATTTCGTCAATATTACAATATAATTTTATAGACCGTCTCCTGCGTTCCTCGTTAAAAAAAATAATACAGGTACGCTCAAATATTTGAAAAAATAGAAGGGGTACTCCCCCCCAATTTAACCGCTGTTAAGGACCGTGTGAACTGTGAACTCCGTTGAAAACAGGAAAAGAAAAATGTTTGTTTTCACTATTATTGTGTGGATTATCGAAATCATCGAGTTAGTCGATATTTATCGGTCAATCGGTGTAAATGTTGAATTCAGAGTTTGTTTGTTTTTTTTCACGAAGCGGTTTTCGGGTATTCGTCTCGTTTTCTTTTCATCGATGTTTAAAAAATCCGTTTCAAGTCCTATATGCATTACGTGTACAGTTCGTAATTGACATATTACGTGTACGAGTAATGTTTCCGCCGGCCGCACAAGCGTACCGTAGACGTGGTTATTGAATGTGATATACAAGTATAACAATGCGCGAAAAAAATGATATTGGATTTTTTAAACACGTTATCACGAATAGTATGCGGTGGCGTACGCAAGTCGCGCAGGTTTTACAGGCGACAAAACGAGTCGACGACGTAACAACGCGAACGGAGCAATTCAAAACGGTAAAAAAAAAAAAAACAACAACAACAGAAAGAGCTATTTGTTTTCCTATTTCGCGTGGTCGTGTCGATCTCGTTAGCATAAAATGAAAATATTTCATTCATTTATCCGACGCGACAATACCGTACGCGTATACCGACTAATTATTTTTTATACGTAGAGAGAAAAAAAATTATAATAATAATGAAAAAAAAAAATATATATATATATATCGTTAACGGACGACAATGCATCAAGTCTGTATATCGTGTGACGTAAACACTCGTGTTGCGACCTCGTTGTAATAAAATATCTTCACGTCTTCACTGTGCGCGACGTAATATATACTTGTCTGACGAAAATTTGTCTGAAAATTTTTTTTACGCGATTGTTTTTACGCAGTACGAAAATTATCGCGCGATACGACAAAAATCCAACCGCAACACAACAATGAATAACCGAGAAATCCAATGGAACGGCGAGGACGACTCGGCGAACTATTTAGGCGTACCACGTACATTGACAAACGACTAAACCCAGGACACACAGCTGAATGAAAACGCGACAGCGTTTATTCAATAATCACAGCAGCACGGCACTGCGAATGAAACGTTCACTATTGTTATACAATAACAAGACCACGCGTGTCCCGTGTAGACAGCTGCCCGCCGCGCGAAAAATTACAGACTCATCGAAAACAAATTCCCCACAAACAAAGCAGTCGCACGACGACACGGGTCTAACCTACAACGTTTCGAAAAACAAACCTCGTGTGTGGTGAAAAACTTTGACTCCACCAGCGAGTCTCTGATCGCTCTCAACCGGCTGATGTATTTGGGCTGTAAAATATAAAACGGAATATTAATTACTATAAGTATTTTATTTTTGTTTTTCTGTTGAACGCCGCCGAACCCGGCAAGTACGGGGTAAGTACACGGACTCACGATAACGTGCGGAAAACCGGCGACGAAATCTCGGAAAGCCTCGATCACTTGGTCTCTGCTCTTGGTCGTCTTAAAGTCCTTACTCGATTTGCCGTCGCTTTTTTTGATCCCTTCGATCCGGAAGCCCAACGTGGCCGTCGACGAGATCGTCTCCCTCCAAACCATGTACCTGCGCACGGGAAACCGCAATTAGTATAAATTCCTCGACTGGACGTTTCTGCCGCGCACACCACTTCCTACGTGCATAATACACGGTTGTTTATATATATTTTTATTGTCAATGACAATAGACGGTAAATGTAAATTAAAAGATAACAACTTTACCCGTAGCTATTTTTTTTTTTTTAAATGTAAAACATTAGTAAATTAAAGACGGCAAGAGATTATCGGATATTTACCGTAGGCAGAGGAGATGAATTCATTTTGAACAATGGTTGGGAAAATAAATGAAAACAGAGGTAGGAAAACCGAAAGGATAGAATACTGCTCGGTACAATCAAAAAAAAAAAAAAATAAAATATATATTAATAATATAAAAAAGATACATGACGTGATCGTGTTCAAGCAATTTTTCTCTCTTTTTTTGCGGACGCTCACATATATATATATATATAACAGCACACGAATATATATAACCATACGTTGCGGTAAACTTTGAACACGTCCGGTTTAGAAATCTTTTTCTCACGCGTAACCAAACAACAATAACAACGAGGTTTATCGTAATTACATACCGAACGGAATAATGTCCGCGCGCATACCGTATCGCAATGTTTATGGACGATCGTCGTCGTCCGCGCAACGTGCGATATCATCGATTGTTCCGTTCGTTTACGCAAAAATCACGGACAAACGTTTTCGTCGTACCTAAACTAGCGGGGCGCGGGTACAGAGAACGGCGATTGCGCACATCGGACACGTTAAGCGTCGTACCTAACGCGAGTCGAATGTGTGCGCGCATCACGTGACGGACGCGGGTATCGCGCGATAAACGCGTTTACTTATTCATCCGGAATTTCTGCTTGAAGAAATTGCCCCCCGACGGTTTTTCGTAATTTTTTTCGGTGGCGTCGGGAAATCGTGCGAATATTTTCGAGCTTTCGGTCGTTTTGTTGGAACGAACGATCGGATAAATATGTCCACGTCGTTTCGGATCTTTCGGGAATAATAATGAAATCGCGCGTTTGGGTGTACGTAAACGGCACGCCGACACAAAACTTCGCTTCGTTAAGAATATAATAATAATGATAATATCATAATGATTTCACCTAGGTTTCGTCACGCCCTTCAGCCGGTGTTCTTCTTCCGACGGCGCGTTCGGGTCGATCTGAATCATTTTCTCGTACATGTCCTGTACAGAAAAAGCGACACGGCACAGCACGTGCGAATCACTCGAAGTCGATAATAATAATAATAATAATAATAATGATAATGATAACGATAATATTTTATCCGTTATTACCGACCTTTCGCAACTTGGGTTTTTCTTTCGCTTTCGCTAGCTCTTCTTCCAGATACGTCCTCACGCCGATCTTGCAGTCCATCACGCACGGCGATGTGAAATCGCCCAACAGGTCTTCCAGCTGAAGATATACTGTGCGAAGACGGTCAAGTCATGGAAACATTATTTACTTATTATTATAATTATTAAATGTTCGAGTACACCCAAAACACACGAGATTAAACACACACAAACCGTCCACGAGCAGAATATTTATGAGCCAAAAAAAAAAATATATATTTATATTTATACGGAAATCGAGAAAATATCATCCACGTCTACGCGTAATATTTTCACTGATATTTTGTCGTATTGTATAAAATGATTTCTGAAAACCTATCGATTATCCGAATATCGTTTTCCCGCGTGGATAATATCTTTCCAGCACAACGCGTTCCTGGAACGTTTCGCGAACTGTTTTTTTTACCGAAAAATCTTTTTACGATATACCCCAGCGATACCATCCGGTTTCGTAACCGTTCCGGTTAAATACATTCCGGCCGATCCGGACTCGTACTGCCGTTCCACACTTCAACCACCGAAACCGACGGGTACGCCCGGAAACGTGCATAAGGAGACGGTAGGCACGTGTGCAAATTCGGAATTTCGACCGCTCGCGAAACCACGAACAAAAAAATGTCACACAACAAGACGTAGAGATTTGCATAAATTTAAAAAAAAAGATTAAGAATACTAGTAAAGACGAATTCGATTATTATTATTTGAATTTCAACTATTCAAACTACGAGATCTATACATCGATATAACATGTAAGAGTACTCGTATAACGCGAATTCGTATTATAAAATCCGCTCCTTAGACGTCACGAGTGTATGGCAAAACCATTAAATATTTTTGTAATTTTTTTTTCACACATTTATTTGTCTACGGAAGGAATAACGAGAAAACACGATTTCGCTTTTCTTCTTTCCGTATTGTTTTTTTTTTGACGTAAATGAATGAAAAAAACTTCAGCGCCGCTCATGGTCGGTCGAGTGTAGATTAACGGATGACCTGGACGAAGCGGGATGATGTCCAGACATAGTGTATGATTAATTCAAATACGATACGCCGACGACATGTGCCGGGTACGACGATAAAGCAACGATTATAAAACCGAGAACGTCACGGGAAAAACGATCGGGGTTTTTTTTAAAATTTTTCTTTGTCGTAACAATAAACGGCTGGTCGCCGGCGGAACGCCTCGTTTGAATAATGCACGGCCGTACCAGAGACGATATACGGGTTTCGCGTCGAGTCACAAAAGCGACGGTTCGAAATTCCGTCGGTCGTAATGCGCGCGGTCGGAAACGTACCCCGGGAGGACGGCAAAACCGCCGCAAACCTAACCTAACGCGCACTTTTCACAGCGAGCACGTGGTGCGCGCGGACCGAATCGAGAGGAAACCGGAAAAAAACACACGCGCACGTACGCGTCCGATACACGTTCTTCGTTTCCCGCTTCGGAATGCGAAAAACGTCCTCTGATCACGGCGGAGACACGACGGTCGGCTGTAGCGAAAAAAGATCGGTATTCCGTCGGAACGGCGCACACGCTTGACAACAGCACCGTACACGATCGAAAACGATGGAAACCCACCGGGGGCACGGCGCACAGGAACGGTATGCCGCACGTATACTATTGTCGAGCGCACAATAACGTCGGCGCGCGCAAACGAACAGAGTGCAGGCGCGGATCCAGAACTTATTTACGGGGGGGGGGGGGCATCTTGATCAAAACAACTTTAATCCTCATTTTGTCGCATCGAATAAAAAAAATATTTTCCAAAACGTTTTATTGGAAATCGTTTGCGATACACCGAAAAATCCCATAGCTACAACTTCATTTTAAATTGTCTTTCTATAGTATCATAGATAAGAGTTAGAATTATAAAGCGATACTAGTAAAAAAATTTAACAAGAGTCTACTGGAATCGCCCCTTGAATCCGCGCCTGACAAAGTGTCCGTCGTTGTCGTCGGTATTTTCGCGTTGATTACGATCGTATACCGAGCGGTCGACCGTCCGTAACCGCGCGAACGGTCCGAGTCGCGCTGAAATGAGCCCCGTCTGTCACCAGCAAACACACGTCCGACCCGCCGAGATTTCGAACGCACTTTATGAACGCCGACGTTTTCCACAAGCTTTCGCGATTTCTACGTTCCCGTGCAAATCCACTGACCTGACGTCGTTCCCAAAACAACACTCTCGTGGAGCTATCGCTCGTTCGGGTTGCACGTGTCAACGTCTTTTCTTTCTGGTGTCTTTTTCGTCAGTGTCTCATTTTTCGGATATCCTAACACGGCCGGTACGGACGTCGCGTCCAAGTCCGGAGATCGGCCGCGCACCATATAACGTCACAATCGACCGCGCGACGCATGCCAACCATTGATAACAGTCGTAACGTACAAAACGATATTATTGTTTTGATGTACACGCGGCGGACGTGCAGGTCGTTTTACGTGTGCGGGGGCGACGATGTGGGCATGACCGTTCGTCGGCGGTGTGAAACGACGAACTTTAATGGCGCGATAATAATGATAAACACGATCGACGTAGAATTATTATTATTATTATTATTATTATTCGTGTCGAAGTCGCTACTGTTTCGGAAACGATTCACAGTAGGTCACGGGACTTAATGGCTCGACGGGTTGAAAAACGTACACGTACGTGTTTTGTTTTTATTATTGTCTGTTTGAAATGTTTAACGAGAAGAAGAATACGCGCGTTAAAAATACGACGCGCATGATATCATATACTCAGAGCCGGTAAGTAACGATAGTCACAAAGCTGCTATTCCGCAAATCACTAACAACTTGTCATCCGCTTCACTTAGCTCGTTCAATTCTAGCCCGATTTTTAACCAATATGCCGAACTAATAGCGGTTGTCACTGTTATCTGAAGTAACTTGGAATAAATTCCGATGGATATCGACGAATACGGGGTTGAGCGTGTCGTGACGTTTTACTAGACTTCGCAATTTTTGGGAAAATCGAGTTTACTTCCGACTATAGGATTCTTACGAGAACGAGAATATTGCAAGTGAATTTCGTGCGGTGCACATGCTCGCAATGAAATTGTGCTTAAAATGATGATATCGCGCACTATGCGACGTAACGAATTACAATATATATCGTTTTTTTACAAAGGATACGGTCTCCGTCGTCGGTGGTCAAGTGTCCCTTGTACTCCGGCACGTACGGCTTCAACACGTCCTTCATGAGCACTTGGAAGCACAGTTGTTCCTTGGGACACAGTTTCTTCAGTATCGTGCCCGGTTCCGGACCGGCTTTGAAATTACCTGCGAAAACAAAACAATATCGAGTGTTGTATATTAAAAAAAAAAAAACGTACGTCACGAAAATATCGACAAATTTTATCGTCTATATACATATATACGAGGTGTGTTAAAAAAATAACGAGAAATTTAGTTTTTAAAATAAAAAAATTTATTTCTTCGTTTACAAAAATGTTATTCCCTTCAAAATAGTTCTCATTTGAAATTACACGTTTATGCCAGCGCTTTTTCCACTCCTCGAAACAGCTTTGGAACACGGTTTTGGAAATAGCTTTTAGTTCCTTTAAAGATGCAATTTTTATCTCGTCTATGCTTGCAAAATTATTTATTATAAATACATAATATAATAAAATAATAATTATTGACTGTTTGACCTCGTGGCAAGAATTCATGGTGCACTACGCTGTTGAAAGAATACAGTAAGCAGAACTGTCACATTAGACTTGTCGTGCTTTTTTCGGTCTTGGCAATTCAGGATGCTTCCACTGGAACGATTGAGTCTTAGTTTTGATGACATATCCGTAGACCCACACTTCATCATCCGTTATGATACGTTTTAACAGTTCTGAATCGTTATTTCGTTTAATGACTACTGAGCAACTTCTACTCGGCGTTCCAATAGTTTTGGAACGAATTTTGCTGCCACACGTTTCGTGCCCAAAACATTGGAAAAAATTGCATGACATAAGCCACTTGATATGCCAACATTATCTGCAACCTCTCTAATAGTAATTCGGCGATTATCCATAATCATTTTTTTCACTTTTTCTACAGAGTCATCAGTTGTTGACCAGCTGGGGGCGTCCTGGGCGCTCTTCATCTTCAACGTTTTCACGTTCGTTTTGGAAACGCTTATACCACTGGTGCTTTATTCATAGCAGTCTCATCAAATGCGTCATGAAGCATTAATCAAGACATTGCTGCACTTTATTCCATTTTTAACCCAAAATTTGATGTAAATCCTCAGATCCATTCTTTCAAAAAGCAAAAAATCGTAAATCGTACTCAAACACGTTTAACTTACTCGAAAACTGAAAATGAACTGATAAGCTGATATGATTTCGAAGACAAGTGTACTAACCAAACAAAAAAGACAAATTCCCCAATCAGGCTGATTACAGCCCGCGATATTCAAAACTTCTCGTTATTTTTTAAACACACCTCGTACATACGAAACGAGCTTTGTCGTCGTCGTTTACATTTCGAAATGAGAAACACGGTTAATCTGTTTGTACACAATGTTCGTAAGGTCGAAAATCGTCCGTGTAAAATAAACAAACGCGTGTTTGTCGAACGTTGTCGTTGTCCGCAATCGTCGAAAAATCCTTACGAAATACGCATTATATCCTATAATTGTCCGGAAACGAATACGTGTTTAATAACGAAAAAAATAATATGAATAAAGAACACTGCTCTGTCGCGTGAACTTGATAAACGCACGTTGTCCGTGCGCGTATACACACGGCGATTTATTTTCTCTCTTTCTCTTTTGTCGTCGTACACGACATAAATATTGTTTACGGGCGCGAGAAACGCATCGCGTGTGGTTTTCATCGCGCGTACAACATTTATATATATATACATACATATTAATACGACACCGGTTTTAACCGCGAAATGTGTGTACGTTAATGTCATTCGGATTTCAATTCCGCCGCGTCGTGCACACGATACGTACGTAATACGACCGCGTGCGTGCCCGACTCGATCAAAAGAAGCGTGTGAAACGGTAAAATGCCGACTTACGGAAGTCGTCGTCGTCGTCGTCGTCATCACATTTCGTGCATAGATTTTGGCAATCGAAATAATAAAAAACGTGCTACAGGAAATCGATCGTTTGACGTTGTTAGCGAAATCAAAAAGTGGAAAAATATAAAACGATTAACATTGTACGTCGTGTTCTCCGATGTAACGAGGAAGTATCCCCTGTACCGCACTGAGCTATATCAAATTTTAAACAGCACTACTATACCTCTGAAATTCAATAGGATAATATAGATTAAATGGTTTGGCGACGTTCGATATTCACAGAGACAATACTGATAGCAACAGATAAAGTCTCAGACGAGTCAATGAACAAATCCGGAAAATCAAAATCTAATTTAATTATACTGTTCGATAATTTCGCGTTTGAACCGTTCATTCGCAACACGTTTTTCATTTTATGTTAAACGTCACACGTACGCCTAAATCGTTATAGGTTTCGTTTAAACGTTTAGAATACGATAAAATCCGAGAAAAAAAATGCATTGCACGAAATGCGTTTTCACATTTTATCCAGACGGGGTTGATTATCTCTCCCGATAGGTTTGGCCATCGTCGGTATGAATGGCCGCCGACTACCTCCCCAAACGTCATTGTTTATATATTTGTATTGTTTTTTTCGTTTTGCGGACGACAACAAAATATGTGTACGCCGTAACAACACGCTGCAACAAGTGGGCATTACACTAGCGGATTCCATTGTACAATGTACGCGACGCGGTTCATAAAAGTCGCGTGTTGACACACATAATAAATAATACGACGCGGGGAAACACGTCAAACACAGTTAGATAATGCATTGATTGCAATTCGTATAATATACGTCGATCGCACGTCAATATTTGTCAATATTTGTTCGCGTGCCACTTATTACGAACGTGCACACGAATATAATAATCGTTGCTGCGGATACGATGTTTTATAACGTTTAAGTACTTTTCGGGCGAGTCGTTAAATACTCGAAGACGAAATTGACTCGTTTGCGCGGCACGCACGCCGTAGCAAAAACACGGCCTTCAAACGCCTATTGATTATTATTATTGTCAGGTACTTTTTTTTTTTCAGAATAGTAAAACGTACATAAACCGTATGCATCGCAACTGACGTACGCGTTTAATAACCGTGTCCCCCCCCGACCATATTTAAGTGTACATAAATGACGTGGTTAATAACACGCCCGTCTTAGATTCGTATCGAAAACACGATAATACTGTTACGGTGGTCGTGGCCGAGCCTGGAACGCGACGGGTTTCGACCAGTGGCGTCATTTCGGTTTCTTTTCTCCAGACCGTGGCAAACATTTCGCGATGCGCCAACTTATACCAGTAACAAACAGCATATTGACAATTGACGTTTTGTCAAGAACGCCGACTTGAGATCGAGCTCCTCCCCCCACCACCACCACCACCATCCACACTACGTCAAACTACGCCACCGGTTTTATGTCGTCGGAGAAAATTAAATCGTAACATGATTTTACCGTAAACAATGTTAATTAAAAAACAACAACCGCGATGATAATTGACAATAATAATTGAATAAAGTCTCGTAAACCGACTGCAGAGAATTTGTTTTGCGCGCTAATCTAAATCGCATACACAATTCATACGTACACAACACGGTTTCAAATATTTATCTTTGTCGACTTTTGAAATCTAATTTATTTTCCAGACGAGTCTCGTTAAGAACGTTTTTCTATGTGGACGATTTTACGTTTAAGCATTAATTATATACACGCGTTAAAAAATATATGACTATTACTTAACTAACCTAACGCGTGTTGTAGAAACGTCGAATACATACTACGTGAATTGCGCAATTATATATATCATTTGATATTATAGCGAGAAAAACATAGAAAAAAAAAAGAAGCAATTATGTAACTTTGGATTAATGATATATACATAAGAGCCGATGACGAGGACGATGACGACGACGACGACGACGACGATACGATGACGTTCGTCCGGTCGCAGCGTTGATCGAACAATTTATCAACTGATTGACTATTACGGAATAACAATGAAAATTGTGCGTCGCGAGACGGAACAAAATCGAATTTCCGACAAATATCAAGTACGTGACGACTCTGCAGACTACGGCGACACAACGTGTTATGTACGAATACGCTTGTGTTATAATGTCATTAGCGTGTAACGACGTATTTTATACCTATTTTACGCGCGTTCGTGTTTTAGATTTTAATCTTTTAACATAACAAAAAAAATGTATATATATGTGCGCGTGTACAAATATAGGCAGTGCTAATATATAGAGTTGTATCTACTGCATATGTAAATTCGAAATCCGTCAAACGGTCCGAATGAAAACGACGCACGTATTATTACACCGAGTGATTTTACTTAGTCAAACTCGGGGGAAATGTAAATAATTTTTTTTGTTCGTAAAGTTTTTTTATACGTATCATTTAAAATTTGTTCATAATTTTAACACGTCCGTTGTTTGCTACAGCTGTATTAACTTTTGATTTTTAAACAGTTGATTTCAGTTATAGATTCTCGGGAAACATATCTCTGTGGCTGACACGTGTTGATTTTGAATATCCGATGAATATTCGCCGAGTAATGGAGACGTTTGAGTTTAATACACGAAACAGGACACTATTGTTTTCAGGAGAATATTTAACTGGAATATACTTGTTTTTAGATGAGTATTATAGAAAACAAATTAAACCGGGAATGTAAAAATCAGGAAATTTATTACACAGGAAAAAAAAATATACGGGAATAATTTGCATAGGAAAACATTATTTATATTTTAACAATCGATCTAAAAAGATTTATCGATTAGAAAATTAATGATTTTTGTATACATTTATTTCATTGTTGATTTTTATCATGAATAATACAATGTTATATTCAACAAATTTAATCTCGAAACCACTTGACTTAAGTGTGTCATAAAAAAAAAAAACAAAAAGTTTAGGCACACGGGAATTGAACGTTTCACTGAACATTAAAAACTAGGCAAATATTACGCGTGAAAAATTCTGAAAAAACATTACGTAGAAAAATGTAAAATTCACTCTTCCCTACTTACGTGCCTGTTCTTAAAAAACGATAAGTGTTTTTCATCCTTAAACGATTTGACTACGAATAAAAAACCGCGGAAAAAATAAGTTCAACATTTTTTCGTCAGATAATCGCTGGCTCGCAATTAAAAAAAAAACGATCACCTTTTATATATATATGTGTGTGTGTGTGTGAGCGTACACAACACGTTCGAGAACGGGCACAGTATTTATACGATAAAATGATTTTAGACCACGTACCTTGGTGTCCGGCTAGCTGTACCCACGGATACCTCTGTTTCTTGTAGGTCTGAAAGAACGGCGTCCACTGGACGATGTTTCTCAGTTTCCGCCATCCGGAATGCTGTACCGGAAACAGAACGAATTCAAACGCGTTAATTAGTACACACGTCTGTTTACACGCAACGCGTAATGTACGATCGTCGGCTCGACGGCGGTTTTCGGGCGGAGGAAAAAATTGCGCTCTCGATTTCGACACGGACCGCGCGAGAGCGTGTCAGACACCGACTAACGCGTGAAATGTCATCGAACGACGTAAACCGCAAACCGCCAACCACTAACCAATGTCGGCGAGACCGCGGAGAACACGGCCGCGATCCGTTCGCGGGTTTCGAGTTGGGCGCGCGCGTCCCTCCGGAACGCGCGCAGTGTCACGTACGAGGAAACGGACATCAATAGCGATTTGTTTCTGTACAGCAAATAGACGACAATCATGTTGGCCACGCCGTAAAGTATTTTCATTATTCGATTTTATTTGTTTATTTATTTATTATTGTACGCGCGACGGGATCGCAAAAATAAAACGAAAAAAACAATTCCGGTTTCCGACGGATGTGTTCGATTTGTACGCAAATGTTAATAATATTCGTCGGCCGCACAGTGCGAAGAGTGCCGGCCGGGAATCGCCGTAACGATGATCAGATACAACAATGCAGGTGCCGTTATATAGAGTGCAGCTTCGTTGCCGTTTTTCCATGCGTACAGGTATTATTATTATTATTATCAACGTATGTATGTATATATATAATACAGACACACACACACATCATATATATATGTCCGCAGATAATGTATATGCATATTGTATTCGACGTTTATTAATAGCTGTGCCGAACACCTACCACCACACGTTCAGCTGATTACGTTAATGCTGGGATTCGGTTTTCTCGCGTTGTTTAAAAACATCGAGTACACACCGGCACTTAAATTGTACCGTCTCTCGTTTGTATGCTGTTTTCGATATTTTGTTTCCGATTCAAACGTATACAGTTTTTCGGCATCGACGTACGTATTGTGTTCGGTGCTTTTTGCTTCGGTCTCGGCGGGAGGGGGGTCACAACTTTGGTACAAGACGTTAATTCGCAATATATACATGTAACTTTTCAATAAGTAACCGGAAAATAAAAAAAAATTCACATAGATCGATTGATGTCATTCGAAAGTTTTTGAAAAATGTCACTTTTTTACATCGAAAAACAATTACGATTTTCACTGAAAAATAAAAAATAGTACTTTTTGGAATTTTTTTTTTCAATTGGTATTTTACCAATGAACTTAAAATTGAAATTATTTGCTTACGAAATATATGACCAGCGAATTGGGGGGTTTTTTTTTATGTAACGTACTTAATCATCAAAACGATAGTGGGTTTTGGCAACTTAATGACGTGTATTTTGATGTTTAAAACGCCGTACAATAAACTGCGCAGAATCATTTCACGAACACTTCAATTCCCAATTTTATTCGTCATCCGTGGACGTGTTAATAAAGGAAAAACGATATCAAAGCCGTGTCGAACAAAATCCGTTGAAAAACGACGAATGCGTATGTGCAGATGGGCAACTAAAAAAAAAAAAACCACCTGCTTTCCGAACCGAAAATATATAATAAATTAATTTCGGTCGACTGGTATTTCCTACTGAACTTTTATATATACACACACACACACACATGTATATCAGATCGGAATATTAAATATTCTATAAAATCGGTATCAAACACACTACACGTATTTAAAAATCGATTTAAGCGATTAAACTCTTTTTGGAACGAAATTACGCGCGCGTCGATTGCAGCCAACAGATTATTATTATTATTATTATTATAATTCGCACCCGATTCATCCAACAAGATTATACCGCGGCATAATATATTATTATACGAAACCGTCGCGTGGTCTCATATATATATATATTATAATAATATACGAGCGCGGAGTGTTGTCTTTTAGATTCGTTATCGAAAATGATTAATCTTCTGGAACCTGTTAATTTTTACATTAAAATTGTTCTATATATATATATATATATATAAATACTCGTGTACATACATTGAGAGAAATTCTTACGCGAATACACGACTGACTGAAGTCGTCTGAAAACGGTTCGAAAGGTTTTCGACGAAAATATATGACACGAAAACGATTTTAATTGGGAGAAATAATTTCCAGGATATAGGAAAGAACTAGGGTAAAACGACTGTACGATATCGCGACGCAACGACGGTTTACATTTATATACGTGTATTAATGGTTTTGGTACGTTTTTTTTTTTTTAAATATAATTTTCATATCTATTTCAACAATAACAGCGGGAAAAAAAACGACCCACGCACAATATATTATATTCTCATCGAAATACCACTACTATAATATTATATACACATACGGGACGATTTTTTTTGTCATACACACGCACTATATCTCGGTAAAAATAAAAAAAAATGTTTATAATATTTTTTTTTTTCAGAATTTTCTTTGCGCATTCAATTCTATATATTTTCACGGTTTCAATATATACGTCCCCGTCTCTTATTCGTTATGAATATGTCAACTTTTAATGACGCTCCAATTAAACTGAACGAAAAGCAGCGACTCCCGGTTCCATGGTTCCAGCGTATGTGCAGTAAAATCGAATAACGACGGAATCCGTCAACGATTGCAGTATGAAGTGGGCGCGATTAGCAGGACAATTGGATAGGGAATGCCGTTGTAACGATGACACGGAGGGTTCACGTATTTGATAAAGGAGTGTGTTTCGATGTATTACGTTCCCTATATACGTACGTGAATTTGAGACGAGAACAGTACAACTACCGGAGAACAACCACACAAAGAATTTCGTCAAAACATTAGCATTCCAAAAACTGCAAAATAATTAATTCCCTTAACGTAAATCTGTATACAAAGTATGTTTTCCAAACATAATTTTTAAGTAAATTTAAGTGTTTTTAAATTAGCTGATTTTACGTTGGTTATTGTCGCCGGATACCACGACCATCGTGATATCCAATAAGCCGGACGAAACGGTAGAAAATTAATCGTCATTGAACGTAACGATTTTTACATTAAGATAACAGTAATTCTCACTTTGTCCGATAGCCGTCCAACACGGTACGCAAAGTGTACGAACATCGGCCGTGCACCACGCGAAACGTACAATTCCGGTATGCCCCCTAACGTTATATTCATATAATAACCAATAAACGGTTACCGCGTTATACCGCGTAGACGTGTAAATGATTTTATTTTTTATCTTCCCCCGTCGCATTCTCGGTCCGCCACGCATTATTTATTTAACACACACACACCACGCGCGTTTCGTCTTCGCAGAGGTCTCTCGGCAAATGCCACGCACACGCACACCACATCATATCTTGACGATGACAAAGTGGCCGACGTCGGCGCACAGGTCCCCGGTACTTACGGGCGCGTATTCGTCGTGAGCGCGTGTGTGCACGCACACGATTTCTCGACACGTATATAAGAAGACGATTTTTTTTTTCCCAGTTTTTTTTTCTATTCCGGCCACGCCTCGGAAATATTTATAAAACGCGTACTTCACGTACGCCTCTATCCGATCGATCGAGACTTCACGCGGGAGTCCGACCGCGCGTCGCGTCCTCCACGTTTACATTTTACGACATAATCAGAGACGTAATAATTTTTTTCCCCCTTTTTATTTTTATTTATTTATCCCGTTTCCCCCGGGTGATTTTCGCGTTTTTCGACGTTTCGCAACACACTGTATAACGGCGTCCGCGACGAGTTTCCAGTTCTTAAATATGATAATCGTCTATACGCGCGCGCACGCACGCACGCACGCACGCACGCACGCTCTCTTTCAGTTGCGTACGAGTTGGGTTTATTCGTTATGTCCGAATCACAGCGGTTAATGAAAAACAGGATGTACCCGCCGCCATAGTACCGTCAGTTAACGTATCATTAAAAATCATAATACTCGCAGGAAAACGGTTTTTGATTGTTGTGATGCAATTACGCTCGGGTTCGGAAAAGTTTCTAAAACAAATTTTTAACTGTCGCTTATCGAACGGAACGTTTCTCGTGTGGACGGGTTACATCAAAGTTCTTCTATCAGATGGTTTGAACCGACCGCGGACACGAAAAGTCCACCAGTGCGTGTCGTCGGTTTTCGGGGCAATCGAACGAACCAAACAAACACATACATACATACATATGTATATATATCCCATGGTCGTATTCAGACCGGTTTTCGCGGGTCATAAGTCCGGGACCCGGGCTTACAAAATAAAAAAAAATTTTAAAATCTTGACAGACTCCGGTTCGGAGCTTAGGTAACGGGCCCGTATCCGCGTGTTGTTGCAATGAGACTGACTTGCACGTGCGACGTACCGGTATAATAATACTAGTTATTATTTAGTATTTACGTCTTGAAGTGTTCAATTTTCGTTCAGAAATGTAACGACGACAACGTACTACAGAATTTAAAAATACATTGAAATGAATGTCACCGCGAGAACAAAACAAAAAACATATTAAAACGGTACGGCTAACAAGGACGTTCGATGACAAAACCGTTTACATATTACGTTGCGCGGTATAATCGGACAAATTTTTCGTTTGAAAATCAGGTCTAACCTTTTAAAAAAAATAAAGGGCCCCGCGCACGTTAGCTGGGACGGCGTGTGCATTTGAAACGCCGTATAAATTGTGACTGTTATTAATCGTCGGCGGAACATACGATACATATATATTTATATATTTCGCCCACGCGATTTTCACGGGGCCGTCGGCGGTCTCGAAAAGAAACCGCAGTGACGAGACGATCCGTAACGAAAAAAGCGATCGGTTGGGTGTGGGGGAACGAAATACTCGTACGTCGTTAGACACGTAAGTGCGTACTCGTGCAAACACGTTGAAATGATTAGAACGCGGACAGACGACGTGCACAAAATGCGCGCGCGTGCACACATAATATAATATTGATTGGACAAAAGACGATCGAGCCGCTAGCGTACACTTGCGGTGGTCGTTACATATATATATATAAATAGTGGGAGGAGGACACGCCGCATAAGGCAACCGGTCCCCTCCGTCAGGTGTGAATGACCTCAACCGATGCCAATCACGTAGCCGCCGACCAAGTCCGAACTCGGCAACACGCACACACGCGCTCGCGTTCGCGCACGTATACGAGAGACACAGAGTGTGTGTGTGTATTCGTTGTACACGATAATTTGTCGTTTCTGTGTCCGTTGTGTACGTTATATGTATAAATATGTACACGCGCGTATTATTATATTCCTGTCGGCTGCTTCAACACCGGTCTCGGACGTCGGCGACAACGTGACGATATAACTGCAGCCTCCTTCCGTCTCGCGGTCCGCCCCGTCCGACGGGTTATTACTTGTTATTATGTGTTTATAAGCGTTAACGCATAGTACACTTATCAACCCGGTGCCGCGATTGTCCGGACGAGGAGGACGGGGACGCGACGACACCGTGACATTTAATTCGGACGTACGCGGGTTCCGCCGATATTGCCGTCTCGCACAGACAGTCCGGAACGATTAAATCGCGATTGTACTCGAGATTTTGAAACGCGTCGTACCCACTGAAATTGTTAAACAACGTCAAGTTATACAAAAATATTCGTTCGAAATCAAAATTTTCTAGTGCGTAATTGTCGGTATGAAATTATTTGGGATTGTTCACGACTTGTTTAAAAAAAAAAAAAAAAATTACTCGAAAATGCGTCGCAAATAAATGTTAACTGCGCCGCTTGATTCGTACGCGTGCAAGTAAATTAGGTATTACATTATTAATATTTGATTTTTGTAGCAATTTCGTTTACGGATTTCGCAGTGAAACAACGTATTCGATACCGCGATGATACCAATGACCGTTCTAATTTGTCCCGCACGAATCTCACCCGTCATCCACCCGGTCTTTAGAACACCGTATATCCATTACAAATTGTACGTGCTTGTCTAACCGATCCGACCAGTTTACCGACGTCATTTCCTAAAAATGAACGTCCGCCGTCGTTTGAGATGAATCACACAACGCGGACAAAAACCGATCCGGATTGTGAATTAAATCGTTTATCTACGCAACGTGGATAATGAATGTGTCCGTTTCACGAACTGGGTGCAGTTCTCCCGCATTCGGCGAATTCGTAAAATTTCACAAACCGCACATACAGTTCACGAAAAGAACGGTTTCGCTTCGCGCACACGACATGAATAATACATTATTCACTAAACGAAAGGCGACTAAATTAACTCGCAGTAACATTCGCTTTATGCATCTTTTCATCTAATATCATGTCCAAACAATTCGCGTTTCGACTATAAAATAAATAATCGTATGCTTAACGTACATATAGTTAGTTTACCATACAGTCGAATAACTGCGTTGTACTATATATATATAATATACGTGCGTTGAATTTGTCTGAAAAACGTGCGGTACTGTAATGTAGGCCAGACGCGGTTCTAAGTCTGTAGTTTTGCACGGGCGAGAACCGAAGAATATTTGATTTATACGATATGACCGTTTACGCAGAGAGCGCTCTAGCGTCTCGTTTATTACAAGAGTCCGGCCAAAACCGTTTTCGTATAGTTTTGTGAAAACCATCGACTACCTGAGTTGGTATTGAAAACAGAGAGTCTATTGAAATTGTCGAATGCTCATTTATTCCGCTCAACACGAACGCTTCACATACGACGTGATGCCATTCTGTTCGGTGAAGTCGCGTAGACAACTTGTACAACGTTACGTGCGCGAGTGTTAAGCTGGGAAACTTGTACGGTCGACTTCGTTTCGATCCGGGGCCCGCCGAATCTCGCGAATCGCAAACGAATTCGTCGGTGACACGTTTTCGGATTAAAATGTTGTTTTGGAAAAACTGCGATTTCGGGCGCGCGCGCCGCATATTTCGACAGAAAAAAAAACACCTGCGCAAACAACGACTTCAACGAAAAATACAAAAACCGATTTCGTTATGGGGAAGGGGGGTAGTAGAGAGGTTCTTTTTTTTAAAATTATTTTCGCGTATAGAATTTCGTGTCGAAACGGCGTTGTTACTCGTAGAGCACGTTTTTACGCGTTTGAAACCGTTACGGTTTTTGGTTTTCTGTTTACAAACACCAACACTCGGATGCGGAAACGTGACAATTGGAAAACAAACGGGTCGCGCGGCGTTCCACCGCGAGGTTAGGCATTCATTATTGCACACGAATCCGATCAACATCGGACCGACGCGAACCAATCGTTATAACATTATATATATATACATACGGCGTTTACGCGGAAGAGGAGAATACACAAACACGTATAATACGTACATGTATATATCGCACGGTCTTATAACGAGCCGATCTCTATAAATGTACTCGTCAATAGACGTCATGAAAATATATTTTTAACAAAAATCTCTCGGAAACGTATTGTATATATATATATAGCAACAGTCAACAGTTTATCGGGAACTCGACTTATTTGTTTACGAGAAATGCTCGTAATGCAGCGGTCTTATAATTATTATAATTGAGATTAAAAAAAAACATTTATAATAAAAAAATGCAATCATACAAGAATATAATATATAGGACGTGACTGGGCCCAGTTTATATATTTATACATCACATATGACGTAGGTACACACGTTCGATTTTACACGTTACGCAGTATTACTTCATTGAACGGACGATGTAAAAACCTTCACGGCTAATACGATCAATTGATTTATTGTTATGATATTGTGCTGTATGGACTACTTTTAATCATTATACGTACGTAGAGACCGATTCGAAGAAAAACCGTACGTGCGAAATATATTTATAGTACTCTGTATAGTATAGTATATCGTATACAAATATCCGATTGAAAAATATTGTCCGAACGTTCCATAACATTTTTCACGCGTTCACTCGCGACGTCGGTCATCACTGTACCATGGATAATAATAATAATAATACATGATAACTGTAATACGTACACGTACATTTCATACGGAATTCAAAAACGGTGTTGCAAAACGGTCGAGTGTCTTACACAAGTATTCGACGAGTACGAGCATGTTATTGGTATTGAACATATATTTTTGTTCACGAATATTCGTATATACGTACCGTTCGACTCACAAAATGCCAAACATTTTGAAGTCAGTTTTACAATTCTTGGTTCAACCCGAGTTTAGCTGATCCTAGTTTAACTTTATTGTCGGCATTACAATCACAGAGTTCGAATTGTGATTTTGAACCGTGGTTTGAGCAAATTATCTATGATAATAGAATAGCTGTATGACAACAGTGAATACATTGATAATAGTATGATTTCGTTTCTTTTTATTCCTAAATTAAATTTAATTTATTCGAGTATATAAAAAGTTATTTACCTAATTTATTTAGTAATATGAATGATGTATGAAAATTTAGCTGATGATGAAGATACCATGGAATCGGCATTACTCATAGCTTTTATATGAGAACTCCAAATTATCGTTTATCATAGCATAAGTGCGATCGAATTGCAGATCATTTTCCAACTCAGTTTAAGTCACTGAAATCGGTGTATCGGGTAAACTTCAGTTTCAACTAGGTTCAGTGAATCGTAATACACACTTTTCGAATTAAACTAGGTTTAAACTCTGAACCCAGTTTAAGCCATTAATGTAAAGCTGACCATAAAACAGACAAACTACTCCATAAGACTGCGGGGCTCTTTACGTTAGGATTGTAAAAACGACACGGATTTCATCGTGCGAGAAACTATACGAGTCTTCGACACGGCGTCGAGGACCGCGTCGCGGTAAAAAAAAAGCAACAATGACAATAGTAAAACAATCCGCGACGGCCGACGACGTAACGTAAAATATTATGCGTGTTGTTGCACCGTCGAGGAGGACACGTGGGAAATGTGACGACGGTTTTGATGACGTATTTATAAAATTCGCGATCGCGAATTGAACGCTCTGTACCACACCTCACCTCGGAGATTTCGCGATGTGTATACATTTTGTTTTTTTGTTTCGTCCGTGACCCAGTTTTAATTAGTAGGGGGACGACGAGACACGTAAATCACGCCAAAAAAAAAAAAAACGAACCGAATATTAAATTAATTTTTTTTACTCGCGGAAAATATTGTTCAACAATAATACAATATAATGATACTGAACACATCGGTTATTATAATATTAGTATATTTGACGATTCGCATTAACAAACGTGTACGAGTGACGCTTTGGACAGTGCTTTCCAATCGCATAATGCAATTCGTACTCGTACACGTCGGCTGATTTAATATATCCAAATTATTGTCGGTATCGATTTACTTAAGACACCAAAAGAAAATGCATTTCGAATAAAACAATCCAAAAAATACGATAATATGAAATGCACGGTTTTTAATACTAGCTGGTATTTTAATCAGCAACTAGAATTCGAAATTCAAGAGAACGTAAAAATGTCTCCAACGACGACTGCAGACGATTTGAAATCGTATTTTTACGAGCTTGGTGGAAAACAGCTGTCATGAGTTATCTACAAACTGCGCGTCATATTGTCGTGATGACGAATATGCATAATCTTTTGGACATTTGTTAACTATGATTTTGTTTTATCACACCGGTAGGATAAGTATTGTTAAAATGTCGTTTGAATTCCGATCGATTTGATTTTCAAAATATTTTGTTTTTCTTTTGCTGATTTTTAGCGAAAATTTAAAAAATCAGTATGTTATTAACAGTACAGGTGAGATGGACAGAAAAGGTATCGTGTACAAACGATCGGGACGTTAAAATCTCGGTCGTCCAATTCGCGACACTGCGCTTACCACACACATTGTGTTATTAAACAGTTTACGAATTCGGGTGACTTGCATTCAAGCGAACAGTGATTCGGAAGTACGAAAGAGAAACGAACAATTCGTACGCATAACACTAAAACGTACAAAAAGTATTGTTCGTGACCAATTAAACACGTTTCGTCGGGTACGTGATAAACATAGATGAGGCCAATTCCAAAATTTATATGTATATTTTATTTTTTAAACTCTTTTCCCCGGAACGTCTTTCTGAAATCAGCCATTTAGAAGTATATACGCAGAGCCAGATTTTTTTTTTTTTTTTGGAAGGAGCAGAGGCCTCCGCAAAACACACTACAACAAACATTATCATTTTTAATGCAGATTAAAACCATAATATTCGAATCAAAATATCATTAGTATATAGTTAAAAAATAGTATTAGTGACGAAATCTAGAAGAGTACCAATATAATTACAACACTCGCAATTTACATTATTTGAGTACAGCATGCATTGTGTTCATTGTAATTTTTAAATAAATTAAATATTATTTGATATAATCGGAGCACAATCGACGTATGTGTTTAGTTTAACATAATTAAACGTTTTCGACCTTACTTTTGAATAAAACATTATTTTTCAGTAAATTACAATATAAATGGATACATTATACGTGTAACGTACTAATATCAGATATATGCGATTGAAAAATGGGCCATCACCAAAGATGAGCCCAGGACGTGCACCACGTTACTAAATCCGGCGCTGCATATACGGTTATCAAATGTTCGTCAATACGCCGTGTGCACAATATAATGATGATACGTAAGTCTGGTACACACACACACACACACATATATATACGTCGTATTTTCCCCCCTCGCGATTCGCGGCGTGCAACGAAATGCGAAAATAAAGAAATGAAACAAACAAAAAAACGATAAATAATTGTAAACGCGATATCGTTGTTATTATTTTCGCAGTGACCTTTCGTCGCGTTACGCGCGCACACGTTCGGACGGCCAAACGAGATTGGAAGGAACAGAAAAAAAAAAATACAACAAAACTGGTCTGCCGCCGCGAGTATAACGTCTTCATCGCGAACGTTTCTTCACGATTGTACGCCTTGTGCGGTGTTCCGAACGATCCTTTTTTATTAATTTTTTTTTTATTTTCGACGACCGAAAACGGAAACGGATTTCGTTATTATTATTATTATTATTACCATCATCATTATTATTTTAACGGAACAGGAACGTAAATATTATTTTTTTTTTCTCGAAAACGTTCGTCTCGCGAGTGTTTAATCGAATAGACGAGACGTTTTCCTCCCGTCGATTTAATACGAGACGTTCATATTAAACACAACATACGTATGCGTGTAGATAAAGTGTTTTATAATTATACCTCTCGCAAAATATATTTGAAATAATATTTATTTATATGGCACGTACGTTATTGTATCTCCGTCGATCGGTACAAATTCAAAAGTAACGTGTTTATCGAAAACGCGTTACACGACGGGCGCGGATTTGATTACATTATTTCTTCTCGACGTTTTACTAACTGTGTAGCTCACGAAACTTGACGATCTTTAACAACGACGATTAAAAATGAATACACCGATAATGGTACGTTACCCCGGCCATTCTGTCAATCCGCGTAACTGTTAAATACGTATCGGTAATGTCGGTTAGCATGGAACTAAAATCGATGGTTGTTTGCCTTTTCTGACCGGACGGCGTCGGGTGAAAAACCTATTTCAACTTTAAACGGTGTGCCTAACCGACGCACGAGCCGAATGTTGTGCTCGCGGAGCGCATCGGTCACACGCTCGCATAATACACATCGCCGGATGCCTATTACAATAATAATAATAGTAACACATAAATTCACGCGTATTGACGTCATACGGGTTGATAAACTATAATATTATCGTATTACATGCGGGTTAGACGCGGTGACGACAATATGATAATCGGGTCCCCGGGTCGTGTGGAATATGAAAAAAACAGCGATCGGAATACGACCTTTAAACCAGGAGAAAAATGCTCGTTTAATAATAATAATAATAATAGTAATAAAAAAACATTAAAAAAATACAAGGTCTGTGGAATATCATGATATAATTACGAACGATGACGAGGTTTTCGACAATTCCGGACATACGCACGTGAAATCAGCACGGTGGATTTCGACCGTTGTCTTGTATCTCGAGTTCAGATCTAGATCGGTTTTCGACGTGTTCGGACTTTCGTCGCGACGAGAATCAAGGCGATCGCTGTACGTGCGCGAAATTTCGCGAGAAACGGCGTGGTATTATTCGCTGGGAAAAACGGAGCGGACGGTTTCGCATTTCCAACGAACACGCGAGGAAGCTGCTAAGTTTAGTACTGCCTTGTCGTGAAATTATGAATCGATAACGTATATACCGCAAATAAAATACAACGTCATAAAATCGACCGAATATTACACAATTTCCTCACGTTGACGCATTCACATTGCGGTCGTAAAGCAAACGTTTAAGAATCTCTCACACATATTACATATTTACAGCACACGTTCGAGAATCCAATCAGTACGCGAGGTGCGGAGATTTAAAAATAATGTGATTTGCATATATTCGTCTGCATACGAGTGTGTCAACCACAGATGTGTGTGCGAGCAACACACGTAATATATATACATAAATACGAGTATATTGAACACGCTCAATTATGTGCAAACCGCAAACAATATGTATACGAACTACTGTTCTGTGTGTGTGTGTGTGTTATAATAACGTCAATCATATACCATAAATAGTGTACAATGATCGTATACATTTTATTTTCATGAAACGTATCGAATACAATATTTTGAGTGAGAAAAATCGAACTTATAGATGGAAAACCGTTTTTTAGTATGTCGCTATAACGTGTAACGTTTCCGTAATACGATTATTGCGGAAACGTTATATTTAATATGAATAATTATCGAAATATAGTTTTCTGTGACATTTAATTCAATACCGATTTTCATTCGAGACGGGCCAGAGACCAGTTTTTCGAATGACGATCTCGTGAAAACGGTTCTAAAGATTTTGATGAAAACGGTTGAATTTCGGGTGTGATGTTTTTCGGCACGCGATTTGGCCGAAAAAGAAAAATAATTTTAGGAGGTTCCTGGGAGATTCCTAATCAGACGAATTCGACTGATATATATATATGTATGTGTGTGTACATCGATTATGGGTCACGTTCTATTTCTGTATCCTTAGATATCTCGATTTTTCTATGGAGAGGAGGAGGTTTGTCCATCCGTCACCATTCGTTTTTATTTACTATACAGCTCACACAATTCTGTACGTGTACACATATATTTGTTATTTGTACTTGTATGGTTTTTCGAATGATATGCTTTTGTTAAAATGTAAAATTATCGTGTATTCATATTTAATATAAATGTATACTTTACATAATATAATATTAATAAAATATTAACAATCCAACGTTTTGCGTTCGGTTTGTTTTTTTTTATTTTCTAGCGTCAATGCGTGGCAATACTACTATACTGGCAAGTATTTCTATTCGAGCGTATGCGTTGAGTTTTACTTTTACGGCAACCATTATTTATAAAAGCAGTAATCGTTTTAGATAGTAATAGTAAAGGAGTCAAACCATCAGAATGGGTTTTCATTGACGGTTCTCGTACACACGTCAACAAATTCCTAAACAATTTCACCGCTATCAAATTACACGTAATCGTAATCGAGTTATCTTTTCCAACGACGCGTCAAAACCGTCGCGGTGGGAGAGCAGGTTGTAACCCGATAAACGGCTCCCCCGCCCGTTGACCACGCGACCGGTACCACCGGTCACCGTGCCGATTTCCGGAACGACCACGTACAAATACATAACACGTGTGTATAACATACACAGGTGGTCGTTTTCGGACGCGTAAACACGGAGATACAAATCGTTGGCACCGGTTAAGCGGCTCGAGTATAACGAAATACAGGACCGTAACAAGAAATTTCCAAATCCAGGGGAGGGCCCGGAAAATAGTTGATTCGGAGGAGAGAGAGAGAGAGAGAGAGAGGTGGTCGCATGGATATTTCCGTTATCAAAGCAGGAATAATCGAAATGAAATGCGTTATTATTACACATAATCGTTCGTGTGCGCGTTTTTCGTCTCGTGCATGTATACGTCTACAGAAAAATTCCAGAACTCGCTGAAAAAATGCGGGGTTCTCAGTATTTCGCGGATGGTGGGGAGAGGGGCCGGGATCTACGGGAAATATACCATCATCTACATAGTATTATCGAAGACGAGAACCTAAACACGCACGCGAATCGCGACAGACGTGCGCGTGTAGATTCGTCGTCAGACGCACGCGGCGAATCGTAAAGGAGGCGGCTTCGTCCGCCTGTACGCAAGGACGACGCGTCTGGTGGTATTTTATTCTGACGACGACCGCGAGCCGCTCCTATTTAATTTCTCCACACGCTGCAGCGGACGACAGTCCTCAAGAGATAATACGGGCACGCTGTTGTGTTTACTACGTATATTACATATAACTCATGCGCGACTTATGTCTAGGACGATATTCGCGTTTGAAAAACTACGAGATGTTATTACTTGTTAAACGCCGTTTTCGAAACGATTTTAACTGTTTCCGATAGAGTTTGGTTAGGTTATATAATATATATATATACGGCTCGTGTAGATTATTTACGTATTGAACGTGACGCGATTTTTTTTTTTTTAATCTTTTAATAGATTAATCACGAGACAGAGATAATAATACTATGTATACGAATTATATAATTAATCGCTACTCATTTCTTTATTATAGCCACTATGAAAATGATTGACGAAAAAACAACGTTATAAAACCAATACCGTTGATTGTAAAAACTATATATATATAATATTCAACGTCAATACGTTCAAAACGATTTTATTATTCACTCGCGTGCATTGTGACATACGTATTACGCGATGCAGCAGCAGCAGGCAATGAAGTCTACCGCCTGCGAATAATTCACACGCGACATGCGTTGAAAACTGAGACGAGACGAATGAATGCGTACACTATTCATGATATTACGTTAACAAATACGTCGTAACGAAAACGTACGTACAAAGGAAACAAACTCGATTAATTTTTACAGATGCGTATATAGGACGACTAATACTGACGAATAGTTCGTCTAACGTGAATAATATTTAAATGAGCTATCGGTTGAGTTGAGGGGCCGATCGTAAAAACTTCTGGAAAAGCAATAACAAAACTTGTCGTAATCGCGATGCATACAAGTCGAAGGAAACGTCGTTTGGACGAGCGCGAATCGGAATTATACGTAGTTCGTGTTTATGTGTTAACAACGCGTTAGAACGTGTTTAACGGCGTTCGGAAAACGGTGCGACGTTCCGTATCGTTTTCGTCGTGTTTGTCGCATAATAAAATGTTCGCACTCGTTTACGACGACCTAACCTAACCCGTTTCGTCGGTTCGCACGGCCGCGTGCGCGTCAGAGGGCGCACGACGGGCCCAACGTATATACACTATACGACGATTTTGCATCGCGACACCAACGAAACAAATACATTTGAATTCGAACGAGGTCGACTCGCTTTGTTTTCGATAAATCCGTCAGAACGGTCGGCTTTCCGGCCGGTCGCGAAACGACCCCGTCGTTTGCGTTTTAATCTCGCCGGCGCCGATTTCTTTTTTCCGCCGCGATTTCGATTGAAATACATAAACATATATATATATATATTTCCTGTTATTTGCTATTAATATTGCAACGCGTCCAACACGATCGCAGCGTGTCACCAACGACGTCATCGTCAACATACGTCTAATACGGTTCAGTGACGCACACGCGTGTGATATACATAATATAATAATAATAATAATAATAATAATACATAAAACGATCATACGAATGACGTATATACTACTAGACAAAATGTCTTTGAACCGAACTCGATTTGAATACTAATAATAATCGCGTATTCATAATCGAAAACTCATTTTTTTTGTCCTCGAACGACGCCCACGTGGACCTATACTTCTACGCAAGATTACAATGAGTGTATGACATATCGTTCGGAGGTCTATCCCGGAAACCGGACGTGTTGGTTTGTTTTTTTACCCCATCCCATTCAAACCAAAATATTAACTGTCGAAAAAACATCCAGTCTACGCGTAGCGCGCGGATTGACCGTCAAAAGCGTATTAGCTACTTATATAAAGTAGATCGAAAATCGAACGTTCGAACCAGAAAACCCGCAACAATGTATACGCTTTGGGTACCATATTAATATATGTATTACGTACGAATGAAAAAGTCGTTTTATAATGTAGATTTCAAACAAATCAACGTGCTTTTTTTTCAGGCGAAATCGGACGTTTTGATCACCGCGCCGACATTGATCACGTCAAACCGTTAAAACCCGTAAATATAAAAACAATTATACGTTCACGTATAAAACAGAGAACAAAACGCGCGGAATCGCGAGTATAACTCACGCTGCGTTTATACGTTAATATCCATGAACGGCACTGTTTTTTTTGTTTTGTTTGTTTGCTCTTAATTGTTGAAATAAATTATTAGTATATAGTATTTCATAATAAAAAAAAAAAAAAAAAAAAATCCATGAACGGTCTTTCTACTTGTAATCTAACAAAACGTGAAATGTATACTAATATTATAGAGTAAAACGTGTATGCTATTTACTATCCGCAGAGTTACACAATTAAAAATACAAGGGGAGGGGGAGGGAGGAAATAGATAAATTAAAAAAAAAAACATTTATAAACATCGCACATATCATATAATCGGTTACGGACTATTGAAGATAGTGTAACTATTTCAGGCGATCGTCAAAGTTTGGGTATAATATGGATGGAAAGAGAATAAAAAATACGCGCTTCAAATCGTAAACATATTAAAGCCCGCGTACATTATCGAAGAACTTAATTAGTATAATTATAATGACTAACTTGTGCGGAAGACCTGCGAATCGAAACATTGAAAAGCATACATATAGGAGATGAAGTTGAAGTATGATTTAGGACTTGTTACTAGGCGTTGTTCCGACTTCAAAAGTGAAGAGATATTATGATTGTCGTTAGTCCGATTTCATTTGGAGCACTTATCTAGACGACGTCGGGTAATGCTCGCACGGAAAAACACGCAACACACTTGTATAACTTATTAAAAAAATTATTTAAAATTCTCCCCCCTCCTCCATACGTCTATACATAAAAACGTCGTCGTAGAAGACTTCATTATTTATTCTCGTGTACGTTAATGAACACACGACATAGTAGCGGGCTGTCCTTAATATTAGTCGAACTATTAAATTTCCAAAACAAAAAATACGTCACGCAGTGAACAACACGGTTTCATTTGAATAATTATGTCGTGTTAATTACATTTGATATTGGTCGACTGCATTTTGATGCATCCACTCGACACAGATGTTTTTGATCGTAAAACTAATTCAATCAATAGTGGTTACGCGGGCTCGCAGTCGATTCATATCCGTAAACAAACAATCGTATTATTATAAAACATATATATATACAGTGGCGGCTCGTGGACACTGACAGAGGGACTGCGACTTTAAATATGAAGTAGTCATCTCTTTGAATTTTTAAATTTAAAAAAAAATCGAAACAGCTAATAATTTAGCAACAATTGCCCGATCATTCTATTACACGACCGCAAATAATGCTCTGCGCGCTTAAGAATCGTACAACAGGCCGGGGGAAAAAAATTTATCGTTGATATTAACAGACGATATGACTGTCACGTGTACATTTTTTTTGTACACGAAGTAGTGTCCATTTTTGAAAATGTTTGAAGCTATCCAAAAAAGTTCGGAGCTATAATTGACAAAAACTTCATTTCTGTACTCAACACTAGTTTGGTAAAACATGACGTGTGCAATAAAATGTACACCAGAACAAGAACGGTAAGTACAGGCGTGTACAAGAATCTGTACGTACCGGACCTCCGGTCAAAAGTCCCAGAAAATACCGTATCAGTCGACCTGTTAATAATAATATATTGTGCTTTTATCGGACGCGACTTTTCGTCCCTACGCGTCACTACACACGTTTAAAGCCGGTCTCGCGCTAGAACCGACTACTCGCGAGCTTGTACAATGTTATCACAGCTCTCACATTAAACCCGGTTCGATCGTGCGACCACGTGCGTTTGGCTTAGACTCCGTAGACCGTACGACTTTGTACGGGGGTTTTTTTTTCAATAGAAGTAAAGTTTTTGAATTATGAGTTTCGTTTAAAGCAAAATACTCGAAAATAAGTGAAATCATGGGCAAGGATGTGATTAAAATCAAGGATAACGAAAAATTAATTCTTTCGATTCAAGAAAGAGAATTACGGAATCAAAATGGTGAAACTCTCTTCACTGGAATAAAACCCATTCCGTTTTTCTTCTTATTCTTCGCCTCGTCACCAAACTACTGTTGCTTTCAACCAGATCAAACAATTCGTTCGTCACACGATAAAAAAAAAAAAAAAAAATAAAATAGACGTAAAAACATTGAATCAAATTTACGACAACTGCAGTCGACGTCGTCAATAAGTATGTGCACCAATGTGAGTTGCAAAGTCATACTATCGAGTCCGTCCGATCGTCGTACGCGGTCGGTTCTAGTGCGAGAACTCCCGTTACTACCGAGAAAGAATATGTCAAAAAAAAAAAAAAAATGTACGTTATCGCTCTACTCGATTCGGTTTCGACGACATTTGAACAAACAACGAAATTATTCACACGTTTGAAAACGAAATCACAATTTGTCCTCTCCTTTAATTTCAAACAGGCATCCGAGATCCTGTGGTCCGAGCCCCACGAGCCGTCCACCGTGCACGCGCATGTGACGGAGACAATAAGATGTACACGTGATTAACCTTTGAGTTTGGCGGCGGTTCGGGCACGTCCGAGTCCCACTCGGAGCTCAGATCGTCGCTGGACGCCTCTCCGTACTCGGCGTGCGGCCACGGCACCTCCAGCAGCGACTTCTGGTACTGTTCGTAGCCGGGCGCCACCGTCGTGCCCGTCGTCGTCGTCGTCGTCGTAGTCATCGCCGCCGCCGCCGCCGCCGTGTTCGTCGTCAGCAGCGCCGCGGCCGTCTGGGGCCCGGCGGCCGGGCTGGACGACCGTCTGGTCCGGCTGTTCCGGCCTTTGCCTGGCCTGGGGCCCCTGCGCCAAACACAAGTCGACTGTACCCACGTCGACTGCACCCCACCCCCCCCACGTTGACCGTACTCACGGGCGCGCGCGCGCGTCAACGTTTTCGAAACACGACTTTCGGACATCGCGCGGCGACGTGCAAACGAGTACTGGCGGGGCGAGTTTTTTGTTTTTCACGGGCGGCGGTGTCCGAGCAAAAAACCATTTTGTCAATACGCGTAGTCGTGATTTATTTGCTCGTGCCTTCAATAATCGGGTTCTACTCGCCTGAAATTGTACGTATAGGCCGAAAGAAGGGAACGTATACTTAAACGTCCATAACGGCGTGAACGGTCTCGTCGAATACCAGCCGAATCACAAAACTAGTCGATTTCCCTGAAGGGGTTAAACAATTCTGATACAGACGAATTCGAATGTAGCGGAGACGTTTTGTCAATTCTACTCTCGTTCGTTCGGCACGTCTCCGTCACGAAATGCAAAATTATTGAAACGATGTTTACACTATCGGCTTGCCTATCTATTGTTTGCCGGACACCATTTTCCCTATACCTGCCGAACTATGCGAAACTATAATTTAAACGCTATACATAACCCGAATCTCTATCGGAAAAAAAAACGTGTTAAAAAAATTAACTACGCTTATAGATATAGGAATGTAGACTTGGTATAGAAATCGAATTCGTTTGCTGCGCATTCACGTATATATATATATATATACTTTGATCGTTTATTATCACCGAATTTCATCGACATGAGTATCTCGTGATACTGAATTTTTAATCACGTGTATATATTGCAATACGCAAGACTGAGCAGGTCAATTAATTTTTTATAACTCGTTAAGGTAAGTTAATGTGAAAAAAATATATATATCAAGTTAAAAATATCGAATGAGCGATTAAAGAAAAAAGAAATGAGACCAACAAGTATCTTTACTTCTAGTCTACTTGTAGTTTGTTATATATATATATATATACGTTATAGTATACTTAATGTCGCCAATATATAATTGCTAATTAAACTCAATTCACATACCTTCGCATAAAGTTAACATGAAGTTAAAAAAAACAAAAAATGTAATGCGCCAAGCGACTTAAATTGTTAACTCGTTAATGCCCAGCCTTGATAGTACATGTGTGGGAGAAGGGATATCGCATCCTCTAAACGTTTGTCAACTGTATATTATTATATGATTACACTGGACGTATTATTATGTGAAATAAGGTGGAGATATCCGAGAAAAAACGAAAAAATGCGCTTTAATATAAACATTTGAAGAAAACGATGATTTTTATACTGCGGGATTTTTGCGAAAGAATCTCCAATACTGTATAAAATGACGTTTTACGGCATAATATGAACAATTTTTTATTATTGATATTTTCGTGAAGTGGATAAATTTAATTTGTAAACAAAATGTAATCTGTGATTTTTATAATTTACCAATATTATTTTCATTAATAATATAGTATAAAGTACTCGTATTATTTCATTAATATCTGTTAATGTTTCGTGATTGACCAATAAAATAAAGATAGGTACACGCATTGTATAAAGTACAAATGTAGCTTGTATATTATTGCGTATACGGTGATAAAAATGCATTAAAAGTTATAAAATTTAAATACTGTCGCTTCGATGAGGCGTGCTGCTCACGGCGACAGTAAACATATCGACCTTTACCTCTAATAAGAACTCCACGACATTGCAGTTGTTCGGTAAACATTATTAACGCGTTGTACAACGTTAAGTTAAAACAATAGCGTTTCAACGAAACCGTGTTTTACCTGTCTTTATTTAATTTAATAAATCACTTCAAAATAAATTAAAATATAAAGACAAAAAATAGATCCTATAAGTACTTAGAACGTTATTACAATATTTAAACACCTATCTATTGTAATGATATTTTTGATAAGTGTATACACATTACATTCACTTGACGAAAGAATTTTTCTTTAAAAAAAATGTCCATATTGCGTGGTGAATCGCGTTATATTGGAAACGCGTCTCTCTCTCTGTAGAGATATATTATAAGGCGTACGCAATATTGCCTCCGCGATAAATATTATATTTCATGGCACAAAACGATTCAGTCGTGTTTCGAAAACGCTCTAAACAGTCCACACACTCGTTGACGCACAACATATCAAAGTTATTATTTCGTGTATACATACACGTGTGTGTGTGTGTGTGTGTGTGTGTATACGTGATCACGTTTTATAATTTACGATTTTCTATTAAATTTATTTGCTTTGTTTGATCGAACGTCGGTTAATAAACGTTACACAACGTTCGGTCGGTTTTAATCGCCGCCGAGACGTATTTTCGATTTCGCCCAATTGTCCGCGTGATAGCATGGGAGTATAGCACACACGCGTGCGTACGATAAATTTCGACGACGACGACGACGACGACGACGACTACGACGAAGGCTACGGAGGAACCGAGAAAAACCAATACATAAAACAATAAAGGTTATCGTAAATCGTTATAAAACGTGTGCGCGCGCGCGCTGACGACGACGAATTCGTAGGCGGCCGCGTATGATGCATGCGCGTAAATATCGTATACGCGCGCGCCGCTACACTTGAACAACTATTTGTACAACCGGTTCGAACGCGACGCGCTCGTGATTTACTCTTCTTGGGACGCGCGTAATTCATTGTCGTTTCCGTTTATTGTGCCGCGCTCGGCACGCGGTTCCTAGGCAGGCCCCACCCCTCCCCCTAACCTAACGCGTGGCGACGACGCGATAAAAATGCGTACACGAGAAAACCGAAAACAGAAACCGACGTGTCGAGATTTGTTTTTCGTCCAGCGTTGCGGTCCTCCCCACGCCATGTTGAACGCATCGTTGAATCGTTGGTTTATTGAACACGAGGAACGCACTATTCTCTTCCGAGTCCTTATCTCCCGGGTTCTAATCGACATTTTTCACTAATAAGTCGAGTGATAATAGTTCGTTTGTGACTACACGTCATCCACCGACCGCGCCGACCGAAATTACTCGTTCGCCACGCCACCGATCGATTGAAACATCCACGGTTTCGTGCTTTTTTCGAAAACGAAAAATCACAACAAACGAAACGCGCGATGTTGTCGAATTTTCCAACACTCTATCGACTGCCGTGCGAAATCCCTCGAATACACACAATACGACGACGACAAATACGTCCGATGACTCGCGCGCGCGATCTCTCGAGGAGCACTAACAGAAACCATTACATATGGGGAAAAGGAAAAAAAAAAACCTCTCTATTCGTACGTGTGCGTCTCTAGAAGACGTATACACATACATGTACGCGTGTCGGCGTGTGCGGTTTTCCGCAGCAGCCCACTCGCGCCATATACGCGACGACATTCCGATTGTGTGCGCGCATCGAAGTTCGGCTCTCTCTCTCTCTCTCTCTCTCTCTATCTCTCTCTGTCTGTCTGTCCGTCTGCGTACCGGTGTACACGCGTACGATATGCCATTATTAGTCTATTATTGTATACGGTCGTGTCGTGAAGGTTTTGTTCGGCTGGTTTCATCGGGGGGTTTTTTTTTTGTCGCGTTTTCGTCGGAAATCACACACGACATAATTACACCGGACATATAAAATACGGCGACGAGACCGTGCGAAAAAAAACCCCCCATATACGCGTAGTGTACGATTCGTAATCTTCGCGGAACGTGTCGTCGTCTTGGTCGTCTTGGTCGTCGTCTTGGTCGGAAGACAGGTGTGCGCGGATAATAAACGTATCGTCACGTACGTGCGCGAAAGAAAAAAAAACGCGTGTACGTGTCTCCGCGCACAACGCGAGTACGGTCGACGACGGACGATCGCGCCGGAGACTTTAACGTAAGAGGGCTGTGAAATCTAGAACGGACAAGCAGCCCCGCTCGACAAACGTACGAAAATATTTTTTATATCGTAATGTCCTGTGGCCTACGAACGTCGCTAAAACGTCGAAGGTCAATTGTACCGCGACTGTAAAAAAAACACTATATACGTACACAGACGTATTCCGTGTTCGTGTCTCATATGTAATAAATATTTCCTACCCGATTTACGACCATTATGGTGGTAGTCGATGGTATTTCGTGATTGTATTGTCGTCGTACTGATGACAGATTAACGGTTAACAGCAGTCAGCGTGTCGCGACGATTGCGTCTTGTGCTTTTTTTAAATTGACAGCTGCTAAACCGGCGAATTCACAATACGAATACGTTAAACATCTCAAATCTCAGTGTGGGCGAAAAATTGAAAAATTCAAACATTGCCCAGTTTTTATACGATACGCCAAAAAAAAAAAAGAAAACGTCAGCATAAAGTTCGTTTCTTTTGCAATGATAACACGTTGTACATTTTCCAAACAATTATAATAGGGTATTATATTACGCTTTTCGAATCGAATATTCGACGAATGCACATCAATTTGTCTACAATATCAATTAAATATAAAGAAAAAATAATCGAGATTCATAAAAAGTCGTCCGAATGCTTTCTCGACATACTCTATCTATCTGCGTACTATGAAGTTTTATGCATTTTTCTTTATAAAATATCGACTTCTCGTGTGCAAGCTTAATAACTCCACGTCCTATCAGCGAAACAAACGACCAGTCCGCCGGTCCGTTCTCTCCGAAATAAAATCCTTTCGCCGTCGTCCAACAACCGACCGATCATTCGTATTGCAGCGGACTTTTCGGCACTACATTTCCGAGTTCTCGTCGAAGTGCGATCTCGCGAGTTATTATCGTTGTAGACGAACGCGTGCAACGACAGACGACAACGTTCTAATAAAATGGCGAGTATCATACACTATATGATAACCTATTTCGCATTCGGCTCGCGGCGTTTCGATCGACATAATTATTAATTAACGTCCCGTCCGCGGGGCACATTATGCACTGTACGAACTGTGCATTTCTGCAGGCGGCCAATCACGTACGCAAAGACAATATAATTATATTTACGCGTGCGCAGACTATATACATATATATATATTTATTATATTAGAATATAAGCCATCGTCCTACTTTGTTTTTTTCGTATATATTATACGCGTATAACATTTGATATAATATGTACACGAGGGACAAATTGTTATAAGCTTAGGGACTTGAAGTTAAAAAAAAAAAAATGCCAAATATGTAATATAAAAAAAAATTATTAACATTTATGTGTTTTTGTTATTCGATGAATTTGCATTGTTTTCGAATATCATTTAGAAACACATCCAATAAACGTATATATATATATATATATATATATGCTCTATTGTGCTTTTACAAAATAATGAAAGGAAAAAACTTTTTTTTTCTCGGTAAGAAATATTTGTTGGTAAATTACTTGCGACTTTAATATCGCTTCCCTGCACTTAATACACCTACATAAATATATGTGAAGAAAAACCGAATTTTATCATTTTCATCAAACACGCGCGACAACACTATAATAATTGAGAGTAAAGGAAAATCGAACGGAATACACATGATTATACCTAATTATTTTGTTCGTCGTACGAAACGCACATACGAAATCGTATAAATGTAGTATAAAATAGTTGATATGCGCGTTGTGTCGCTTCAACGGATTTTACTTTCCCCGAGACGCCTCAAAGTATATGTACACACGTTGTGTACGCAGAGTTGTAGAAAAGTGATGAAAAAAAAAAGTGAGTGGGGGAATAAAATCCAGTCGACGGTCATTCGGAAAATTAAAATGATATCGCACAGTATAGACGATTTCTTTTTTGCGTTTAATCGCACATTTTTTATTACATTTTTATTAAAGTACACATGCGTTATTATACTGGCGGGCCACGTCGTCGATAAAATGCAGCTGTAGCAATATTATTCGTTGGTATATAAAATAAAGAAACGAACGACGAAACATACTATAAATCATACGCATATATATATTGTGTATATAATAATAGTATAGATATATGAAAATCGAGTGTTTCAGCAACAACGCGTTTTTTACAAAAAAAAAAAAGAAAAAAAAACGAGTATATTAAACACGACGGCACGATTCCACACTATACAGTATGCGTTCAAAACGTTTTGTCGAATACTTTGCAGGGAATAAAATTTTCTAAAAACTTACGAACGTCATCCGCGTGAGCGGATAAACACGTAGTATAACATATTATATTATTACAACAAATTTAAAAAAAACAAACGTGATTTGTGTATAATATGCTGCTCTGTATGCTACGTAGATCGCGGGGGTTGGATGGAAATCCGTCCGAAATATATCATTATTACGGCACGATTTGTGTGTATATATATATAATAATAATAATATGTAATGAATAATACGCTCGCGTCGCATAATAAAATATACGTTTCACGCGACGAGCAAGAAAAACATACACGTTTGGACGTTTGTAATCGCAAAACTCAAAAAGTATTGAACCAATATTTTAAAGAAATTTTCACATATATTTTACTTATGATCATCCCCCGAGTGATATAGGCTATTTCTCGTGTCGCCCGGTATCTACGACAACTAGTTGGCAGTCTCAAAAATGAATAAAATCGCTATTAGACCATAATTCAACACGTCGGACAGAGTTTAAAATACGTTCGATTTGTTGAACGAAGAATTGTGATATAGACGTTTCACACACAACGTTTTTAAAGTACGATCGAAGTTATAAATGAAAACTCGCCACGCCAACAGATGTCCACAGTTACAGAAATCCCGAAAACATTTAATTATGATATGCACGGCGTTTATTGTTATAACACTCTTTAAAGCTTTACACGAACGAGATTAAATGTAACGTCCGCGCGAATAACGTGCGCAACGGGCGAAGCCGGAACGGGACAACTAATATCACACATTTATGTGTTGTGTGTACGATTGTACGGCGACGAGGTAAAAATCCGAATGGACGCGAACATTTTTCGTCTGTTGGCGCAGCGACAATATTGGCGGAAATTTTATATTTTTTTTTTGCTTATATTGGCACCGTCGCGTTCGCGTGTGCACACACTTGTACCGGATTACGATATTATTATTATTAAGACGATTATTATTATGATGGTTATAAAACGATATTACGAAAACGCGAATATTGCGCCCTCGACGGATGTCCACGCGTTCAATAAAACGTTATTGTACACGTACGCGGCGGCAGTAACAGGTTCACGGCGCGCGGGTTACTATTGCGCACATAATAATAATAATAATATCATTAACAATGTATGCTAGCCAGAAATACACGATTTACACGCGTAATATATAATAATTACGCCGCCGTCTTCGCGAACTGGTGGTTCCCAAAATTTGAGCGAAAACCCAAATTTCAACGCGCGTTTGGTCGTTTTCTGCGATCGCCCTTTCGATATCCGGTCGTCGTCGCCGCGCATCACGTTTCATAAACACAAATAATCGACGGTATCGTATATTAGAATATGTCATAAGTAATAGGCGAACACGCGACAAAGCGTTATTTCGATTTGAAAACTTGTCGGAAACGTTACCCAAAACGAGTGCCGTGAGTCGTTCAGTCGCGGTTTATTTGTTGTACACGACGTAAAGGGACGCGACATGCGAAAAACGTGAAATAACGTGTCGTCGGCCTTGTGCGATATAATTATTAATATACACCGTATTATTTAGCGATTCCGTCGTATCGCCCGTAATTTGGGGGGAATAGCTGTTGTACGACATACGTCGGAACAATCGAAACGCGCCGTCTGTCATTTTAAGTTTACCCGATGAACGGATTTTACGAAACGCGCGCACGTGCGGTCGTGGTCGTAACCGCATGTTGTTCAATGCCGAACACGGTTGCGACGGACTACTAACACGGATGGCAGATAATGAGATAAACGTCGAGAACAAATCAACACGACGTCCGCTGCTAAAAATATTGTCGTCGTGAAATACGCGCGTGCGTTGTAAACCTGTTGATCGGTTGCCGAGTCGGAGATTCGGGTTAAATGTACATTCCCGTTCGTGTACGAACAAACGTGTTTGGAAATCACGACGTTGGGATTGACGGACGAAAACCAAAAAGAAAAAAAAACCAATTGTGATAACTGAATAATGTAAATTATTGGAAAAATCGAAAATACGTACGTGTATAATAATAATAATAATAAAAAACACGTATACGACGCGCGATATTTGTTTGTCATTTTTACGTTTTATCGAGTCGTCGAACGAAGACGGCCGATAACGTTTCTCGGAATAATAATAATAAGAAAAAAACAATACGTATACACACACACACACACACACACGTGCGATATACGCAATAACAAACAACACGTCGACTTGTTGCGTTGTTACGGCGTAAAAAACACCGGCTAAATACGTAACGCGTATCGACAATAATAAACATTGAAAATAAAATATAAAAGGCGGACAAGTCCGACGGACGTTTACGAAAAAAACGAAATCAAAAAAAAAAAAAATACGAACATGTATGACGATGACGCGCGTGTCTCGTCGTACGTACTACACGGTTCCTCAACAGGTGGCGCGATCGCAACGCGCACGCGGACGGACGGACGGACGGGCGGGCGGGCGCGCGAGCACATAAAACGCGCACCGCACGAACGCGAGTCTCGCGCCGGGACGGTGTTTCACGCGGTTCCGCGACAGACGGACTACTGAAAAGAGCGGCTCGGCGGCGGCGGCGGCCGGCGCGTATTTCGCTGTGCACGTGCGGCGCGCGCGGTCGGACCGAAAACGCGCGGCGACGGCGGCGCCCGCCACGTGCTCGTGTACCGGTCAGACTCCTCTTCGTCGTCTGTGTCGTCCTCCTCGTCGTCCGTGTCGTCGTCCGTGTCGTCTTCCTCGTCGTCTTCCTCGTCGTCGTTTCTTCCGGTCGCCGCGTCCGTCGCGCTCCCCGCGGACGCGTTCTTTTCCCGGTTAGATAAGCGGCCCGGTATTTTTAACAGACCACTACTACTGCTGTTCGGCGGTACCACCCCGGCAAATTCGAATTCGTTTTAATGGAAAACGTTTTTTGTCGACGTGCTCACGGCCACCAACACTCACTGGAGTCGCTCGAGCCCTCGGAACAGACAAACCTAAACCGTGCTAATCGTAACGCGCGCGCGTTAATTATTACGGGAACACGCGACGACGTGATGTTTATAGCCGACGTTTTTCGACCCGGAACGCGATCGGCTCGTTCGCACGCGTCATAACGTCGTCACGGGGACCGACGACGATCGTCGTTTGCAAAAATCGTTTTTTTAAATCGCGTTCGCTGAAACGGACACCGTCGACGGGTGGCGGCGGTGTCCGTTAGATACGGTCGACAATACGGCGTCTGCCCGTACGCACCCCTCGTCGTGGGCTATGGGTGGTGGGAGAACGAGACGTGAATTTTTCAACGTGAACTTTGATCGTTGAAAACATACGTCATAATTTAAGGATAGAAGTCCACTGTGTTAAATAATTTTGTTATTATTAAATCTATTTATTATTTTTTATTATTATTATTGATGAATAGGCAATAAACGGCATGCAGTTAAAACGAATACATAAAAGGTCAAAGGGGGATATATCCCCTCATTCCTCCCCACCCCCATCATTTGACCACCAATGCATAAACATACAGTATTCGACGTCGTTTTGAAATGTACGCGGCGTGGCGATCGTATTTTTTATTCACGAGTTAGGTTAGGTTACAGTGTTCACGTTGCGCACGTGGCGAGAAGGGGAAGGTGGTGCGGTGATAAAACCCGACGCGTCCTTTCCCGTGTCTGTTGTCAATGGAAAAATCAAAGGATTCTTGTCCGTCTGTAGTTGAGAGTGAAATTTTTCACGTTTTAGGGGGTTACAGACCGTTGCGCGCGGTGGCGTACTTTAGAAAACGGGGGAGAGCAACAGGCGTATTTCCCCCCCCCCCCCAAGAAGTTTTTTACTCTTTCGCTCAATGCATATTTATTTTTGATTATATAATTTGTTTTCCACAATATAATCGTGTGGATATTTAGTTATAGATTTTTGATAAAACTTATTTGAATATCATAATTTGACCAAATTTATTTTAGAAGCAATGGTTATGATCACATTAGGACGTTATCAATAACCATTTTGTCGACGTTTCCAAACATTAAGACAGGCGACAGCTGATGTTATCTATCTTAATCGTTTAAAATTTAAAATTTACATCGATTTTTCTCATTTAATATTAAGTTACTGTTGCCATTGGACTTTTACATTTTAATGATTTTAAAGTAAGGTATTTAATATTTTGCCTCCCCCTCCCCAACCAAAAATGTTTCACGGGTACGCTACTAGTTGCGTAGTGTGTTGGATGACACGAGTGGAAAGCGACGAAAGCCCGAACGAGGGGATTCGACGAACCGGCTTCGATTACGTTTGTTGTTTTCCGAAAGGCGAAGACGAGTAGACACACGCGAGTCAAAATTCGATTCTACAGATTTAGTCTTGGAGAGAAAACACTAGCGGATAGGAGCGATGTAACGGCACCGGGGGTTCTTTTTTTTTGCCATTTCACGTGCTGTTCGTTCGATTTTTATGTAAAAAGAAAATAAGTAAAATCGTGTGGCGGCCTCCTCCTTCTCCTCCTCCTCACACGCGCCTAAGCGAAAAATGTAGAACCGACAAAGTGTTCGGAACGTGTCCGTGACGGAAATTTTGGGGAAACAATCAATAAAACGATCGACCTGACGGACGAAAACATACATATGTGCGAGTACAATCGAGTAAATCTACAAGTAATCAATACAAGAGTAAAGTCGGTTGCTGATTAATTTGTGGTTTCGTTTAACACAGTCATAACAGAACGCGGCAATAATTACGGCGGCGTACCCCGACAGACGTATGCATAATTTCTAGGGTAACATCATATCACTATGTAACACAACGTAATACGTGTATAATCGTCGGGTTCGTCGAACTCGCATCAACTGGTATTCGGTATAAAAAAATAGATACGAATTTCATTTCTCGCGCGACGGCGACTCACGCTCGCCACGCGTACGTCGATAATAGTATACACACATGTATATATATATATACGTATACAGGGTGTTCCACGGAGATCTGACGAATAACTTTTTGTTCTTTCGTTGAATATTTTGATCTATTGCTACTAAAAAAAAGGTTGTGCAAATGTCGTTTTATGAATCTGTCAAAAACAAAAAAAACCGTTCTTTTATTAAGCATTAGTCCGTCGGTTTTCTACAAACGAATCCGAGTCGCCCTCGTCATTTTGCTGGCGCCCGATCGCGCGTTCCGTCGGTTGCGGAATAACGTTTGCAATATGATCGGAAAAATATTAAATTATAATCAAAGTTATTGTCAGAGATCTCCGCGGGACATCCTGCACACACATACGTATGCATACTAGTTGTTCGATATTATTAACATTATTATTATCATTATTATATATATACACGACACACGATCGAATTATTATAATTGTGTTCGTCCGGCGAACGAAAAGCGTACTCGAAACACAATGTAACATACAATGAACCGCCCGAAGCCGGTGAGCTATTTTCGTGTCGGCATTAATATATATATATTTTCGTTATCGGCAATATGGATAATCCGGTACTTCGTATGTAATGTTATTGGGCGTTGTGTGAAACGTCTAAGATCACTAGGCGATATTCGTGCTTTGCCCAGTCATATTATACATAATGCGCCAAAAGTGTCGAGTAGGCGATATGATAAAAACAACAACTCGATTTTTCATTTTTTTTTTTTTTTATCGACTATCTAGTGAGCAGCCTACATATGCGGAAGTTTGTCTCGAGTCCATGACGATTTGTATAAATATTTAATAATTGACGATAATCGTTTCGCGGACAGAACTTAACATATTGTTTTCTAACTCTGTCCAAAACAAATTTGACTCATTCACATTGCCGACAAGAACATGCTCGTCGTACGTTCCGATGGTCAAGTCTCGTTTCGCGCGCGTCCAAATGCCGGCGAAACCAAATCTCGATGGAAAATTCTAAGTACACGTGCGTACTACATACGTATTACACATATACCACGTGTGTCTACAATAATATTGAACACGTCTCATCTGCATTGTACAGTAATAGTAACGGCGGTGGCCCGCGGTAAACGAGATTCGAAAAGAGAGGAGAAAGTTGGCTCGGGGCGTATTATTGTAAAGAAACGAAACGAAAAAAACAAAAAAAAAAAAAACACCATACACCTATACGAGAGCACATGTATTTACTTTCGAGTTACGGCCCCGTCGGGACGATATTTACACATTGTACGCGTAAAATATACACAGATAGTTAAGACACGTTATAGTATAGAATTAATTAAAAAAAAACGTACAAATTGAAAACAAGGTCTTTCGTCGCCGTGGTAACCTGTACGCGTTATAAAGTGCATGTCACATATTATAAGACCAGACAATATGTATACATACGAACGCGCAGAGGTGTTGTGAAGCGTAAGCATTCGTATTCGGCAGCAGCACGCCGAAATTATGCTTAAAAAAAAAAAACTCGACAATGACGAAGACAAATTATTGTTTTAGGTGTTTTTTCTTTTTTAATTTTTCTCATATAAATACAAAAAAAAAAACTGTTCAAGGTTCCTTCTATTTATGTACAGAAAAACTCATTATTCGGCGTCTGAGCGCATTCGAAACCAAATAATTATTTAATCCATTTCAGATCGGAACACTATTCGTGTTTTATAAGTGCAAATAAATATATATTTATTGTCAAGCGCGTGTTCAAGCACGAGAGCGCCATATCCATTTCACGACGATTTTTTTTTTCTCGATTCTTCACCCCCATTGTCATTTCGATCACATGATAAATTCCTTTCACTTAACGGTCAGTACACAATCAGTATAAATCATACATTTCCTTGACGACGCTCGGGAATCGATACGGGTTTATTATCAGTTTTCAGTCAGTAAAAACGTTGTCGCCGTCCACTGAAAATCAATTGTTGGCACATTTTCTTCGATCGATAATCTAGTGCGTCGTCGACACGATTTATAAATAAACGTCGAGTGGACTCTGTAAACGGTATTTCGAATTCAAATCCACGCGAGACACGATAAAATGTCCATCGACAGACGCAATAAAAACCGAACACGTCAACGTTTATTATCATCGTTATAGATAATGATTTATTACAAACGTTTTTACATAGTCGGTCGCGTTTTTATGCCAGACGTCACAGCAGCGATAAATATTAACAACTGCAACATGTATTCGCGTGCATAATAATCGAACATTTTCAAAACCGACGATTACGAGCGTTATTTTTCCACGTCCATCCTTACTGACGCAATCTCGACGGCCGGCAATCGGTAAATCGTTATGTCCTTAAATGTTCTATAAATATCGCCTAAACGGGCCGTGTTGACGAAACGTTTCCACGCGAACTCGCCATGAATAACCATGGCCTATGTGCGGCGGCGGCGGACTCGAAGGGAGGAGAGACGGTACGATTTTGTTGTCAAATTGCGTACACGGTTTTTATCCGTACGAGTAATCAGTATTTTTTCATAATAAGACACGGCGTATATTTATCGATCCCAATAACTGTCGCTTGACAAAGACGAAGAAAATCGATTGAAAATATCGTTCGCGTCGTTAACACATGGATAAAAACTAACGGTAGACCGACACTGATTTCCCCCCCCCCCCGCCGTCAATAAAATCGTGTTAGTCGACGTACGGACGTAACATATATATAAATGCGATCATTTTTTTTATAAAAAACGCACCGAAAATCAGTGACTGTCGCCGCTGGGGTCGACGCGTAAAACTATTTCGTTTCCGTACGTTCGCGTAACACGTGTCAGATCCAACTGACATAATGATATAAAAAATAAAAAAAACGAATGGAAATTTACGGTTTAAGTCACGTCGCGTTCAATCGCGACCAACTCTCGCATGCGCGGTAAAAAAAAAACAAAACACGATCGTCTTCAATTTTTTATCGTTATTTTTTTTTTACCCCATCAATGTTTAAACGTCTGTCCGCGGTCGCGTCACGTGAAGCGCCCCGCCGTCAATTCGTCCACACGGCCGTCAGTCAATACCGGTCACGCGAAAAGGCGGTGATCCGTTCGACCGCCCGAGTTCCGTAACCTAACCTAACGCGAACGTTTGTCGTTTTAACGTGTAGAACAAACGCCCGATCATCGCCGAACGACACACACGCGACGACGTAACAGAAAATACGGGAAACCCGTGAAATCCGATCGAACGCGAAGAAAATCGTCGATTTACAAATGCACGCTACTCGCGGTGTCAGTGGCGGCACCGGACATTTTTTCTAGGTTAGTGTTGGAGGGGGGGGGCAAGATCGTGGCAAATCGATCATAGAATTTAGTGAAAACCCGTCTACACGGGCGTAATATAAATTATTGAAATACATAGAAAATACTGTATGATTAGCGTTTTCTGATCAAATATAATCAATTTCGAGATCAAATTAAATGTTGGTGTATTATCTAAACGAATGCACATAAAAAAAAAAAAAAAAAATACGACGAGTTACACGGCGAAACATATGAAAACACAACAAATACTTGAAATATAAAATTTTCGTTTGTTCTTTAACGGGTAGAGCAAAGGCGGGACAAAACCGAATTCGAATAGGGTTCTTGCTCTACCTTGCCCCACACTAGCGCCGTCACCGCGCGACGTATGTGAAGTTGGCCCACCGACTTCAAGGTGTAAACTTCAAACCTACACTAATATTTTGCGAGTTTTTTGCGAGAATTTGCGAGTCCATTTTCAGAATTTGCGAGTCAGTCATTACCGAGTAAAAAACAAAAGTACCGAAGGGTGGGCCAACTTCACGTAGCCCACCCACTTTGTCCTAGAATTTCAAAATTTGTATCAAACGAAAGCTTTTAATTTGCGAGAATTTGCGAGTCCATTTTCAGAATTTGCGAGTAACCCCTTCAACCAGCAAACCCATTTTTCAACCGTGAAGTTAGCCCACCCACTTTGTCCAAGGACTTCGCAATTTGTATCAAACAAAATCTTTTAATTTGCGAGAATTTACGAGTTAGTCATCACCGAGTATAAACAAAAACCCAAATGGTGGGCTAATTTCACGTACCCCATCCACTTTGTCCTAGAATTTCAAAATTTGTATATATGTTAAAAACATTATGTATTCTTAATGAATATGCGTATTTTTAATGTTTAATCTGACTTCCAGTTTAATGAAATATTTATTATTCAATTATTGTATTATTATTATTATTATGATTTTTAAATAAAGTATTTAATAAAAAATTATATCGCAAATAATTGGGTAAACTTAGTCAAATTGGCACTCTGTAATTTAAAAAAATATGTGCATATATTATATATGCACAATTCAAAACATTTTCTTTCTTTTATTACGAACGTAATTTTTATAAATTTTTTTATACAACGTTATATTTGGAAATAATATACTATTATATTATAAGAAGTTATGTAAAACCCACGTGTATTAACGTTTACCATTGATTCCACGTCGACGCCGCCGTCTTCCCGCCATCGGATATCTATTATTAGCCAGGGTTTTTTCGAATATAATAAATTGATCAGCGGTCACGACTAGTGATGGGCACTACCGAATAGTTTTGACAACCGAATATATTCGATAGTTCAGAGAAAACTATCGAATAAATATTCGATAGTTTTTATTCGAATAAAAACTATCGAATATGACATTCGATAGTTTTCATTCGGTTGTGCCCATCGCTAGTCACGACTCGCAAAGAGAATTGTGTTATGCTATGACTTGGGCATTGATGTTGTATGGATAGTATATTATTATATTTTGTTATTTTATTATTTTGTTTAAATTTTTAATTTATACTTTGTCATTTGTGTATATTATATTCATCATATATGTGTTATATTTGCATTGTTAGTGTACTCAAATCCGAACATTTAAACGAGTTTTACCAATAAATGACTTCAAACCATTGATTTATAATAAATGTTTCAAACAAATAACAAAAAAAGATAATATAAAACAATAAAACAATTTAATAAACATATTTTCATTGAATTTGACATTTTTAATATATCGATAAAAATTCATGAAATACTAAAAACATTAATGAAGAAGTAATTAAAACACATTTTATAAATATTTTTATTTATATATGGTGCTATTTAGATGTTACTTTGGGTTTTTTATTACAGGTTTACACTTGTAGCTACCATTGAATTTGTATCTGGCAATTATTATGTAACCTACATTTACAGAGCTCTTAAAAATATATGGGAGCTTCATAACGATCTGGCTAAAAAATTACTATAGTACAAAATGAAAGTGTTGTATTAAATCCTCATATGCTAATATATGCACAAATATAACACAGTATTACATTAAAATTATTTTGATATATATTATGAATTAACATATTTTAATTTAGTAATTTGTAACATTTTTTCTTTTAATTGTCTTTATATATATATATATATATATATATATATATATATATATATATGTATATTTATAAATACAATTATAATTGAATATGGATAATAATAAAAAAGGAACAATATAAAATATTTTTCAGGATTATAAATATTTGTGGATACTATAATAATGAATTAAACATTTTAAGCATCTTTAACCATTTGTTACAATTAATACATTTTTAAAGTGAAGAAGTAATATTATCTATATTTATTGTATTTTAATAAATAAAAAGAGTTCTTTATATATCAAACAAAGATAGTTTGTTTTTATATTTAAATGTTTAAAAATGTACGTATACCCTTAATATATTAGAATTCTATACTGATATCGATTAATGAGATATGGGAAAACCATAACCATTCGTGCATAATTATATATGGGAAAAAAATCTATCTCTAAGAATTAAAAAGTATCAACATGAGAAGATCAACATATTATATATAGCTCGTTACGGATTTATTGAAGAATCCAAATTGATATTTTATAGTTTCATATATATAAATTTGCATACTGCACGAATTATACGGATTGACACAATGAAATGAAAAGTGAGGTGTTAAAACAATGGTTCATTCATTTTTAAATGACATTAAAGAAATTCGATAAATGTTGAGGACAATGCGAATTTCTATAGTTACGAATATTTTGGTAGGTTAGCCCACCATTTGAGTTTTCGTTTTTACTCGGTAATGATTTACTCGTAAATTCTTGCAAATTTAAAGCTTTTGTTTGATACAAATTGTGAAGTTCTAGGACAAAGTGGGTGGGCTAACTTCACGGTTGAAAAATGGGTTTGCTGGTTGAAGGGGTTACTCGCAAATTCTGAAAATGGACTCGCAAATTCTCGCAAATTAAAAGCTTTCATTTGATACTAATTGTGAAGTTCTAGGACAAAGTGGGTGGGCCAACTTCACGGTCGAAAAATTGGTTTGCTGAGTGGAGGGGTGACTTGCAAATTCTGAAAATGAACTCGCAAATTCTCGCAAATTAAAAGCTTTCGTTTGATACTAATTTCGAAGTTCTAGGACAAAGTGGGTGGGCCAACTTCACGGTCAAAAAATGGGTTTGCTGGGTGGAGGGGTGACTCGCAAATTCTGAAAATGGACTCGCAAATTCTCGCAAATTAAAAGCTTTCGTTTGATACAAATTTTGAAATTCTAGGACAAAGTGGGTGGGCTACGTGAAGTTGGCCCACCCTTCGGTACTTTTGTTTTTTACTCGGTAATGACTGACTCGCAAATTCTGAAAATGGACTCGCAAATTCTCGCAAAAAACTCGCAAAATATTAGTGTAGGTTTGAAGTTTACACCTTGAAGTCGGTGGGCCAACTTCACAGACGTCACCGCGCGGTGTACGTTGTTTCGTCGACGAGTACGACCGCGGTGTCCGTAATATCAATACGCCGACGGTCCCGACGAACCGGTCGTTTGTACCGAGTTGTCTTCTCACTCGCATCACGATTGTGGAGAGTGGGGGGGGGGGTGGGGGGACTTACGCGCGTTTCCCCCCGTGGTCGTTATCGGTTTTACTTCGACGTCGTTAACAACAGTGACGGCCGTTTGATGACACGATCCCGAGTCCCGCGATAATGCCAATACTACTTGCCGCGTTTCGCGAACACGTCCAAATCGGTATGCGCGAAATCTGCTGAAATTTCGCGAGAACGTCGCACACACGACATCGATGTTGTCATCAACGACCAACACGTTACGTAAATAATATATTCCGTGAATATATACACTTTTGGACAACAAAATAAATAAAAAATAGAGGTGAGGGAAAGCGAAAACCACGCGTAAAAAAAAAATGACATGAATCGAAATGTGTTGACAGAAAACGATATATTCCGTTTCAGTTGTTATCGATTGGCGTCACTATCGAAAATCGAATTTTATCACCAACGACGTAAATAAATCGTTGTTACCAGCCGTTTGATTTTTTCCCCAAACAAATACGTTGAGTCCTGTCAACGTAAGACTGTCGGTTTTATGAAACCTGTTTCGGTTCTTACTTTGATTTATGTGACTTAAACTAAGACAATTAAAAAAAAAAATCGGCCGTATCAATGTGAATAAAAAAAATAATCATTTTGCCACATCAAAAAAACATACATTAGAATATTCGATTGTACACCTGCCAGTCCGTTAACTACTGTTATCCTACTATTGGACAGATGTAACTACCGAACGCGCGGTCGTGTACGATAAATTGCGTTTCGTCGAACGATCAGGCGCACATCACGGGTTGCAATCGCGGTTTGTTTATTTATACAGGCGAAGTCGTCCCCAACAAGTCGTATTGATTTCAAAAAAGAAACATTATTTTTCATCGTTTCGCGTGATATTTTCTACGGGCTGTATATTATTATGTTTTTCTCTTTCGTTTTCTAAAAAGATTCAAACTTCAAACACGAAAGAATAATGACTAAATAATGTTTTGAATATTGTTTAGTATATTATACTGAGTGTATCTTATGTCACTGTACGCAGTGTTTTTCAATAATTACGAGATGATAATATTCATAATAATTAATCATGTAGCGTGAAATAAATCAATTTTTTTTATAAACTACAAATTTTTTAATGTAGTGTATATTTTTCCGAGATATTCGGTGATCAAAATATACATTTCGGTTTATTAATTTGTTAACTATGATCCTTTAAAAGTTTAAAATTCCGTAAATTAAACAAATCTAAGCTAATCGATTTTAAAAATAATAAAATTATATAAGTAGCGGATAATAAACAAAAGCAAAATAAAAGCAGTTTTAGCAAAGTAGATTTTATAATCAAAACAAACAATTATTTGATTTACAAACCGTTTAACCTAAAAAGGTAGGAAAATAGTGAGGAAAAATTGAATCGGTAAATCGAAATGTATGATTTCAAAATTATCACAAAAAAACTTCTCGTAAAAAACAAGGAATTTTTTTTTAATTTTGTCGGAATTCCATTTTATCATTTCGTAATTATTAGAAAAAAAAAACATACGTAATCACATACAATACGTCTTGTACAACGCATGTGTCTGTCTAGGCTCCTATTAAAAGCTCAACTATTCAATACGAAAATCGGACGTGCCGTCATTTGTAATTCGACTAGATTTTTGCAATTTTTTCAACACGTTATATAATGTTGTCAATTTTTACTTTGGGCCTTTCTATTTCGGTTCAGAATCAAAACCCGAACGTAGTTTCGAATTTTCCGAATTAAAGTTTTAATCGAAACGAGTATCAATAGTATCAATTCACTTACTGAACAACAAATAATACGGTGACGGGTTTCGCAGCGCAATCGACCACCGTCGTATTGATCGAGTAGTATCGATTAGACACGCGACGAAAACACATTTTGTGAACAATAAGAATAATTTGAATTTAAACACGTTCGAAAAACAAGTATTCATACTTTGAACGCATGAAATTGTTAATGCGTGTGTGATTAAATGACCACGTCTATAATTTCCAAAACACATAATCCGTATGGTTCATTCATACGTTTTAAACGGTAAACTTGTATATAGCGTTGAAAAAGGGCTTTTTTAAAAAAAATAAATAAAAATAAACGCTTCAAAAAAGTATTCCGTACTAAGAAAACCAGTGGCGTATTAACAAAAATGTGTTGGAGTAAAAAAAAAAAAAAATAGGACAGCAAATTAATAAAAAATAAAAAATGTTTTAGTAATTTTTGATACTAGAATATGGATCACTACAGAGTGTTTGGGTGGGCCTCTAGGCCTCCCCCCCCCGTAAATCCGCTACTGCTAGGAACACTTAAAAAAAAAAAAAATATTCCATCAATATTACGGTACATTGAACATACACGGTATACACATGTATAACGTATACCATAGCCGAAACCGTATAACCGCGTGTTATTATTTATTAGAGTACGAGAGAAGAAATATAACCCTGTGTGCGGCTCTTAATAACAGTATTCGGCGTATTAACGTGTTATTAAATTAATATAAACAAGCGAAACATTCGCGAGCCGACGGGATCGATAAATTATTACTATTACTATTATTATTATTATTATTATTATTATTTCAACCCACTAAATAAATATTTATGTTACTCGTACACGCCACAGAGGAACATATCGTATTATTCGAAATCGATAAATCTGTAGCGAAACGGTGTGCAAGAGCATTATTTATTCCTTAACAACGTACGTATATATGATACCGTCGTCACACGAATACAGATGTATAATATATATATATATATATATAGATTTTTTTTAACCTAACCTTATTACTAATTGTTTTGTAGTTTTTTCTTTTCCAAACAGAAAACACACACACACACACACACAGTGTTAAAAAATAATAATGATCATAAATTATGCACATCGTACAAAACATACACACATACCAACTATTATACGTTAGACTGTGTTTATGTTATTTAATAACGATTAAATTAATTAAAAATCGATCGCTGCGCTGTAAAAATATTTTCTTGTACATATAAATTTATTTATTATGTACGTACAATCGGTCGTTCGATCTAGTCGAACGAAAAACAAAACGGCTTTTACCACCGTATAATATCGACCACATTATTGAAATCGCGTTTTAATCATTATACATCTCGTATTAATTATTTTACTGTTCAACACGGCGCTATACTTTATCGTCCGAGGCTTGGAGAATTGATTATACAAACACACACACACACACACACATATATATGTATTAACTTCCTTAAATTAAAAAATTACATTTTTTTTTTAACCCGAATATTATAACAATTAAGTATGTAGTCGAGTAAATCATTAAATTGGTGTTTACCGGTATACATATATATTTTCTCGTAAAGTTATTTTAGACGAATGTACTGTAGAGCGGGAGGAAAATACGAAACGATTGTGAAATCCGGTCCATTGATTTATATAGTATATTATTTACGACGATATACAGAGAAAAGAAAAATTTTAAAACCCAAATTAAATATTAGAGTTGAAACGTGTGTCTCTGTCACAACGTCAATGTATTTCATTAAATAATTTACGACATCGAAGAGTAACATGTCAATTTAAAATGTTTAAATTAACCTGTGACTTGTATATGATCGTCTGAGGTTTTGCGCCGCGTGATTACGCCGAAGTATTGGCAAAATGTCATACTAGAAGGAATGTTAACAAACGATGTTCAATATTGCGATTGTTATCGAATATTTTGCTTTTGAATATACGTTCGCAACAAAAACAAGTTCGCAACGTGCATTGTTTTATAATTGACAATTACAGACAAAGAAAAATTCAAACACATTCTTCCACGGCGAGAAATTCAAGCGAAATATTTAAACGCCTAGAGACGCGTAGAGGGGTCCATCATGATATCATATTATTTTGCGTCAGCCAAAATAGGCAACTGCCCCAGGGCGACACATTTTTAGTAGGTATTTCAGGTTTGTTAAGCATAATAATAAGTACACCGTGTTCGAAACGAACAAAACGGTTTTTTATAGTTATTAATTTCGTCAGTATTCTTTAACGGGCGAAAACGGTGAACATTTCGCATGGTCGGTACATTTATGCGATGCACGCAACTCCGAAAACGGTGACCAAATTACGCCGTTGCGTGTATGTAAGGCCGGGGTTCACCGTCGTATTCTTATGCAATTTTCGATGCACAAGATCTAATTCCATGTTTTAACTTGACGTGTTTTTTTTATTGTAAACACTTGAAATCGTCGTACGATAAAACCTACATTTTTAAACACGTTTTGGCTACAGATTACTACCCATCTCATAAAATATTACATATTATTTACCTTATCGTACCTACACAGCACACGGGTTTTACTGTGAATATCATCGAAACGCATACCACGTTATAGCACGTATTATTCAATTAGTATAATAATAAACTGTCAAGTTTAAGAAACAAAAAGTAAACAAAAAACTTATTTCAGATTACTAGAATACTGCGATTCACGCACGTCACGCGATAAAATATATTTATACGGTTTTCCAACAACATTGTCAAACGAATTGTTCCTCAATAGTATGTAGGTTGGCCGAAGTGAAAAAATAATAATGATATATCCGATTTATATTTACTCTGTCGACACGTAAAGCAATTATATCCGCGGTTCAAAAATGATCATTTCGGCGATCATGGAATTCCAGGTTAAAGACGCATTGAATTTCGATCTCATCGTATATGGTTATCGCGACGACGAGAAATAATTGAAAGCATTTATTTATCAATTATTTCTTCTTCTTAATAGACATAAAAAACAAACAAAAAAACGCGAAATTCGAAAATAAAAACGACCAAAGGCGTGTGTACTTCGTCTTCGGTTACCTAACCACCAATCTACACCTTTATGATCTGTCCGTGTCATACGCGCATCTCGCCGTTGTACGCGCCCGTTATTTGATACGACTTTCACGCGCTTATCAAAAACGTTAGACTTGTAAACAAACGTTTAACCAAAGACTACGCGACGTGAAGTATGACACTTTCCGACGAACGTCGTCACACAACCTACACCGCCCCGACCGCACAAAACGTTCCGGTGTTGTACGTCGTGAAGGCGATCGTGTCGAATACGGCGTCGGAGAACGCACGCACGCACGCGCGTTGTCCGTGCAAACGTCCCCGCGGAAACCACGAAACGTGGTTTGGGGATTTGTGTCGGACACGGACATTCGAGCGTTTACGTCCGTCGCACACGGTTTGAGAACGTTGTCGATTGTATCGCGACGACGGTGACAGAATTATGAAAACGTTTCAGAACGCCGTTTCAACGAGCGCGTGCTCGATACATAAATTTTTATTTTTTGTTTGTCCGTGCCACGTGTACAGAGATACGGTTTAATAACGGTCGTGTACCAAAGCGGTTGAAGCGAAGCGGCCGATGACGGTACGGCATTCGGTGGGGAAATCGTTTTGTACAACGAAATACGACGCACAGAACGGCGATAGTAGTAAAAATAATATGTCGTCGCGTACCTTTCTGCGGCGTCCCTGGTACGCGGACGTGTTGACCGACAGGTCGGCTATGCCCAGCAGACAGTCGTCGCACCGGCACACGTCGCTGCTCATCGACGACATCGAGTCCAGCGAACTGGTCGACCCGATCGAGTCGGCGCGCGCCAGCGACGGGTGCGAGCCGTACTGATGGTGGCCGCCGCCGCCGCCGTTGAGCAGCGACGCCCGTTCCATTTTGGCGATGAGCAGCGCCTCCATGAGGGTGCGAGGCCTGTGCAGACTGTTGAGCGACCCGAACTCGGACTGATGCCGGCGGAGCGTCTGACCGCCGCCGGTCCCGTCGTCGCCGCCGCCGCCGTTGTCGGAGGACATCGGTTCGCCTCCGTAATCGTTGCCGCCGCCGCCGACGCCGTCGTCGTCGTCGTCGTCGCGAATTCCGTCGTCGTCGCGACGTCTGTCCAAGTGGCCGAGCGACGCGGACGCGCTCCGGCACAGGTTGCTGGACACGCGCCTGTTCTTTTGCGGCTCGCCCGACAGAGACGACATCGCTGGCCGCTGATGCTGCTGCTGGTCACACTGTCCGGTGGCCGTCGCCGCCGCCGCCGCCGCTACGGGTCACGCGCACACGCGGCCGTCATTCGTCGTCCGTCCGTCCGTCGGGATCGCGTCACCGTCACCACCGCCGGCCGCGGCCGCCCCCGTTCGGTCTGACCGCGAACACCGCTGCGTTTTTCGATTATAATTCTCAACGTGAGCACGTCGGCAAACAACAACTGTATTTATATATGTTATGTACGCGCCGTTTATGACTTCGAATTGCTATTTTGTGTTTTGTGTTGGTCATTGCGGAAACGTTCTCTTGTACGCTAAATTAAAAACCGTCGGGCGCGTAAGACCGGCTGTTTTAGAAGAACATTCCCCTCCCCCCCCGCCCACCGAATTTATCCTGTGCGGAAAACGCACGTGACAATCGGATCTTGTTCCGTTCCCGTCTGGAACCGAACCGAAAAGAACCGGTTTCGGAACCCTTCGAAATATTAGAGACGTAACCGATATTTCGAGCTACACAGGTTTTACCGGTCCTTCTCGATGGTGCCATCGTTAGTATTCAGTTTTTCCATTTATATTGCATGTCATTGTCATGCAAAATCATTAGAATCGTTTTCTCACTTATTTTATTAATATTAACGTTTACAAGAAATAATAACGTTTTCGTTACGTTATACACAGTTGTATTTGTATTTTTTTTTTTTTTTAGTTTCATTGCGTTCGACTAATAGTTTACATTTTACTCGGTTAGGTAAATATTTTTGACATTTTTCGATTTTTAGAAAACACCGATGTTTTTCGAATAATAACAAATACACCTAAAGCAATTTAAACGGTATTCATTTAATTCTGTTTTAGCCAATAGTCAATTATTATTTTGCAATTGATCTTATGGTCGAGTATTAGAACAAATAAGTTGAACATCTGGTTAAAACACGTTTGAGTTTTTGGAAAACATTCAGTTTTTCACGATTGAAGACTTGAAAGCGAACAAGCGTTTTCCAACAACGTTCCAAACAGTCCGAGTACGATTTGTCGGAATGGTTTAAACATATTGTGGTTACGCATCTCAAATCGTTTATATTGCGTAGAAATTCGATATCGCATGTCTCGATCGCCAATGGGCGCGTTTTGAAACGTCAACGTGTTTAGAAAAATCGAGTCTACACAGAGACACCGCTGCACACAAATCGAAATAAATCATAACCATGTTCTGTATACCAGAAGAAAAAAAAATAGGTTTTCGATTTTGTCTTGTTTTTTACAAGGAGTCGTCTCGCCCGGCACCGGTTTGGTACGGTATCGCGCGCGTAGATTGTGTTGCGTGCTCGTCGCCCCGTCGCAAAGACTATCGTGCACAAATGACGTTCGGAAACGGTGCGCGTTTTTGTTGTTGTTATGTTTTTCGGAACCTCGAGAACGTTACTTCTCCGAGTCATCCATAGTATATAAATTCATCCATTTTTATAAAAACTAATATTCGGTCATTCGATTTTCGGATCTCGGCGAATAACACACGACGGGAATACCAGCGCACGATTCGCCGGTCTCAGAAAGCGTGAAGATCGTCGGAGACGTTCACAAACACCACACGTCGTGGTACAAGAACGCGGGATCGCGGACCCGACACAATCATATTGACAATCGCGGACACATTCGGTCTGCGGGCATTTACGATCTAAATATTATAAACGCTATTTACGACCGGCACGCGACGAGCCGTTCTATGTCATAACGAGTGTTTTGAGTATACTCGCCGTGTCGCGAAACACTTTCTATTATTTGATATGAAAACAAAATAAAACCCCTATACACTCGTAATCAGGACGTCGGGTCGGATGTAAAGTCGCGTGATGCAATTGGATTTGTTTGTTCGTCAACGAGTGTCAAATTCATTGATCGTGTTCACAAACGAACAACGTACAAGTGCCAACCGAGTGCCGCCGACTTTGGTTGCAGTCCCGTTCTCCCGTCGACAACGGACACATTACTGGCCGGAAATGTAGAACGTGCGACGGTCAAAAGTAAATTTTCGGTCTACAAGAAAGAAGGTTAGAGCGCAAGTAGTATTGTTTCGCGTTTATCGCACAGAAACCCCGATGTCGTATTCTTCCCGTGCCCGAACCGTAGCGCAACCGTTTTAGACGTTATGGCGGTTTGTTAAAATAGTGTAATATTTAATTATTATACACGCGAATCGCGTCGTTAACCGTTTCGCGGCTCGTATAGATTTCGATTAAGATTCAAAACGACTGGTTTCAACGTCCCCCCGCGCGCGGCACCACGCCGCTATACGCGATATTATTATTTATACGGACGGCCGGTTAATTAAAATATCGCCGGTCCGTTAACGACGAGCGTTTATGGCGATCACGCGCGTTAAAACAATATAATAATTAGCTGTATATTAGTAGTAGTACGCGTGTACGCATATTCGAAAGATCTCGAGAATAATACCGTGCAACACTCGTGCGTAGGTGGGTTCAGGGGCGGACTGGGAGGCGTTCGGTCCATTATTCTAAGTTCGTAAATCATCATTACCGATTGTACGTGGAAAAAATCGAAATTGTTTGAAACGTCTGAAATGTTGTTGGAATATTGTGTGTGTTACCGGGACCTTGTGTTTGACTCGTCGGGCTGTAACAACTACTATTGATATTGTTATTAAACTGTAAAAATACAAAAACAATATCAGAAAACACTATTGAAATGTCCAAAATGATAATGTTTAGCTCGAAATCGATCGAGATCTGCAAAACAATGTATTTAACAGCGCGCTCGCAAATAGAAGAAGAAATTTAACGTTTTCAAATGATGTGTATTATTTGGTCGGTCTGTGTTCAACGAGGAAATCACGAGAACCGAAATATGTCGTTTTATCCTTTTTACAGCCGAACGCGCAGCGGCGGCGTAAGCGAATAATATTTTGGTCGAAAATGAAAACCGACAAATCCGAGAGATTGATATTATAACTCATGTGTGTGTGTGTGTGTGTGTTATATGTTATACGACAGATACGATTTTTATCGTCGCGTGAAAGTCAGATTTAACGATGGGGAATTAATTGATTATTATTTTTCTATGCCCACGTTTCGCACAGATATTACTATTATTATTATTATTATTATTGTACACATCTTTGTTGACCGACGACGGTTTTTCGCGCGAAAACCAGTTATTGTTGTGCGCGCGCGCGTCCGAAGAATGCGGAGACGAAAACCGACGCAAGTGACATTAAAAAAATAAAATAAATAAATAAAAAAAAATACAAATAATAATAATAACGTGCCGCGCCGCCTTATTAAAAATAATAGGGGACGACATAAATATTATCGTGTGTATGTGTGTGAATAATCCTCGTTCCTATTTCAACGAGAAAAATATACGATAACCATTCGTCGGGTACATAATAATAATAATAATAATAATATAATTAACGTTGTCTCATTGACGTGGCCGGTACGGTAAAAAATAATAACGCGGTGACGGACGCGAGCGCGAAAACAACGACGTACGTCGCGAGAGTCTGAGCAGCGACCGTCATCCGAGGTGACGTTTCATTTCCGTAAATTCTTTTTTAAAACGGTTCTGAAATAGCAAAAATAAAAATAAAAAAATCGCCACGTTTGTAAGAGACGTCTAGAAAAACTGTGAGATTCCGGCTGATCGGATTTCGGTTGTGTGAAAACCTATAGAACCGTATTGTCGTCGTCTACACGATTGATTGGAATTTCCTTGTTCGCCGGTGGCCCATTTCTTATTTTTAGAATTTCGATACAATAGTGCCGTTATGACGCGAGTTCTCCGCCGCATATTAAAAATGTATTAACTTTAAATTGCTCATATTTTCTTGAACACGAGTTTTAATCGAAATCAGCCGAGTAAACGTATATGTATATACTCGTATATAATAACGTCCATAACGTTTTTAAAGAGGAGGTAATATTTAATGGGTTATTGACTGATTTTTAACAGCGTCGCGTTCATTTATTTCGTTGCTGCATTTACTTACGCGACTACCGATTATTATTATTACTCTACCGAGTACGTCGTTTATGATTTATCGAGTCAAATAGTATTGTACGAGATTAAAAAAATATAAAATAAATAATAATAAAAAATTGTGTCCTCGTTCTCGTGCACATATGATTAATTATATATTGACGGATAGATAGACTCTCGTCGGCGGCGGCGGTAAGAGTTTTATCAAAAGCGCGGCCGACGAATATATTACTTATAATATATATCTATATATTATTTATAACAAGACATTACGTACTTAATTGGCGACGATTTATCAACGTTGTTCAAGCACGATAATTACTGTACCCCTGCGACCGATTCAATGATTCCGATTGAAAACATACGTATATATAATTATTAAATTTTTTTTAGAAATATATTCGACCATAAAATAATTGCGTGTCGTATTAAACGCTCGTGTTTTAAAACGGTTCGCGTTTCGTAAACGAACGACAAGCGAATTTTATTTACGCACGTGTCTGAATAATTATTGTTTTTTGTTATTATTAAATTCGATCAAATATTCGCTCTGTATAGTGCGTACATACGATCCGAACGGTTATTCTTATATATATATATATATATTATTGTAAACGGAAACGATCAATTTACACAGTTGGACGAAATATTTCCCGTGACGTCGGATAAATTTTGATTATTTACACGGGGTGATACTACACTGTCGAACGCTGAGGTGTGGGGGAATCGTCGTTTTTTTCGCAAATTGCGGTATAATTATATTGGGCGCGGTCAACACGGTTGCAGTCAATTGTTATTGGAGTTCGAAGAACGAAGCAGTCCGAAACGGAAACGCGAACATGATACGACGACTCTCGAGGAACGATATTGTTTTGTAGAGTGGTTCGCGTGGATTTTTTTCGCGTTTCACGTACGCCGTATTTCAATGTTCGACGTGACCGGTCGCGACCGTATTGTACATGCAATATACGTATATATTATTGTGTACACGGCTCGAGAACGAGTTAGCGATATGTTCTGTTCGACATTACGAGTGCACAAAAGACTGACGATAACGTTGTACACACATACAATCCATAAAGAGAACGCGCGCCGTCTTACAATCACAATTCTACGCGCATCGACTTCAGAGACGTGGTCCGACGCGAGTGTAAGAACGCGAACGGTTTACGCTGCATCGTCGTCGTTTATTATACGCACAAGTATCGCGATTTAGGTTATGGCAGGTTAGGCCGGATACAGTTCGAGACCATACGTTTCCGAGCACACGCAACGCGCCATGTAATATCTCATGAAATATAAATTGTCCGCGGGGACGACGAAAATATTTTAACGCTTTTGAGCGCTCGTCTATCGTCGGGTTTCAAAACGTTGGGAAACAATGCGAAATGCGAGTAAGACGTTTTAGCCGGTTTTCCAATTTGCGTGATAGGCCCGCGTGTCATATTGTCCACGCGCAAAACACTCTGAACCAAAATCTATTCCTAGCGATTTGAAGGTTTGACATTGTAAATTCATTTCATTTTCTGCCATATTGTGAAAGAGACTTTCGGAAGGATAATGTAAATGTTCGAATCGGTATGACAAGTCCAGACGTGATCGTATAGGGCCGTGAGCGGTATGAAGGCGAGTCTCCTTGAAGTTTTTCGTTCTTTTCAGTTTTTAAGATTTCTGTAACTGTGGATATCTGTTGCATGGCGAGGTGTTTTTTATAATTTGGATCGATCCTCATAACATTAATATATTTAACTTATAATGATTTATTGTCTAACGATTTGTATTTTGTGACGTCAACAGTAAATAAGGTTGCGGTTTTCGTTGCGTCGGGACTAGTAAAATTCGTTGATTTCAAATAGAAATCTATACGATACGATTGTACAGTAGCTTTTTAAACAAATAAAACAATCTACAAGAACATTTTTACAGAAGTTTCTATTTTTTGTTATTTTCGCAGCAACGTCCAAATGTCTCGCCGTTACGCCACGCGATACACATCTACAATAGATATCGCGAATACCGCAGGTAAATCAATGATTAAAAACGATGTATATATATTATACACGACGACGAACCGTAACGTCTAACCGCATTGTTGCGGGCACGTATTATATACACGTGCATATACTCTGTGCAGACTTGGCACGGGGAGTTTGATCAACGACCGAACAAATGGTTTTTTAATAACTCTATTACCGAGCACTTAAAGCGCCGCACGCCGATGTTTAATATATACATATGTATGTATAATATTGCATTAGCATAATCCGCCTGCCAATTCGCGCCGACAAATTGCCGCCCGTCCGATATTTATGAAATCGAAAAATATACGATATACAAGAAAGAACGTCCGTGAAGGAGGCAAAGAAATACACGACTATATATTACGATATATATATATTTAATTAATTATATATATATATATATATATATGACCTCGGGGTGAATTCCGTAAGAGATCGGTAAAAAATTTGCACCTTCCTTCCCCCCACTATTCGACGCGCATAATATTTTTGCTCTATATACATATATGATATCTCGTATTATATGAGTACCGTACGTAGGCTTTCCAACACGTCTGTATATATGTATAAATAAAACATTTATCGGAAGGATCCAAGGTGACTGTCAGAGCTAATCGACCAATTCGAATGATGGATTCATCATCAGAACCCGTGGGGAGCTGTAGGCTATCCATAGTTTTCTCATTTCATCGTCAGCGCCGGTTAGAAGAAATCGTAGTTAGAAAAAATAAACAAAATCTTTTTTTCGATCATTTATACGTCGGACACAGTTTAAGCACGTTTTCTTTTCAGAAGGGTGGAAATATTTACGATTTGTTAGTAGTCCAAGTACGATTTACAGACAAATTACAGCATTGGCTCTAGGATATTGTAGCGACTCCTCTGGGGGATGTCCAAACATTGACTCTAAAATCACTGTTAGAGTCTCACTCTGATAATAAGTCGATTGCTCGATGTGTAAAAACGGTGCTCTCGAGAAATAAAATCATATGGCCCATCGATGTCTTATGAAAACCATCAACTCGACTTTACACCATATCATTGTATCAGGTCATGTAATAAACTCAGATAAAAAAGTATCCTTTGACCATAACCGACATTGATAAATAAACACATTATTATAAAACCAATACTAATAGGGATAACTGTCCCTTTACCCATTCGAGAACACTTTGCTAAAAAATGTCGGTTGTTTGTAATGTACGAGGTAATCTCCGAAATTACTGAAACGATTTACTTCCGATTTACGCATCGACTGACTGCTAATTCCCCAAAACACATAAAATCTAGTTGTATTATACACGAAAATAGTTTTCTACCGGCCTTTTTGTTTAGAAAAAACTTTATCGTGAATTTCGTACGTCTCAATTGATTTTGTACTGAAAACTTCGCCCGACACGAAAGTAAGTCGCGTGTACGATTTTTGAGTCAATTACGTATCTCGTTCAAAAATGATAAGAAAACATACAAAAATAAATCGTCTTTTATACTACTCGTACATTGACCGTTATTTGATTTACGATCGTAAAAATATTACAACCAAAACGATCTAAAACAATTTCTCATGACAAGTGTGACGGGAATATTCGTGTACACATATACTCGTATAGCTGCGCACATCAATATTAATATTTTTAATGTCCAGCGACTATAGGTGGTTGTCCAATAAATACAAAACACGTACTACGCGTATATATTTATATGGCCGCACGCGTTGTCAAGTTTTACAATCAAATTTACTATATATAGTTAACCGATTTTTTTTACATTTCGTGTTTTTATAACGTATAATAGTTGCATGTATGTCCAACTCCAACCTGTAATACCGTACACGATTCCGTAAATCTTTAAAAATAGATATACTTAATTTTTTTTAATCATATTTAATTGCGAGGAGACGTTAGAAAACGTCGAAAATCTATTATTTTCTATAAATCGATTCGCTTTTACTTACACGCTAGTTTCGTGACCAGGCGTAAAATTGATATGAGGAAAACCACCAATTTTGTATAATAAAATTTTACAACATAATTTATTTAAATCGTCAAACATATATAGGCGCTATATAGATAATTACGTGGTTATACGAACACGCTACGTATTAGTGTTAAGCCTCCTAACCCGTAGGAAAAGAAATGATTGCCTCGTACAAATAAATAACATTAAACTCTAATATCAACTTAGTTAAGCTGATGAAATTCAAACATTGAAGCTATACGTCTATTTTATAGTCAACGAAAATCATTATTTTGATCGTATGTTGTTGTATTCACGGCGAAAACGCTGTAGCAGTGCGGAACTTATATGACGTACAGTTTTCAGTCGGTCGATAATTTTTCGAATACGTGTTATATATATATATATACTTGTATTTATTTATTTATTATTTATAGACGCAAAATGAAATAAATTTTTTTTCTTCTTTAGCAAGATTTGTTAAATTACCATTTTCAGAAAATGTTTTTGTATACGTATGTTACGTGCGAAAACGGGTTTTCTCCACGACGAGGACTTCCTCCATTTATGTATTTAAATTTTTACGACGAATAAATATATTTTGCAATAAATTATATATATATGTATACATATATTTATTTATGAGTTTATTAGGTTTTTTTAAAAACCTATTTTGTTTAAACCTATTTAATATTTATACGTTGATTATTATACCCGTTTTTAATGAATAAATAATTAATAAATCTGCATATATGTATATATATATATATATATATATTTATGAAAGAAACGGTGAAATAACTATGTATGTTTAAAAACAAACGCATATATATTTGTAAGATCAATACCCCTCACCATTTTTAAAATGCATTTCTAAGCTTTGTTCGCTTGTCTCAAACGACGTGGCGTTTGGAGCTACTATAATGGATATATATATATATAATTGGAGATAATAGGTTCAACATTCGATTCCGTCTAACTTCAGCTTCTCCAAGAGAGTGAAGGGATTATATGTGTCGTTTCTACCAACTTTACATTGGAGCGTTTTATATATTATTGACCCTCACCTTACAAATTGTCATTTCTTGATCTACCTTAACGTTTTTTTTCAAGTAATTTTCCACTATGATATAATAATACAAAGCACAAATAGACAATAGACAAGTTATATGTAATTACACATCAGTCCACAACACATTGTGTTTAGTCGTCGGTTAAATTAAACATTTGATACAAGATTAAAGATATATTTTTCTTCGTATATTCTGAAATGTATACAAAATGGACTTGGTTTTTATTAATCGTGGGATTGTTTTCGATATATATTGGTGTTGATATTTTTTTTATCGTTAAAATTATTTAACGAATTCATTATTTTAGGAAATATTTGTCTTGTCGGTCGATTGACCAACATCCATCTTTAAGAAAACAAAATGATTGAGTTTGACTGTATGAATAAAATTATATATATAATTTATATTACATTTCTAATGAATCTTAGAAAATTTGGACGAGTTTTGCTTAACGAAAAGATTTTAAAAAAATAAAATTTTTTTTTTATTTTTAAACTATTTATTAGGATATTTCAAACATTTTAGCGTAAGAATTTATTACAATCATATATATCGATCTGTGTAAATTCATTAGGTATTCGATTACTATAATATAAATCTATCTCCATAAATATTGTACATATCTGTGTGCGAGCAGTCCGCGTAGAGTAACGATATACGAGCGTAACATTATGTTTAACTCCTCCCAATTGGCGTTAATTAAAACATTCTAAACATCGAGAAATTATATATATATATATATAATGTTAATATATTATTATCATTATTACTACGCTTCTTATAATAAATAGTAATTTATGATCGTTGTTTCTCGAAACAATAAATCGATTAGTTCGCATTAAACAACTTTACTGTATACATTATACTAATAAGATTTATTTTTTTCATTTATCTATTCGGTATTCTAAATAATAATTCACTAAACATTCAAGAATATTATATTATAGCTGGTACCTCTAATTACAGGCAAATATAAGACCTATTGCCTGCGTAATTAATTTATACACGTTTTGTTACGAAAATATTGATTTTATATTTTGTTAAACCTATTATTATAATAAAAACATACGCAATTAAAACATAATGGGGTTTTTGTTGTTTTTTGTTTGGAGATGTTAAGGAGTGTTTATTTACATACATAGCTACGTATCTGTTATGAATCAGTACACACCTATCAAATTGGTAATTCAATACCACTATTTATAGAAAGAAAAATCCACATAGTTTTAGGAAACGTTTGAAAAAACTATGAACAAGATAGAGACGATATCTCGACAGTCGTCCTCACGTTATTATCATAACGTAACGATTATTAGTTATAGTCCATATAATGTGACAAGGGACGATATATTTGCGTCGAAGAAAACCAAAATTAAACAGAACTCAACCGCACAATATACAATAATAATATTATTATCGAGACGACGCAACACAATCACCATCGCGTTACAGCGCAATAATAATAATAATAATAATAATATGTACGTACGACGCTCACGCGTGCGATGTTACCATTGTTTTATTAAATTTTCGTACAGCGTCACGACCGACGACCGACGACCGAAACGGAGGCAAGTAGGTACGCCAAAACACTCGCAACGTTATACACGTTATGCTATATGTATATATTTATTTATTTATCCACAAGAGGTCCTAAAAACGTCAGTTGATCGGGAAATCGTCTGGTTTACGCGCGCGTACCGACCGGCGGCGAGAGGATTTCCAGAACGTCACACCCGTATGTCGATCGTACAATATATGATTGAAGCCGTACGGATGATGGTGATCGCCGTTCCGAATATCGGTCCTCAGCGGCATCATCCGGTCCTTCCGCGACGGTTGCGGTCGACGTTAGCGCGCGGCTACGTACATAATATAGAACACGATTCGCGTAAATTCGATTCCGCGCCGTAACAAAACAATTACGACAAAAAGAAAACAGTGGTACGAAATATTATATAATCGCGACGTTCGCGTTGTCTGGTATGATATATACGCGTTTCCTGCACGCAACATCCTTCCCAATTCAAATATCTGTTGACGTGTTCTCGAAATAGCGTATCGTAAACGATAAACGCGTTTTTAAAGAACATAGACGGGCGAGAGACACGGCTCCTATGCACCCCTCTGGCCACAGCATTACAAAATATATGTACGAATCGTCGTTTTCGATCGTGTTTTCGCGGTGCAACGGCTTCCCGATACCGATCGACGCGGTCTATACGGTTAACTATATGGACACTATAATTTTTTTTTTTTTTTTTTTTGTGTCCGGTTATAAATTACGACGAATCGTACAATCTCGCGGTCTTAAAATGTGTTTACACGCGTCGGGGAAGAAAAGAAAAAATACGTGTAGTAAATATCGTCTTATTTATAAATATATACATTATTATTAAGCGCGGTCGCTGATCGATCAGTTTCCTTATTAAATATATACATATATATATATATATATTATTATAATGTCGGGGTTAAACGCATATTATATTCGTATTATAATGTTATGTATCCAGGTTGATCAATACGCGCGCGGCATAATATAATATGTACAGGATAAAAACAAACTCAGCAGCCGAGCCGGACGGAAATATATATATGTGTATATATATATTTTTTTTTTCAGCCCTGGCAGGTTTCGCGTTCGCGGGTAGGGCGTGCACTTATATATACGTACACCGTATACATTATGCACAGGTAGAAGAGGTATACGCACAAAGCCGTCGTGTGCGACTGTGTAATTAAATCTCCGTTTCCCACGACGTATATACCAAAATCATGTCACGGTAAATAATAAAAAAAAAAAAAAATACACACATACTTAAGCCAATCGCATTCGTAAATCTATTATATATATATATATAATCTATTATGTATATAATAGAAAGAAAGAAAGAGAGAGAGAGAAGGAGCCCTGAGGACGTAAAAGAAAATCCAGTAGTAATAGTAGTCGTCTGGTTTTTAGTGGGAAGAAACGTAAACAACAACGAAAATACCCGAAACGAGCCGTCCGAACTACGAGAAAACATCCTTATTATAAAACCGCTCGTCTCGGTCGCGTGTAAACTACATCACACGCGCGTCCATTCGGATTATATTATATTATAATTTCTAGTTAATTTATACGTTTAATTCGGTTAAATATTGCCGAGAATCGAAATACTTAATATATACGCTTGTTCTCGTTTCTCACGGAACGCACGTTATAATTTTCGACGTGAACGAAATTCGAATCGCCTATACACACATACGAGTTCTTACACGACGTGTGTATTAATCGATGTCGTCATTTGTAGAGCGCGACGTAGTTGGGCGTATGTATACTTCTGTTTCCGAGTATTCAATAAAGTATTTTGGTAACGGTCAGCAGTGTGATCTGCCAGCAAATAACGACCTACTCTACGATACAACTCTACGACGTTACAGACTAGGTTGGTGCGGCACGTTTTTGAAACATTCAGTAATATTGCGTCCACGAACTCATCCTCATTATGAAAATGAGTTATTTCCGAGTGCTTATTTAATGGATCGAACATAAACAAGTCTGATGGTGGAAGATAAGGGCTGCATAGTGGATTTTGTGATACTTCCATTTATGTGTTTTTTTCAGCTCAATTATTGTATAGCAATTTCAAATTTTTTCAGCTCAATTGACCTCTCCTTTTGCACTGATTTTTCTTCTAAAATAATCAATATACCATAATAGTCTTTAGAAAATCAAGTCCATTTCTCGAATTTCGAAACGACTATCTGATTGCAACAGTTTGACTGCAAATATAGCTGACGCCGAATTGGTTCCCATCTCGTAATTAACCTTAGCACATTTTACAATCAAATATTAAGTCTTTCCGGAAAATTGCAAGATCACGGGCGTTCAATAAGTTAATCCAAAATTCATGAATATTTAAAAAGCTTACACAATTTTCTAACAACAAAAAATGGTTTTTAATAAATATTATAAACCATATTATTTATTATTATTCTTGTACGATGATATAAATTTAAAAAAATATTATATATATTTTTCTACGATTTTATTTTTCGATGGGAAAACTGACGACAAGTTTCGGCTTTGAAGTTAAGAAGATTTAAGGTTGTCATTTTTAAGTAGTGTCATAAAAATATACTCAAAACAACTACAGATCAACGAGAACGTGATGGGAATAGATTCGACCACATGAATGGAGAACCCCAAAATCGAACGTAAACCAATTCAACTACTTCGGAAGAAGAATAAAAGAATGAAAACAAATCGATCCAACAGCCAAGTATTCAATAATATTAATGCACAATCAATTTGCAACCGACGTGATTTTCTAATACCGTTTGCGGACTCGCACTTAACCATACATAGATGCATTATTTATACACAGGACCGGATCGGTTTTGTGAAAGGTTGCGCAGGTATATCTATCTACCTATCTGTACACAGGTATGTGAAATCAAACTTTAAACATGCGTTAAAATATTATTATATACACCGATAATATATTAGGTATTTAATACGTTATATAATTACACGTATCATATCATAATAATATATATAATAACGTCTCATAAAACATACGCGCTACGGAGAATTTCGTCTTTCCCTCTCTCGCTCTCTCTCTCTCTTTATAATTATCACGAAAAGCAAATTTATATAGTAATATTCAAATGTGTGTGGCTTTACCATACGCCATCAATTATATACGAGATTTAGTCGATTTTGTTAATGGTACATTTCGCGCACGGATTATTCGCACATTATAAATGTGTCAAAAAACGCTACCGCCACTTATGCGTCAACATATGTATATAGAATGCGTACACGCGCGTGTAATATACATTTATACTATGAATATAATTACGATGAATAATTATATATCAAACAATTTTTAAAAAATTGTTTTCGTTCCATGAAATTTTATTTATTACACCCGTCAGCCAGCGGTGGCTATTATTTGTGCGTATGCGCGGTTAAGAAGTAAAAAAAAAAAATAATAATAAATATACACCGACAGCCACAAAACGTATGGATTATGATATTACGGATTACAATTAATTATGCTGCGAAAACTATTAATCGTATTATAACATATTACCACTACGTAACGTTAAATCGCACATGGCACATACAGATGTATATCTTTTAACATGACACTCTTGCGAATTAAAATAACAAATCACCTTACACGCGTGTGCGCGCATACACCGTACACGCGCACAAGAATATTTATACATGCATAATACATATGGGGGGACACGCGCGTCACAACGTATTATAATACGGTGACAACGAACTTCGGGATTTACATACATCACGTTTGCACGAATGGTCAAATGTCATCTCGAAGTGTCACGCAGTCATAAATTAGTAACGCGATATTACAACTCCAGTATGCGGTTGCACGTGAAAACATAATTAAAAATATCAAACACCGTCAATATACGGCTCGGATTTTAATTGTGCGGAAAAAAAAAACAAAACATGCATTTTATTCAAAAAAAAATGGTTGTGTTTTTGACAATATTTATATATATTTAGTTTAAAGCGCGAAATTTAAAAAAAAATTATATTTAAATTTAGAAAATTTTTTTTTATGTTCCTAAAATAGGTTAAAAATGACTTTAAAAAGTGGTTTACACTAGCTGTTATGATTTGGCTTTGTCCGGAGTGAATGCTATTCTAAATGTATAATAATTGTCATCGTCTACGAGCGTTGAAATCATTAAAGTAAAAGTATAAACTATAATAATAATACTGTATGCATAATTTCCAAAATGTTTAAGTAGTGATATAGAATTTTTAAACTATAAATAAATTTAATCTAAATGAAAATAAACTGCCCGCAACTATTTACTATAATGATAAATACTAATATTTTAAGATATAAGATTACAAAATAATTTTTTTTAAAACGTGTGTGTGTGTGTGTGTGTGTGTGTGTGTGTACAAATATCTTGAATTCGTTTGCGTAGTCCTTCAAAAAATACATAATAAAATACGTCTAGATAAGTATGTATTTTTCGTTGCAAAATCTGTGAGTAAAAGGTTTTAAAATTTCCAATTCTCGATAAACATAAGTATAATATTGGTCTACGCGAAAAACAACCTGAACTCAAATCTATTCCTACAAATCTGAAGATTTGGTTTTGTAATATATCAAATTTTTTGTGACGTAAAAGAGACTTTCAGAAGAAACTGAAATGTTTAAATCGGCATGGAAAGTCATACGTGATCGCATAGGGATGTGCGCGATGTGAAGACAAGTCTCCTTCTTAAAGTTTCTACAGCTCGATTTTTCAGAAGACGCAACGTTTATTATGCACTGCTATTTTGAGAAATCCAAGAAAAACTTTCTTAAACTAAATCGAGACGTCCAAATTTTTTATTCTTTCCAGTTTTTAAGATTTCTGTAGTACACTCATGAGATCATTAGTAAAATATTTGTGAACATTTCTTCAAAATTGGTTCAGTCGTTTTCTGAGTTTTGCGATTACAAACGTACAACTTCATTTTTTCATATACAAATGTATGTATAAAGATAAATGAATATATATTGCAGAAAACAGTACGTGACGTTAGTGGTCCGATTTCAATACAATGAAGTCCGAAACGCAATTTGACATTTTTTGGACGACGTCCGCGGTGAATTCCAGTAGCCGCGCGATGACACAGACCAAGACGTGATCGATCACAATAAATAAATACATACATGAATGAATGAATGAATGAATAAAAAATAAAACGGGTTACCCCATTGAAATTCTCGGGAGTGTTTTGTCGGCACATCACGTACTTATTACGTCGTAGTAAACCGATATAAGGTGCGATGGCCGCCGAATGATGAGGTATATACGGTATATGGGTAGAGGATGGAGAGGAGCGACTAATCGGTTAAGATTTCGTAAAAAAACTATCATAAGACGTTAAAAAAAAAGTTAATTCAATTTTGACTCGCGTTTTTCTGTGCACGATATTGGTTCAAATGGATTACACTCAGACTGAGGTTATAGAGATGTACTATTACTTCGAATTTGAAAGCACTGATTAAAAATGATATCTTCGAAAAACGATTTTGAACAATTTCACAGCAGTTTATTACGATTAATGAATATCAGAATAATATATAGATATTATATCGATGTTCTTAATATATATTATATAGCTAGAATTTTTATGAAATATCGTACGTGTATACAATAATTTTCACGCGTTAAATGTAATACGTGAAGAAATTTTATTATAACATCGATCTAAAACGTGAAATGAATAAATTGTCGAGCATATCGTGTCTTTAACATTGCAGTATTTAGTCTTCAGCTCATAGAAATTTCAAACGTTTATTAATTTATGAACAAAAAAAACCTGGAAATTATTGATATTTTCCAACGTTTCGCGTTATTATTTTTGGAATTGTAACGAAATGCAATTTCTCGACTGTTTTCTAGCAGTTTTCCCTTGGGTTCGCGAGACGAAAATTGAAAAAATACAACAAGCCCGTAACACAATAACAGTACACACCATGTGGATCGGGAAAAACAAATGCTACAACAACGAAAAAACCACGCGTTCACAGCCGAAAAAAGCACATCATTGTAGACCAAATATACGCGTTCTTCGGTTCGCTCGTAATAAGCATTGGAAATATATGCACACGCGCCGCAATGATCACGACAATAATAATTGCACGTGTGTGAATCGTTCTTACACACACACACACACACACACACACACACACACATTTATTTATATGACGGCAAGTCGTAACGGAAAAAAGAAATATACATACGTAAGTAGCCGGCGTGCACGATACGACGACGTTAATCAGATTAACGTAAACGCACGCGTATATTTTACAATACAAATATACATACGTGTGTGTGTAAAAAAACGAATACTAAAAAAATGAACGCCTGCGTTGACCGCACACATATACGCCGTGTATATAATACGCGCGAAATATGGAGAAAAGATAAAAAGCTTTTACGGCATCGTCGCAACTCGGATATATTATCGGGTATAGGTATGTAAGTACACGTGTTCTTATACCGTCCCGTATGGTTTTTATCGATATATATATACAATACACGCACGCGCGAGCGCTCGCGTACAATATAATATATAACATAAATATGTATAGACTCGTGTGTGTGTGTAAACGTATAATAAGTATACACGACGAGTAATCCGCTTTTTCGTTGCGATAATAATATATCTATCGATGTACGACGACATATAACATGCACACGCGTATTTATTCGAAACGTTGTAAATTTATATTGTCGCCGTGTGCGGTATACAATATGGGCACGTATTGAACGCGGCAGTAAGGGGAGACGACGTCGCGCGCGCGCACTTAAAACCGCAGTCGGTTAACTTAAGACTACTTTCATGATACGTATAACAAACATATGAATAGAACTCAAAAATTTTCGTTTGTAAATCACGCTCGAAAACCTTATAATCTAACTGCGATTTAAACTAAACAACAGTAGCAATACAGCAAAACAATAATATACCTGAATTATCGCGACCGTGATAAACGCGCTTAAGTCCAGGAATTCGTGTATATATGTATATTAGTGACTTGTACAAGGTATGACCGTACACGCACGCCGTTCTATGCATATTTCGAGATTATACATAATGTCTCTAATTTATTCGCGAACTGAACACAAGTGTACAGTGCTGTATGATATAAATCGACGAATTCGCATGAAAATCTAAACAACGCGTGCTCGTCCGCGAAAATCGTTGTCTTCTCAGTTATTACTATTATAAACAATAATACAGGTATTCCGAGACTGAAAATCATAACGATTTTCGAAATAATACAATATAAACCGTACCGGAACGATCGTCGTCGTGAACACAATATATCTCCGGTCCTAAATTCTATATATGCGTTCGTGTGTTTCGAGTAAATTGTACGACTCTCGTTCTTTTTTTTTTTTTAGCTCTAAACAATCGCGTTTCAACACAATACCGCGTAACGGTCACCGTAAACATATTATACTGTACCATTACGGCCGCGGACAATTACGCAAGTACGTTAGTAAGGAGTTCTGTACATGAACACTCGGAAACGAGATCGGTGTTTTCAAGGCAATTATGTATACATTATTGAAACGATCGGCCTATATCATGTGGATGGGCGCATCTCATCGTGACTGCAATTATATTCAACCGGTGTACATATATATTATGTATATAGACACTAACAACGTGAAAATCGTTTTCGATACATATGTCTGTGCGTCGTAGTGGTTATAATAATACTAATACATAGTAAGTACCCAGAGCTGTAATAAGATACAGATAATACTGTATATTTTTGAATGCAATAATACAGATGTAATACAGAAAAGTTTTTTTTAAAAAATATTGTTTGAAAAAAATGCTACAATTCGTGGAATGTAATGATAATACGAATATTCTAAACATACAATAAAATAAACAAAAAATTTGACTGGGTTATAAGTATTCTGTCACAATATTAATAATAAAATAAGGCCTGAAATAGATTATCTACGAGGGAAGTTATTTTAGATGTTAATATTTTCCCATTGATACTAAACAGCCGTTCTACTGGAACGCTTAAGAGAAAAATAATTGTGTTACAATCAAAAAGAAAAAACTTTATAATTCATAACTTTTCATAATTGTGTTGTTCTTTGAATTTAAATACAAGCATTTAAAAAAAATAATCTTTAGAACTTTCTGATACGTTCATATTGCACGTTCTCATTTAAATAAAATACAATAATAATACGTTTAGTCTTATAAAATATATACGATATTTTTTAAAATTAATATCAATAAAATAATCTTACACATTATGTCACAGATACAAGATAGTATGTATTCTAGACATATGACACAGCTCTGTAAGCGTCTCTGTGTGTGTTAAACAATAGCCTGCTGCAAATAAAAATATTTGTTGACGATCTCGTAGATTCCCGTATACCACGACAAACGTCAATTATAAAATATGTGTTGCATACGTGTGATTTCAACGATAGGCTATAATAAAGCTAACGGCTTTTGTAATATAGCGAACGGCGATTATCGTGGCCTTAATTGCGTATTTCCCATATACTCGTGTGTATATATATATATACATAATAAGAGATCGTTAAATGTTTGATTGCCACATATATCCGTTTAAAGTTTTAATACTTGTGCATGACAATAATACAATCGCGAAATACGCGCGCGGTGTCTGCCGGTAATAGTATATCTATACAATGGACGTTACGGAATTATAAAGAAGTCGTGCGGATAGTGCGTTAAAGTCTCCGGACACTTGCAAACTCTTATCAATAAACAGTTTACAATATGATTATTATAATTGAAGTACTAACGAAATAAATAGACAAATTACTATTTTAAAACGTATACGTAAATCAAACGATACAGAAATACGATGTTTTAAAAATATTTCTTTTTTTGTTGACTTAAGTGAACAGCTGGCGTCTAAACTCGGCGATATACTACTTTGTCAACTATCTATAATTTTTTCCCCTCGAAATTTGTTGAAAAATATGTGAATATCAAAATATGTTTTGAATATTAAAACATATTTCGATGAAATATCGAAATTATTAAAATATGCATTGGATTATTAAAATAATTGACTTTGAATTCAAAACTATTGAATCTTAAAACTTTTAAACGATTGTAATGACCAAAATATGCATTGACAAATATTGTATTTTAACTTAGAACATCGCGAAAGATTATCTTATACTTACTAAGCATACAAACAATATAAATGGCAACTATTACGATACACAGAACATCGGAATTTTAATGTTAGATTATTGGTATATTACTCGCACGGTAAAAAAAAATAAAAATATGAGCGGCTATTACAAGGTATACGTAATAATAATAATAATAATAATACCAAAATTATTATATGTATAGGTATATTCGAACGAAACATAAACGTCAAACACGCCCGCAGATGGAGTATTATAAAAATAAAAACGAAAAAAAATACGAAATAAAAAATTCGCTTAACTCCTACGCGACCGGCTGCGATTCGATCGTAATTTGCATGGCTCGACATATTATATTACATATTCTCCGCGATATGACCGTAACGATTTTAGTCGGCAATTCGGGGTTAAGAAACGTTAAGTCGATACAGTATGTTTAGTGGGTTTATTAAGTAAAAGGTTTGGTTCTTTTTATTATTGTTATTCTTTTCTAACAAAAAATTATATTTAAAACGCCTACACGGTAAAAACGAAAAACAAAAAAATAACGGATAAGCGTATGGTACGTATACATATATATATATATATATATATAAATATTTAAACGCGCGTCGCGAACGACCAAAATCGCACATTACATAACATATTTTAACGTCGTAAAAAATCTATCGGCTGTGAGGTTTCTAGACACGTCAAAACTATAATTTTGCGAACGGAGTTTTTTTCGAATTACTTATACAGTCATAATATATACATATATATCTTATACTGTGCTGCAGCCAGTGTACGCTCGTAATTAAAGTAAAACATCCGAGAATCGATTAAGTCGATATAATATATGTAATGTGTATTATATTATATTGATTTCGGCCTTAAATACGCTCTAAAAAGAAATATTATATTACCCGTACAAAATATATACGATAAACATAACCGCGTCAGTCACCCACACCCACTATCCGCACACCACTTATACGCACGTTAGATGCGATTTGCATATTTTTGCATAATTATTACTCGTTTAGTTAAATCGTTTACACGATACGATGCATTTTTTTAACGCGAGCCAAGAAAAATATAAATGATTTTTATTTAGTTTTTCGCACATCTCGCATTATGCACTTCCATATGTTTATTTTCCATCCTTTATTATTTATCATAGCTGGATCGATTTTTGATTTCTAAACGGCGACCAATAAATTCAATTATGAATTCGTAATGGAATACATTTTTATGGGAATGTACACGTGTTGGTTTTTAAAATCTTATGAATATTTCCCGTGTAATATGCGTTAGAGTTAAAAACACGGTTAACTGGAGAGGTACTGCAGTAGATATTGTAAATTGACCACCCTCTCGGAAACGCGGCGTAATCGTGACGACCACTATCTAACATACAATAAACGTGTTATTGTAACAGAAATACGCGTATCATCGTTTCCATCGAACTTTGAACAACTATTCCGTCTCGTCCGAATAGGGAAAATTCAAACTACATTCAACGAGACTTTTGTTACTTGATCCGACGTTTTCGGTTTTAGGACTACGGGAGGCGTTCAAAATCGGATCGTTACTGATCGCTACTGTTGTCTCTGAAATAGTTACTCAAGTGCGACTTAGGGGGGAATTTTTTTTAAATATTTTAAACGAACGGAATGAAATCATTCGAATGCACGACAAGCGGACTACATCATAAATGCGTTATACGTGTAATGTTATATAATATAATACAGTACGACGCGATCGAAACAATAAGGACGCGGAGAAAAACGTCAGCAACAGCCTATGTATCATATCGTACATGCGGACAGAGACGTGCAGGTACGCTCACGAAATGGGTACGGTCAAATATTACACCGTAATAACATATATCATACGGACGGACGAAATCGCGCGCTGTTCGACACGACTGTTCACGGATGCGATCAAATCAAACGATTGCTCGCGGAATGGGAGGGCACGGTGCGGACCCGATACGTTTTATCATAATATTCGAATAAACACGCAAAGCACGACAACGACGACGACAATGAGGTACGCGTTTACACGCGAGAACATTGCGATATCATCATACACGTGCGATAATGTAATATAGATCGTCTTCGGACGTCCCGCTGTCGGAAAAATTTCGATACTTTTTCAGTATATTAATTGTAATAAATCAAATTATTTTCGACATTATTAGAATCGATTTTAATGGAAAATCTATGGTTTTCGGGTATGAAATCTTTTCGATCGAACGTTTCTATCCGAGTCCCTTCAAGATAAACCGAAAACATTCATTTCCCTGATAGCATAGAACACCAAGTCTTTCCAAACCCTCTTGGAACAAACGCTAAAGCAATACTGTCGATGTTACATCCAAACTGGTTTTCAAGTTTTAAACCGACTTTGTATACTAAACGTATACACGGACGTAAATCTAGCGACGAAAATCACTGCATCCGTCGCGAACTCGTCGTCGGGAAAACGTGTTCTCGAAATTCATGATCTCTTCGACAGCAATAATGCGCACGGTTTCCCGCCCCGGGCCGAAATTCGGCACCTAATTCAGTAGACCACAAAAAAAAGAGGAAAAAACAAATAAAAAAGACCACGGGTAATATTTAAGACGCGTTTTTAAGACCGGAATTCCATTACTCGTACGTAGTGCCCAATATATTGTTACGCATATATGTACACGTGCGCGCACGCAGGTATTCATCGCAAACGACCATTACTATACCACACGTCGTCCCCGACAACCAGGTAACAAGTCTAATACGTCGAGTCGTAGTATACGATATTATTATACTCTCTCTGTTTCTCTCTCTTCGTATTATTATATAATACGCGTGCGCACTTCAACATCGTATTCTGTGCTTGCACTTGTAAAACACGCCATGTACAAAAAAATAAAATAAAAATAAATAACCAACCAATACGACATCATACGAATTGATACGTTATGATATGTTTGCTCGGGCGCAACCGTGCGATTTCTCGTTCGATCGCGTACTGACGATACGTCCGTCGACGAGTTGTTCAATGCGTTTAGTATAATCGACGTACATCGAACAGCCACACGGTCGTTTAGATGTGTTCAATACGTTTCGGACGAATAAACGGAACCGTGCGTTGGGTGTCGCAGCACGAACAAATATATTACTATAAAAAGTAAACGCCTTTTATGTACACGTCGTTCAGTTCTCGATCGAACGTATCAATCGTTCCGTCGCTTTATACTAAATCGATCCTATCGACAAGACGAACCGCAAGATTCAAAATACATCCTCCTTGATTTCATAATCTCTCTATTTCCCGTAAATCTATCGTCTCCATTCTTTACTTCTACCGTTCATTCCTTATTGTTCCCTTACACGACAAGCTATGTCTAAATCTTCCGTATCAATTCCATTATTAATTTCTGTCTTTCTGAAGGTTTTCTATTATAAAATATTTCTTTTTTTCATAACCGTTTGTAACCCATCTTTAGTTCATGTTGACACTGAATTTTGTTTTTCATTTTTTAAAGTTATACTCGTAGTTGTTCGATATTTTATAGTTTTATCATTTAATTTAAGTAAACCTCACAGGTTTTGTCAATCTGATTATGGTTAAAGCTACCCCCAAAAAAACTGTGCTTTACTAAACGCCTTTTAGTAAACGCCTTTTATGTACACGTCGTTCAGTTCTCGATCGAACGTATCAATCGTTCCGTCGCTTTATACTAAATCGATCCTATCGACAAGACGAACCGCAAGATTCAAAATACATCCTCCTTGATTTCATAATCTCTCTATTTCCCGTAAATCTATCGTCTCCATTCTTTACTTCTACCGTTCATTCCTTATTGTTCCCTTACACGACAAGCTATGTCTAAATCTTCCGTATCAATTCTATCATTAATTTCTGTCTTTCTGAAGGGTTTCTATTATAAAATACTTTTTTTTCATAATCGTTTGTTAACCATCTTTAGTTCATGTTCACACTGAATTTTGTTTTTCATTTTTTAAAGTTATACTCGTAGTTGTTCGATATTTTATAGTTTTATCATTTAATTTAAGTAAACCTCAAATGTCCGAAGAACAGGTTTTGTCAATCTGATTATGGTTAAAGCTACCCCCAAAAAAACTGTGCTTTACTAAACCGTAAATTGTGCGAAAAACGTAGATTTATTTTTCGACACTGGCGGCATACGATGATCCAGATCAGAATAGCCAGCATAAAATATATTACAGAGTAATCAACTGGCACACATGCGCATGGGCATATAATATCATCGTAATCTATATAGCCGAACTACTGTTAAGTTCAACAATTTATCTGAACTATTCAAACAAAAACACATTAAAACGATTGCAGTCTGCTTGTGGATTCAGGTCACGTTTTGATTGTGATTAAATATTATATGATATGCTTTTTAGGCGTAATGGCGGAACGGACAGAAGCACTACGTCGTCTTGTACACGATTTCATTATGGATTCGTATACATTATTAGAACATGAAAACACAGGATCTGTCGATTGTGTACTGCTGCAGGTTTTAATTAATGTCTACATTAAACCCACGAAATATCTTTATACATTTACATATTCTAAAGCCATTATATTTGACAGCGAGTAGGTGTTAAACAGGCGTAGTGCGTATATATTATAATCGTGTTTTTTTGCCTACAATCTTATGCTGCTTATTTTACTGTTAAACGAACATTACGAAAGCATTTTCGTAGGAAATTTTTTTGGCAACGTGCGAAGGACACGTTGGCAATTCGTGCCTCGTCGACAGACACATGCGACAAAATCAGCATGTCGAATTGATAAGCCGAGCATAATCAACGCGTCGACGGCTACGGTTTCATGATGTTGACGGGCGAGGGCCCCAGCGACTCGGCCCCCGTCATTAATCTTGAACCCTCTACGTACTGTCGAGATGAACGCGTCGTTTTCCTCCGTCACGTTCGACGCGGACAAAACGAGCGCCGAAAAACCAATTATACCATTTACGATTCGGGCAAGTCGTACACGACACCGCGCGTCCGTTATTCGATTGGAAAACAAACGCGCGGCCGTAGCGAGATCTCGCGGGAACCGACGCGCGTCCAAATAAACACGTTGTAAACATAATATTAGACACGAAATATTGTTTGACAGGTTAATTGTACGGTTTCGCATTTGATCTGTTCGTAATTAACAAGTCGGCCGAATTGAGATAAACCGCGCTGTCACGTCCGCGGCGTTATGGGTTCGTCCGACCGACCTGTCGTGTCGGCGCACGTCCCTAACTACTCGCGAGATTCGTAGAAGAAGGCAACAACAATCGCCGGTCGAAAATCATGGCGCGTCTTTGGACACCATAATGTAATTACGACGTTCCGTCACGAGTCGAACGGGCAACGGATTGTTTACACTCTGTCGGTATAAACGACGTTTTGAAAAGCACGCATTCGATCGACAGTTCAGAATTACATGTCTCCATTGTTATAAGTCGAAAGTAGTCGTGTACTTCGTTTGGATTCAAATTTATACACACTATATAGGTCATCTCGGTTTATAATTACTATACGTGAAATAAATCAAACGATTTTCACTAATAAAATAATAGATAAATCGCACTATAAAAACCAATTTTCTCGGGGGTTTTTCGAGAAAATATCAATATATCTACACCCACACGACGCCATTGGTTTCCCATTCATTTCAAATATAATTATTATTGAAGATTTCACTTGTTTAAAACGTGCGTTAGTGTGCCGCCTTACGGCATTGTATTTTTCGTTGAAGGTACAATTACATTTGAATTTGTAATTCAATGTAAAATGTATACAGATTATATAAAGTATACCTTTATCTAGAGCGCTAGAGGTGTTCGTTCCACTTTAAACACACAATTATTAAATTGAATTGGCACTTTTAGCGAATCACTCTGTATGTGCAGATACATTGTTGCGTAGTTACTACGCCGTAGTACAATAACTGGAACAATTTCCTGTATGTGGTGTAACATACTCGTATATATACAATATATATTGTGTGTACGGCAGTGTTCTAATTTTGTTCCTCTCAAAATCGTAAGCATACGTGTATATATAGTTGAAGCGGGCGTTTTGTTAAAATGCCCGAGAGAATAGTCAGAAACGATAATTTTAAAACGAACTTACTATATGGACGAATAACAAATACGTGCTTATATACATGTTCATAGAAAACATAACATATCGCATATGGGGTTTTTTTTTTTTAAAAATCATGAGTTTATTTTTCGCCAACAATAATGTTACTATACATTATTTTCCATTAACCTATATAGATCGACGAGGTAAGTTTGTTGTTCATGTTGTTGTTATTTTTCGCCCAACTCACATTAGGTGTTCAGTTAAATGACTGGGCAAATCGTAAATTCGTATTGAAACGATTGTAAATTGTATATTACGTTATGTCGCGCCGTGCAGGATGATCGTATTATAAAATCGCGCGCGACGGCGTGAGAAGAGAAACCACTAAACAATCTGGTTCCCTTACCACCGCGACGCAACGAAAATTATGACAAAAAGAAAATGACTCCACAATCATTCATACAACTTGAACAGACTTTAAGTATAAACAAGTAAATAGTAAGGCCATCCGCAGGGGGAGGGGGCGAGAGGGGTCATGGCCCCCCGCTATTTTATTTGATATTTGTTTAATCGGTAATATAAATGTCAAATAATTTTTAGTGTTTTTTTTTACGTGTAATAAAATAGTCGATTATAAATTTCTACTAATCCCGCTCGAAACAGTTATGGCTATAGATAACCATATCCGTGGAAACAACTTTATAGAACAGCTGTTGTAACATGTGATAATTTGTACTCCCGACTCTGTGATCTGTGATTTATAATTTTTAGTTTTTATACTGAGAGTATATTAAAAAAAAATAGGGTGTTCATTTTTTGATCCCCCCCCCGAAATATTTTTCTGCGAGTGGCCTTGGTAAATAGGCATACGCTGTTACGCTAGCAAGAACAAGAGGATAAAACAAATAGGGGAAACTGCTAAACAATACGCGTGGACTGCAATTACTCCAAATTGCAATATCAACAATGTGTAAATGGACGTGCGCGTTAAAAACGGCGAACAATTCGACCGCGCGGTTTGATATGTCGACCGCCTACGGACCGCGTGTTCACATTCGGTTGACGGCGTTCGCGTCGAGACAACGGCCGTCGTCGATAACGTACGTATATACGCGTTATGTAATACGGCTCGGCAATCAAATAACGAGACTTTCCTTCCAAAAATATTTTATAAACGATTTTTAATAATTTTACGTTTTTATTCTTCACCCTTTCGCGTTTAATACATCGTTCCATCCGTATTATCCATGGGCTGGAACACAGTGTTGGAAATCATTTTCTTGCAATGCCTCAATAATACCTCTGTCGATTTACTTTTTACAGCTTCAAAACGTTTTTCCTTTAATGCGCTTTTTAATTTTGGAGCGAGATCTGAAGAAGGAGGATGTTATAATACTGGCGTTCAATTTTTGGCTAGAAATTGCTTAACAGATAAGGCATTATGAGTCGGCGCATTGTCTTGATGCAAGATCCAACAGCCGTTTTCCTACAATTCAGGCCGTTTTCTTCTTACTCGTTCTCTCTCTGAATGTTGTCGAAAATTGTAGATAATAATGTTGATTAACAGTCTGCTAACCATTCAATCATTATTACAACCTTTATATCGAAACATACGATCAACGTGGCCTTAAGTCATCAACTTCCTCACGACCCTCACGAAATCGTTTGTGCCACTCAAAAACATATGGTCGTGATATGATATCCATCTCCATATACATCTGTCAACAAACAGAACTTTCGGTCGCAGATTTTTCAAATATCACTAGAAATTTTCATTAACCGACTAAACTGATATTGTTCGGTGCAATGACATTCATAGTTTATAAATGTACCAATTTTATTCCTTTATCTGTACACGTCTTATCGCTAGTTTTGATAGTCTCGTTATTTAATAGCCATATCTCGTATTTATACGACGGAATACTATGCCGAACGTGTGCGCGCAATTTTATTAATAACGCAACAGATCCGTTCGGACGTTCGGCCTCGGCGTTATAACAAATTCAATTTAAACCCGTCGACCAGACGTACACGGGCGGCGCGCGTTTGTTGTCATTTTTCTTGTTTTCTCTGTTACGCGCGCAGCACGAAATCTCCTGCGATTATTAATTACACGGTATTTATATACACGTGTACGTAACGTCGTACATGATACGTACATACGTCGTGTACGATTTGAAGACTCGCAAAAATGTGTGTTCAAACATACGTGTATAAACGGTTAAACACCAGTCTATAACGGAACGTTTGAAGTCCCGAGAAATTATATTTTACACACGATTTCATATGTCTATTATATTTTACTTCGCTACAGAATTATAATATATGGATAAATTGATTTTTTATTCTGTACATACTATATTCCGTGTAGACGTTCCGAGTAGTCTTTGGCTCATGATAAATTATTGTAATTATTTATGAAAAATCTTACGAGGCATAAAATTATAAAATATATTCGATTTTTACACAATATAGAACCGTAGATAGGTTATTATACGAAGGAAACCACACGAAAATATACTAAAAAGTAAATGTTTTAAAGTTCAGCGATTTGAGTAAATCGAGCAAGGCCTCAGTCTCCCGGTATTATATATAATATATATATTATGCATATATAGCGTTTCCGGATTTTGATAAAGTTATAGTACTTCAGCGTTGTAAAGTATGGTGGACTGTACATAACATTTAATGACTGAGTAATGACAGGTTCGTCAATAAAAATAAAATAAAAGAAATAATCATCGAGGGGCAGTTTTTCTAATGGGATTTTGATCAAAATGGTCGAGTACGTAATGTTTTTGGGAACGAAGACGCGGTTTAACTGGGTCTCGAGATCGGGAAAAATCATTCAGATAGTTTTTCGGAGGACGGGGATTCTTCTTCGTCAGGAAATTTGGTTACCAGTTATTGCAAAATAAGTAAATCCAGTGAGGTCTGGTTTCCCGGTATTCTATATATATTTGTCTACAATATTGTAATAAAATTCGTTTCAATATGCTATTGTATAAAATAGTATCTCGTGGTTTCCCACAAAAATAAATATTGATATATATATATGCATACACTGTAAGACTATCGCACGCGTTCCGTTGAATACCGGACACGAGGACTTGTATAATTATTCGTTCGATGTGCATTGGGTACATTTCAGGTATATTATGAAGATTGTTATTTATTTTTGTGTAAGTATATACCGCGGAAAAGTAAACTTGTAAGGCAAGCACATAATATCGTAGCATCGTCCGCTGCGGTTTTTTATGTATAATAAATAAATCAAGACGATTCCGGTTAGGCGAGTGTGAACTACATCGCCCGCAAAAAGTGCACAGCTCTGTCATGTAAATTATATAGTGTAATATGTTTACGTTCCATAATGTATATAATATATTACTATTGTTATACAATTCAAAAACATACACCTAGCGAAGAAACCCGATGAAGATGATACAAAAAAAAAAAACGATAATTTCCCGTTTGATGAAAGCTGTGTCAAAAACAAAAAATAAAAAAAATAACTTAAAAGTGAACTAGAAATTACAGGTTATGCGTACATATATATCACAGTGGTCGGCAGATACTTGTACACATATGAACATCTTGATGGGAGCTCGAGGGAGTTTGGCCCTCCCTTTCAGTTTATTTTGTAATTTTCAAGTTCTTGTGCTAAATTTGCTTGTTTAAAATCATTTAAAATCAGTACGCGTCGTATATGATAGTTGAACAATATGCGATTAAAGTCACAGATTGTTTCCTCTTCCTTGGAGTAGGGCACGTAGAAGAGATGAATTCAATGAAAGGCGGAGGAAGTGGTGGGGTAATAAACTATGCTCAATTCGTAGATGGGAAAAGACCTTGAAAATATGTTTAGAGATAATAAGACCTAATTAATATTATTAAAGATAATATTTTTATTATATTAAAAATCTGTAATGTTTTTCCAGAAATGTCTAAGACACATTTCAATTGATAACTAAAAACCAGAAATGTAAGTCGCACACCATTGTAAAAAAACAAACATAAATTTCAACTCGATGATGTGAAACACTTAAAAACACATGTATCTTATATTCCGTACGATTTGTTATAAGTTGCTATGACAATATATCCATAAGTTCCTCCACACGACAGCGCTCGTTCTCTTCGACGCGACGCATAAGAAATTGGATTAAGAATTAATATCGGACATGACAGATTTGGATGTCTATCAATTTTTAACATTGAAAGTACTATTAAACTAACTCAATTCATATTGTTGTCATGTAATCATGCGAGAAAAGATATTGCTTTAATAAAATATATATGTTTTGAAATTTAATTATTTTTGTATTTTAAATGTAGAGGTATTTTCTGATCATTAACCCGGATTTCGATCTCGTGGGAACTGGTACGATATACTACTATATTTACCCATCTCTCGCATTCATATATAAATGTATATATCCGGTCCACTATGTTTTCAACTCGGTCATTACCAAGGCGTTTCATCGTTTATTCGAAATTAATCAATAATCGTAAATTTTTATGACTTGCGTCCGAATTGGCGGTTATTGATATAGTAATTATTATGTAATACACGTATTAACCAAACGTGTATACGACTTGTAATTATCGGTTTAGATTATCATCGCGTATTTATGGTACACACAACATTATAAAATATTACTGTTTTTGATACACCGCGCGGTAAATATGGTTTGGGAGACGTAGTTTCCTCACCTCCTCCTTTCCACAATAAAACTCAATGGTCGCTGACGAGTGTGGTATGCGATATATAGACGACGTCGCTACATATGAGAAAGAGGAATAACGGTGCAGACGTTCGATTCGAAAGTGATATATTTGAACAGTGTATGTGGACTATAACTAATCGATTCTAGGCAATACGGTTTGTGATTTTCGTGTTGTTTAATTATTTCGAGAGGAGGGGGGGGGGTTATAATAATATTTACACGTCTGCGTTACGAGTTCTAAAATTACGTATTTTAGATTCCGAACGGATTGTATCGACAACGATGTGTTATTTAAAAATAAAAATTTTGTTTTGTTTGTATTTCGTCCGTGAACACTTATTCGCGTGTAAAAGGAGAGTTCGGATGATCTGATGCAAATTTATTATCAGTTTGGTATTATATTTGACATGTTTTTCGACGTTTACCAGAAGTTTCCACGAGCGGAATGGCAAACCGGTGAAAATCGCAGAAAAAATAAAACCTGTAAAATACCTGTCGACATATCTTGTTTCGGACACGGAAATGTTCGTATTTAAGAGCTCAGAATGTAATAAGACGATATTTATCGTGTTCCTTGATTACGAGATTGCCGGCGTCGTTCAAAATCGTCTTTCCAACACGGCCATTAATCGTGTCGCATTCAAATTCAAAACGACAACACGAGTATGATCTCCGTGCGAGCACAACTCGCTCGAGCCGACCGTTCTCCTCGGTTCGATAACGATAAACGAACGATATATTGTTATTACACGTGCATTGTCGCCCCGACACGGCCGCGCAACGAAACTTTATCGTCTCGTCTCGCGTGCGTACGAGAGCTCCGTACACGCGGCGGTGCGTTTTTAATTTTTATCAGAAACGGATGCTTATCGGAAAACACGCGGGACATACAAACGTACGCGCGCAAACGGGTTAGAAATGATATTATACGCGCGATCCGTAAAAACGCGGTCGTGCGGAGCCGCTGCCCACAACAATGTTCGCATTTGCATTTCGCGTCGCGTCTCGTCGGAGGGGACACGGCTCGGGCGGACGACCACTGAACGAGATAACCGGCGTCGGAAAAATACGCGTGTGCGTTACACGGTAACGTATCGTGTGTCGACGAATTCAATTGCTCGGAACGAACGACGTTCAATTCTGACGGAAGGCGTTGAACCCGTCAGCGTTTTAGGTCTAAGACGGCACACACACGCCCTCAATCGCTACTGATCATTGATATTTCATTCGATTTTATAAACAATTTCACCAATTCCGCGCACGTAACACGTGTAACCGTTTCGCGTCGTGAACAAATATATGATAATATATATCATACACTCGCGATTAGGTATCGTCCTCCAGTATACGTCAACATACATATACATACATTCATATACCGATAATAGCTGTGATTCCGAAGAAAACAGACAATTGTAACCGTGTACACGCCGCCGCTGCCGCACGATCGATCGAGATAAAGACCAATTATCGACGCGTTGACATTATATACGCGCGCATAACCATATATGACACAAACACTTCGACGCGACTATCTGTCCCGGTATAATAACGCAAATTCGTTTGTATACGATGTGTTCAGACTTCGAGTCGCGTCTGTCGACACCATTATATATATATATAAATAAATGCCCGTTGCCCCTCGTATCTTCGCGGAATACAACGTTGATATTTCATATTCCTTATGGTTGTACACACACTCGTATAGTATCACAAGTATGAAATGCGTTTTAAACGCGTTTATAATAAAACTATATATAATAATTCGTATATTACATAAAACAGTAACTTTCGGCATTCTCGTCAATTTCCTCTTATAGGTAAAATTTTACACGCTTTACGGTTTTCAGGTGTTTTGTATGTTTGGGTGTTTAAAAACCATTTATTTTAAAAAAATTGTGCGTGTTACGAGTACGCGCAGATGAAGTGAAACTTCTTTCAGAGTCAATTCAACCGATAGAGTATTAGGTTTGTATTGGAAAAATAGGTTGGTATACAAAAAAGTATATGGAAGTTACTAAATATTCTCTACTCCGCTAGGTAAATAAATATAGGAACTGTACGAACGGAGGGTGTTTATCAATAAAATGCTTACTTGGTCACAGCTGCTAAATATTTTAAAATGGGTTACTTGGTTTACCAATTCTAAGTCCGACTAGCCTGAGTATATGTAGCAATGTAAATTAAGCAAAAAAAAAAAAAATAAAATAAAAGAACACACAAAAAGTGGTTAACACAAATAAGACGGCCGTGGCAGTTTTGTTAGGTATACATTATTTGGCCCGGTGCGCGTATAAATAGCTAATGACGTGATCACAGTGCACGCGGGTGCACGGATGCACATTTACAGATGTGGTAAAACTAGTGGGGACAGCCAAGCGGTCTGCTTGCACACTATTGGCTTAAACAGGAACATTACGCGCATGCGCAACTAACCTCGAGAAAAAGTTGTCATGACGGGCCGACCGTAAACAGCCGACTGTGACGCGCGCAAAAATCCGATTTTTTTTTGGTACCCTTTGTAAATAAGTTTCACTTCAAAAAACCTTACGGCTATACAGATCATGTATAATATATCGTATGAACAAGTACCCCTTGAGCGTGTTCATTAAATTTAGTACGCGCGTGTCGGAATAGTTTTATGAAAATCTGTTGTATATTTGTAATATTATCCTATTCGATTATCATTACGAAGTGAAATCGTGTCGATGGGTCGAAACGAGTGAATATAATAAATTTTTTTTTTTTTACATAAAATCCAAAACATTGGGCGAGACTGTGGAAAACACGTCTCGCCGAAAATAAGTAGCGAATTTAAAATACTTAATTTGCGCGTCTCGGCGTACGTATAATTTATAATAAATAGATACGTACGTATATATCTGTCGATTATAAACGCGACGAAACGCACGAAAAACACTATTTATTATAATATCTATCATGGGCGGCTATAATTACAAGGCGGTAGGTCGGGCGCATGCAATATACTAGTGGCCAGTGATGGAAGCTGCGAAAACCGCTTTGGAAACAACGACGGTGAAAAAAAATGATAATACGATAGTAAAACAAAATAACAAGTTGATTGAGTTTGGCCAATTTTCTGCTCCACGCGAAATTGTGTATTTATTATTATTATTATTATTATAGCTAGACAAGTCTTCGGACCCCAAACCGAAACCACGATTATTCATAACTGTTTTGCGGACAAAAACCTATTCGAAAATTAAGAAATGTTACATTTACGATTAATCTATATGTGCAATTATAATATCGTATCGTCAGCGTTTGTTGCATGCTTTGCGAATTGAGACGTTTTGTCTGTAATATACTACAAACATATTGACACGTTCGATTGTCACAAATATGTAATTTGAACGTTTATACGTGTTTTTAGACTACACACGTTATGGTGTATTATCTACAGTCAATTAGATATACTGTTAAATATTTCATAGAGGTCCTTACGAGTACATTCGGATATGATATTGTATATTTTTAATATTATTGATAAGGGACCAGACGGCACACACGTCAATTTTCCTTCTTTAAAATCCGCCGCTTTCATAAACGTACAACTTTGTCTCTTCATATAATTAGTAAAAATATATGCAACATATACGCATCAAAGTGTATAGTAAATATATATATTTGGCAATGCTGTGAGGATCTTAATCGAGCACGCGCAACGGCCATAATGCGAACGTTGACGTTTCAAAAAAGAATATATACATATATATCTATAGAAATACATTCGACAATATTTTTATTTTTTTTTTGGTTTCGCGTCAGCGAACCTAGAAAATGTATAAATATATAACTGTAAATTCATGCGATAAAAACTATCGGTTTTCGATCACATATACATTATATATATATACATATAGATCTGCACGTCAAACTGTGCTAATCGCGAAACATATATTATGTATGTATAAAGCAAAATATTATTTAAAACAATTTAAAAAAAAATAAATAATAATAATAATTGGACGAATCCGAAAAATACACACGGCGCCGTAAATAACGTAAACACGTTATAGTTATTATTTATGTACACGCACATAGATAAACTAATTTGAATGCATCTATTTCTATTGGTCGAAAACGTATACTTCGTATAATGAACTGATTTGATAATTATATAGATCTTATGGGATTTACATGATTGGTTTTACGATGACGTGTATATTTATTACTGAGTGTCCCGTAGAGATCTGACGAATGCCGTAACTTTTGTTCTACTCAATGGTCTCAAGTTTTTATTTAATAATCAACAAAAACCTGTGCTACAATTATTGTATTTTAGTTTTTTTTTTTACAACTAAAATTAACAGATTACGTATTTTTTTTTTTTTTTTTTTGGAAATAGTTCAACGAATTTAAGACTAAATATAACATTTTTAAAAATATGTTCACAATTTCTTAAATTTTCGTTTATTATTATTTGTTAATTTCTTTGTTAAAATGTGAAATACTAGAACCTTAAAATGGCAATACAAAATATAATATGTTTTAACAAATTTAAAAATGGTGAATCACAATTGTTTTTTAAGTATTTAAAGTTTGTATTTCTGGTAAAATTGAAAATGCTTGCATAAAATGACGCGATTTTTTCTAATATATGAGTAAAATTTTAGTATATACTCGTATATATATATATGGATAAAAGTTGAAAATTGTATTCAATTTAATTACTTATTTGACTATTCATAAGCGAACGTGCACATTGAATCGAGTCGGTATGCGCCATTTGTCTTGTCGGATGAGTTCCGTGAAATGCGCAGCGCTGGGAGATGCTTCCGAACACCTGTGTCGACGGGCGGTTTCGAGGGGGTATCCAAAATTAGAGAGACATCGAAAACCAAATCGAACTAATTTAAAAGCAATCGAGAAAAACAATTCAAATCTCTTTGAAATTCGTTTGGCCGTTACGTTGTTGTTTCTCGGTGGGGAGGGGGCTGACGTGAGAAAATCGATGCGTACCGGAAAAACAACATAAAATAACGATCGTACGTAATACACGATTACTGACGATGACCGATCGACGGCGAGATGGTTACGGAGTGTGTATGTATGTATATTCATATTATATTGTGCAATCGTATTAAGTGATCGACAGAAAATATCGAGTGATCCATCGATCGCAAGCGCAAACCGAGGCGAATGCATAATAGCGTACAGATATTGTATTCTTCGCGCAGTCAGTCACGGCGGCGGCGTCGTCGTGTATAATTGACATTTTGATAAATACGACGTGACTTTCGTATTTTCATTTTATTTTTTTTAATCCGTCTACGGCGGCGGCGGCGGTTTAATAAAATGTAATTTATTATAATAAATGGGTCTGCGTCATAAATGACCGTGTGATCCACATTGCGCAATATAATATTTATATAGTGCGTACACTATCGCGCGAACGTTTGTGTCGGGTTAGGTACTCATAACCACATAATATATACTTTCGACAACGATTTCTAGACAATCGGAGACATATTAAATTATTTATTTTTCGCAATAACGCGTGGCGTTCTCAAATGGAACAAAACGTAAAAATAGAAAAACGTGACAATTATTGTTTTTGTAGCACTAGTAGTAGTACATTTCGGTATATGTTATTGAGCTGTTAACGAAAAAATAAACGTTTTTTACCGAGGGTCGCTCGAAGGCCGTCACCGCGCGAGTTTTACGCGTAATATACTTATATCATTTATTATAGATAAACCCAATATCAAAATGTGATTTCCGTTTAATCTTATACATAGACGCAACATCGTATGACCTAGTTACGCGTAATGATCATTATTATTATTTATTATATTACGTACATATACGTAGCTTATACAAAACCATCATAAAAGCGCGCTTGAAATACGACGAAAAATATGTATGTCATCGTCGACTACCCTAAATAACATGCAAAGGTTTAACTGGTTGAAAAGTTTAAGCCAAGTCAAAAAGGTAATTTTTGTTAAACTTTTTACAGATGATTGTCGTATCTAATGCGGATTTGGAATATATGCCCTAGCGAAGTTCGAAATGCATTATTATAAGTACTATAAGACGGTCGACAAGTCCGAGAACATTTATCTGCATAGTTCACATCCAACGGAATAATAACAATGTATAACAACATCGATATTTTACAGTTAAAAATTTTTAAAATTTAAATATTAGGAATGACGAAGAAGACCTTTGGGGACGGGTTACGTATCAAGACGCGAGAAGACTGTGTGTGAAAGGGGATGTCGGAACGGATGGAAGCAGACGATTCGTTTGGAGGGACGGTCGTGAAGGGATTGGCCTCTTAACTGATCATATGATCGTACGATCAATTGTTTGAAAATCGTGTGAAGATGAGCAGGAGGAGGAGTAGAGGGGGAGTAGAGAGATCTGACCACTACACGCCCTACTCCCCCTCATAACACCTGCGCGTCCCTGGTCTGTCGGCCGCCCAACCCGCGCCAAGAAAACCCGCTGCTCACCTCGGAAGACGTCGTGAGAATCGTGAGAACTTAGGTCGCCAAACAGATTTTTATCGGTTCGACGCGTGTGCGTTACAATATACATTAGCAGACGTACGTTCGCGCGCGTTTATTAGCATACGCGTGATAATATAACGTGATATCATAACGTTCGGTGGTGGCGCGGGGCGGGTGATTTTTGAACGCGAATCTACGAACGTTACGCAACAGACGTTTCCGCGTGACTCGTTCCGTCCGCCATGGTAAGTTACTGACCGCGACGAAGACGTCCGTCCGAATCGGCCGCGGCATCGCGCAATCGACCCACGCGATATCGCCATATGCCCGCAACCGTACCCACGATGAAAGCGTTTTGCGTTAACGTCGGACGTCGACGGGAGTGGGAAAGCTAGGCCCGAGTGAAAAACTGCGAGTCGATTTGTTGTTGGAGTTAAAGCGCGTATAACGTGTTACCTTTTATGTCGGTTTTTGTTGATTTTATACAGAGGCAATATCAATAATTATCGAGTTTACATACGTATAGGGCACAGTTGAAATCTGTTCAATCTGTTTAATCACATATCTTATGGATAAAACGTTTAAAAACTCGCCGCTTATTTTGCAATAGCGAAAATCGGACGGGAAAAAATTTCCTACCGTATATCACGACACAACGTTCTTGGTGAATTTGTTTCAAGAGCAAACGCGTCTAACAAAAAATGAACGTAATAGTCGCCCGTATAAAAACATTATTCACAATGAACCCATGAGAAACATTACATTTTTTCCGCATATTTTAATATTTTCAGTGCGTGCAATCCGAAACGGTCAATCATGACTAGGGCTAGGAATTTGTAGCATTTGCATTTTTATTTTCATAGTACTCCAAGACACAGCTTATCGAAAACAAAATTCGATTCATACATCGCAGAGTTCAAATATACAATTTTTTGTTGCATTTTTTTTGCATTTTCTTATTAAGTTCATGAATTAATGCGCTTTCGGCACTTTTGTGTCCGTTTGTTAACTTTTATATTTAGCTTTTGTTAATCATATGCATATTTGACATTTTTAGAACATTTAGGTACATATTTAACTTATTTAAAGTCAATTTACTATAAATATATTTCGTGTACATAGTGAAATTTTATCGGTAAATATTTCTGAAAATCGATTCTTAGGTATGGCCAGAATGATGACTGAGTGAGGAGTAGCGGTTGTTTCGATTGTCCAGACTTCGGACACATTGAGATATATTATGGAAAAATACCTATTAACTTGTTTAACAATGTTTGAATTTACAATAATATTATTTAGTATTCACTATTTATAGGAATTTCGGTGGTGGGTTCGAATATATTCTCGAGTGTGATCGAAAGGCCCGTGTTGTCGTGGCACCAATAGTCGTCAGTTCATTACGTTGACGTGTAGACAAATTTTATTATAATCCCGTGTCGTTGCGTCAGATTTTATTTAATACATATTTTCAAAGTTTAAAATGCCTAAACAAAAGAAATCATTGGCTTATCGTACAAATTGTTTTAAGAATTTATTTGTTTGAACATATGAAAATGTGTTCATTAGTAAGTTATTTTTTGGTATTAAAAGTAATTTCAGCTAAGCTTTTACATTTTCAAATTATTTATTAGTAGCATTTTCATGGTTAAAAAGCATTTTTTTTTTTTGTAGCATTATTAGTAACTTTTTAATGCTTTTACTGTAGGTTTTTAGTGCATCATTTTCCTAGTCCTAATCATGACTAACCATCACTTTTTCTACCGTTTGAATTTGTTGCTAAGTAACGTTTCAATTGGTTTAATGCAAGTACGAGTTGAAATCTAAAAATGTTTAGTGCGACGTTTTACAATTTTGTTGATATTCCACATTTAAATACAATTGTTACTATTTTCCCGACGTTTTTTCACGTCACTTTACATTTTAAATACTTAGTGAACAGTTCTACGAACATTTTGAATATTTATAAATGACGTATCATTCAAATATTTTTATATGTTTAGTTAACAAAACAATATGACGCTAGGCAAAATTTGGTTTTTTTTTTAGCGCAATACTGCAATCATTTTTCAATATTCTTTTACTGCAACAATATCCGAGTCCTAGTTATGACTGTAAATATATATTTAATAACATCATTGTTATATACGATACCATATAAGTACTAATTATTTCTTAAATCGACAATATAATTAGTTGCGTTTGTTTACTGCACCGGAAAATCGTGTTTTGGGTTGTTGTGCACGTGTGCACAAAAAAGAGAGGCAATAAAATACGATTTAATACGTTGATGGACAGTACAAAAAAAATTTTCCAAACAGGCAACCTTAAAGTGTCATTTTTTATTACTTAACTGACTCTGTACATCAAAATGTTGATTGTGTATGTCAAAAATTATGAAATAACTGCTATAGCAGTGATAAATTATAATTATTACGTTATAAGCACAAATAATTAATTATAATTATAGTTTTATTACAGATAATGTCTGTAATACGAATCCGTGTTGTGTGGTATTTATAAAAAAAAAAAAAAATAATAATATTTGTAAATTATAACTTGTTGACAGAAAAAAATATGGAAAATACGTGTGTACAGAAAAGTGTATAAACTAGCTAAAAATAGAGCGCCCACGGATCTGATGAGATGGGGTCAGCACAATTTCCTCTTTCATTAGAAACCATTGAAAATATGACTGCTATGACCCATCAGCGTGTTAATGATAAAAAATAATTTTTTTAATTAAAGCAATAATAATATATATATAATGTATACCATTGACGTAGACACATATTATTATGTAGTACTTAATACCTCCTACGGATTTACTCAGTAATATTATATAAAATAAAAAAAAAAAATAGTTTTGTTTTTGAAACAAAACGTAACAATATTTTCACTTTTGAACTTCTTACGCGAAATGTGTTGTATAATAATAATAATAATAATAATAATAATAAATAATAATAATAATAACAACGATGATGATTACGACGATGATATATGCACGACGCCTATGATGCGCAATAGTAAGTAGTAGTGTGTATGGTAATTTCTTAGACAATTTATTTTCGTTTCTTTTCTCTTCACAACAAAACACGCACAATTCGACTAGGCACAATATACACCTCTCGCCGTCGTGTACATCAAATTTAAATGCAAATGCTGTGCGCCGTACAAATTGTAAAGGCGAATTTCTTATTATTCATGTTATGCGCGTGCAAACGGTTTTTTAAAACATATACGAATAAATATATATATATATATACATACGTACATGTGTACTCGTATACGGTCAATTGTACATAGGACGAGAGACTCGGACACGAAATAAATACAAACATATAATTGTGAACGCGCGCTGTAGATTTACTTTTTACTATTAATTTAAGGAAAATTGGCCACACCCAAATGGAAAACGTTACGTTTCTAATTTCGGGATACTTTGATGGGATCGAAGAAAATGTATACGTTCACAAATATTTAATTTGAAAAATCCACGACATAGTGATACCATATTAACCAGCTAATTTCTAGTTGTTTATAATTTTGAAAAGTTAACGACGAAGTTATTTGACGTAGAGATACGTAAAAATTATTACACGATGAAATTCAAAATTTTGTCTAATTTACGGCATAAAAAAATGTAGCATGAACACAGAAACCGCAGTGTTTATATCGATACAAAGTCGATTACAATGAAAAACGGTGTGGTTTATTAAGAAAACTTTGATTTCCATAATTTAAAATCTCATATACGTACGGTAATAATCGTTGGTAATATATGTTTACGTAACTATCTTGATAAATTTTCGTTCTATTAAATTTAATAAAAGATAAAATTAACTTTCAATCAAACTTATTATTTGCCCGGGCTTGGCGGAATAGGATCGGGCCAAAAAGACGCCGTAGATTCAGTCGGCGTCACGCCGTTAAAATCGGTTGTTTTATTTTTTCACTAGGCGAATTGATTTTACGACCAAATGTTTTGTCTGATACGACAATAATTTAATGCACGGTTTATAAAAAAAACTCGGTTGGAACATTATATTCGTCGCCAAAATATCGTTTGTTACACGATCAAAACAATTATCCGACGTACGGACGCGTGATGATTTTTCACGATTTCTAATACAAGTCGTACGGCCACACTGTTCGAAAACGTTTCGATGCCGTTCGTCAAAAAAAACGGGTCCGGAAAAAAATTCGAAGTCATAAACACACGCAATAATAACAATAAAAAAACAAAAAAGTATCGTCTGGCGGATTACCTGAACACGAGTCACATGTCGTTCCCATACAGCGGTCCCGGACGTATTCGCGCTGGAAACCGGGAAAACGGGGAAACCCGGCGCGGAGACGGTCGTCCGACAGGCCGCGGCGGCACGAGGAACGGCAGGCGCACGCCGCGAGACACGAAATAATAATAAACGCGCACCGTACGTGACGCGAACGCGCGCACTGCCGCCGTACACACGCACAAACACGCACACGCGACGCACGCTCGCGACGGACTGTTTCGCGGTACGCAGCGCGGCTCCCGCCCGACTACAAAATAATAATAATAATAATAATAATAATAATAATAATAATAATAAATAATAATAATAATAATAATATATATATAGTAAAACGTGGAAAAAAAAAAAACCAGAGGCTGCGTTACCGTTTGGCGAATCGTGTCGCAGAGGAGGGGGCGGCGGCGGCGGCGGCGGCGGCGGCGGTGGCGAACGAACGAACGAGTACGCCGCGCGCGCGCACGCGCAGACAGACAAAACCCTTTCGACCGTTTAGGTGGAACGCGAGTTCGGTTGCGGTCGACCGCGCGCGCGACGTTTCCCTCGTTTATTCTTCTTATTATTATTATTTACTACGGTTTCGGCGAATTACTCAGATGGGCTTTTCCCGCCCGCACCACCAGCATTTCACCCGGTCAGTTCCCTGTCGAATACGGGTTTGGTTTTCCCCATTTGTTATTATTATCCGTGTTTACAAGAATTTTCGGCGAAACGCTATCGCCCCCCCCCCACCAAAGGGGCCCACGGTTTCGAAATTTCGCGGAAAACTCCGTCGCGAGGATTTCGTCAGTTTCGGAAGACCGCGTCGTCAGTGTGATTTTGTACGAACGCGTGCGCCGTACGACGAGTCGATCGCGGTGAACTCGTAAATCGAAATCGTGTTGCGCTTGGCCGAAAACAAAACCAAAAAAAAAAAAAAAAAACGTGCGGCCATCGCGGAGAATACGTAAGTACGTATTGTCTATCTGTATGTACGTATGAAATTTGATTTTGGCACAATTTTTTCGTTTTCGGATTTCGGTTTTCCGATCGATATCGGTATGTCGCGAACACACGCGGTTGAAAACTCGACACGCGATACCACCGTGTATTTTCGAACGGTCGGCGACCGCGACCCACGCACTTTTTCGCAAATCCAATCGACCGGAACAATATATCATTCGTTGATTATTTTTATTCGATTTTTCGACGAGTTTTATTATTATTATTATTATTATTATTATATATAATGTACGGGAATAACGTACTATTTTTTATTTTTAAAAATGTGTTCGTGCAGCGGCGGTCTTGTATACAACACAAAACGCATTCCCATACGTACGTAATATATTATATTATTTATAGGAAAATCGTCGAAACGCGTACAGTATTATGTATACGCGCAAGTACGGACGTGTTATTAATGCGTTTCGGTTGCCCCTCGAACACTGAACACGCGCGAATGATAAAATATATTTATACCGACCCCGCGAATTAAGCTATAATTTAAGTCCTTCGATTCTTTTTTTTTTTTTTTTGGTCGACGTTTTTCTTTTCAAAACGGAATATAGTATTTCAACACGGTCGTGGCGAAAAGTCATCAGACAAACTGGTTAATTAACCGCTGCGCGGATGGCAACGCGCCACATGCCATCGTATATTTTGTTGTACGCGAACGGGCGGAACTCGCTTGTTTTGTAGCTAAACGGTTTTATGTTTATTTTTTTCACGGATAAAACACGACTATTGAAATACCGCGATGACGCGGGACCATCGTCAACGTGTTCCGCGCTAAAAAATGTTTTATTCATGTTCCGTACGGTTGCACAATGATTTCTCTAATTTCATGAAATACATTTGCCGTATGGTTTGTTCCCACGTTTTATGTTCCCGAATGACGTTCTACGAGGTAAAATACGTTTTCCGAATCTCAATCGCTCGTGCAAACGCTTTCCCGTTAAATGCGTTCCAGTGTTTTATTTCCCCGATTTATTGTACGGCCTTCCTTAAAATACATACCGCGTGTCTGCGCGCAATAATTTTCGTATAACCTGTAGACCCGTTTGTGATCGACGAAAGTTTTTTTTGTTTTTTGTTTGAATCGACTCAATTTTATTATATACGCCGACCCGATGACACAGAGTTTTTCAATTGCGTCACTGGATGTGTATTTCATTAAAAAATTATAGGTTCGCTCGTTAAAAAACAAAAACAGACGTCCGATCACGCGATGTTTTAACGTACGCCACGCGCGACCGACTGTCTTTTTTTTTGGGGGGGGGGGAGGGAACCACGTTGTTTAATTATATTATTTTGCCGTTCTGCTCATTACGCGAGACGGAATATTCAAATCGTTTTTTTACCGGCTCCCCCGTACACGCGTACGTATAATTGCCCGAAATAAAATAATCTCGACGAGGTGATGTGATACCGTTTCTCTAAAAATCGACGGACCGCGGCCAATGCAATTTTACACAGGTATCTTCGTTTGAACGTGCGCCCGCGCATCAATCGTTACGGTTACACGTTTGCATTTCCAAATAGCACATCCAGTGCTCGAATTGGAAAACATTAAGTACCGGAGAGATCCGTTGGAGATTTAAGAATAGCGTTCCTGACGAAATATTCTATGTGACAAAACCGTGAGGGGCATTACAACAATGTCTCTATACAATTTTGAAGAGAATAGTTAATATTCTACAACGTGTTTTATATAAATAAACAACCAATAAACTCGATTATGGTAACTTTTAAAATAAACTACGTAATTTATTCACGTTATATATCGGCACATGATCACTAATAAAATAGAATTTTTATGAACGGTTCGCCAATTAACGACGTTGTTTGTCGACGATTTTTGCCGCCACCGATTTACAGTTTTATAGTATATCTGTGGATGAATTTAAAAATAATTGTCAAATGTATGAATAATATATGCAAGATAATAAATTGCCATCATCAAGTGGGTACAGCAATAAAATGTTGATAATAATAAAAATAATATCAAATATACAATTTTTTCATGGTTTTGTAAGCGTTTCCCCGCGTTCTTTTGAAAATCGTTGTAAAGGGACGCTAAATTTTTTTAAATGCAGTAGAAGAGCTCCATGCCCTTGTGCCCCTCCTACCCCCCCCCAATTCGAGCACTGTGTACATGTGCACTGTTGGAAACTACGTAATCGTCCGGTAAAGGAAAAACAAAAATACGTTTTGGAAGTAGGCAGAACGGTACTTTCCAAAAACATACTCAAAATCAATGGGATAAAATACGATTTTACCGATTATAAAACGTGAGACGTTTTCCGTATCGCGTACAACGGTAAAATCAAAAGCCAATCTGACGACGGTGCATAGTATTTTATTTTACTCGAGAAGATGAATTTTAAAACCGATTTTCGATTTTGCAACCATATTATACGCCTTATCTAAACGTTAGATATATAAACTTGTTAGGGAAAAAAACACGAAATTCAAAATTCTATAAGCGTTATCATTAAAATGTAAAATAATTACAGTGTATTAAAAATTATTAGATGTTATACATATATATATATATATTTTTTAAGACACGCGAATTAATAACGTATTTATAATTGAAGAGTATACTATGAGTATGTGGTCGATTATAAAAATGCACTGTATTATAAAAACACGGCCATCGCATATCCGTGCGCATCGATATAATTATTTTCAATTAACGGCGACTTTTCATATTAAATTATAGCTGAAAATTATATACCAAAACTAATTGGATATTCACACTTTTCGGATACTTTACGACACGAAAATGTGTTTTTATCGGGTCGCGCGCATATTTAACACGGACGTGTACCTGTATGGATACGTCAATAATTATGATTTAGTCTTATAATTTTCTAATTAAATTTATCGAGAAGAAAAACAATATTCCCGTTTGTAATAAATCTGACTTTATAGTCTCGGTATTTAATTTCGTACACGATAATCTAGTGTACTACTATTATTAATACCCGTGTATATATATATATCTTCTTCTTACGTTTTTACGGTGTTCCAAAGACTTTGTACATGCAATTATATCTTACGGATAAGTTAACGTTATCCCGGACGACGGGCTGTATCGACGGGCGTGAATATAGTGAAACCGCATTGAAATTATCGTAATAGAATAATATTAAATCGTTCGTCCAAATCATAGAGTTTAGCGGCGAATTAAATCGTTTTCCCGACGGCGTGCTGCCGGTGACACTTTGAATCGCACAAAACGTTAGAGGATTTATGAGGCCATTCGCACCAACACGACGAGGCCGTACCGTAACCTAACCCATTGTAGCTGTCGATGTTAATTATTCCTTAAATTGTGGAGAACTCGAAACGTTACGCGCGCCGTTTAAAAATTATAATAATACATTTGTGTTACGGAATAGAAAAACTTAATTCACACGTGATATCCGTGCGATAACAACAATTGTTGACAAATAAAATACGTTATAAGTCGTTGTCGAAAGACGATTGCGAATGTCCGGATTTTCTATTTACAATTTTACTGATTCGGTTAATTTCTTATCAACATCGTCACCGACCTTACCGCGTTGCCTATAAACATCATTTCACTGCGGTGTGTTAAAAAACGGTATGCATTATTTTCTGCACAATTATCACAATGAAGTACTTACTGTTGTCTGTTATCTTAATATTACACAATTAGTGGCATATTTTCAACGTTTCCCGGGGAGGGTCTAATTTTTTTATCGTTTTATTATTATACCTACGTTATTTTGTGCTTTTAGCTGATTTCGGCGTATTTATATTTAAGTGCCTTTTAATAATCCTAGTTTTTACTAGACCTGGACCTAACCCCGCCTTTGAATTCGTCGACCGAAAAACGTTCGATAGCGGGACGCGCGCGTCTCAATCGTTATTATTGGCCAATACAGTACGTGTATGTTGTACCGAACGAACAACAAATGGAATATGTACATCGCGTAGGTTAAGGGTACCGTACCGTGCGGCAGCGTCATGTATTATTATCATGGTGGCGATCGTTGGATGGTGGCGCATGGTGGCGATCGTTGGACACGGTGGCCGTGGGTAGAGCGGGCGGACGGGGGCGGTCGAGAAGAAACGGGACGGCGGGGAATTCGGCCGACGACGAAACGATTTTCGGAAGAAAACAAAACGGTAAAACAAAACGCCATTAGAAACAATTGGACACGGTCCGGGAGAATCGTTATTATTCGTTGTGAGTTGAACACCTCGTCCGGACGTTAATGTTGCGAGTACATAACACGAAGTCACAATCGTGCGGGGCTCGAAACGAGTTGGGAGGACGTCGAGGGGCAGACCTACACGGCCTGTTACAACGGTTAATAAGTGTACGCGTCCGCGGGTATACACAATGATGACGGGCTACCCGAAAACGTGTAATTTGGTCGGGAATTTTTCGGATACGTTTTCGACGACGACGACCGCCGTCCGTCCGACACGCAGCGTGCGATAGGGGGGGAGGAAAGATTGAGTACATTGAGCGAGTTTACAAGCTGATGGTCGGCGAATTCACTAGCTCTTATAGTAAACTCGCCCGCTTGTTAACTCGCTCAATGTAATCGAGACCGCGACGAGTGGATTACGTTGGGCGAGTCTACTCGTTGTTTGTTAGCGTACAAAGTCGCGCGCGATCGAGCGTGTGGCGACCTGTCCGATTACGTTGAGCTATTATAAATTCGCCCGCTCGCCAGTCCCGCGCACGCATTCAGTGCATCTCACACGTGGACGACAAGTCGTCGGTGCATAATAATTAATCGCTTGAAAACTAGCGATTTTGCTCGCCAGTGTGTCGAATGGCCAGCGAGTAGCGGATAAATCCGCCCAATGTAATCGTGCCTTAAAGCCAGCCCTTACGGTCATCGTCGTCCCGTTTTCCGTCCGGTAATTAGTAGTACGACGAACGCGACTACCGATCACACGGCGTTCTACCGACCATTCCGTTCGCAGGAACACACGCGTCTGCACGACATTTCCGACACGGCGTACGGTATACGTTTTTATGCCTTATTGATTTGACATTTGCTACCGCCACAGCTACCGGATCTCTCGACATCGGATTTTGATTAGGTAACGAGTTTAATCTTGCGTGGTAAAGCGTGTTTTTTTTTCTTTTCTAAACGATATAAAACAATAGTGTCGGCAACAAAACGAGTTATATTTTCTTAACGCTTACGTATTTTTTTTCAAATCGTTGTACACACAATAAAATAAGATAAACACAAAAAACCTAACCAAACGTCAACACGGTTCCATAAGAAACGGTGGGAATGAGATGCATTTGAATATATTTTTTTTTGATTCTATTTTTTATTTTTTAATCGTTTGCTTGACGTACTAAAAGGTCGTTAACATTCGGAAGATGATATCGCAGTTGTATTTATCGTCATCGTGAGTGTTTCGATACGAACGTTGTGTTAAGTAGTTTATTTTCTTCGAAACGGCGGCGAATGAATCATCATGTCATCGCCACGTTGTGAACGTCGGATATTGTCGGGTCTTATAGATAGCGCTTTTGAATCTCCAGTTAAATTGTAATTTTAACCAAATAAATCCGAAGCGGTATGTTTCGTCAAACCGAGAAACGTTTTAAAAATTGACCTACGACCAAACCAGAACGATAACGATAATCGAAAACGTGCATAGGAATAACTACTTGCAGGCGTTTGCTAACGTTTTGATTTTTGTACCACATTATTTATTAACTTACTCCACGGGCATTCGTTATTATCTCTTATTGGTTACGCGTACCGAGCATATTATTTACGTGTTTATTTGGGAATTGGATAATATTTTCCGTTTCTGGTTTTTATGAAATACACGGTTCTACCACTATGCAGGACGGTTGATTCACGTCGAACCGAACACGTCCGAACGTAACATGAAATGAACGTAATATGTTGTTGTTGTTGTTATTATTATTATCATCATCGATGGTTTTCTGTACGCAGTATATCCGTGTGTACAGGTTTCGGGGAGCGAGAGACGGACGCGTATTCATTACAATCGGACGGTAGAGCGTGTAACGATTCGAATGTTCTGTGTACTCTGAAACGAAATGTTATGCTTATAAATGCTATGGAAAAATGGTAAATTAGATTTAAAACTTGGAGAAATATTTTCCAAACGTCAAATTACTAACGGAACATCAAGAATTATCACAAAAAAAAAAAAACGATTGTCCGTATAAAATAAAATCTCGCGAATATCACGGAAAATTATCAAAATAAGTGAAATTTTTAAGATAAATATTTAAATAACTTGGCATTGTTTATCTATACCAGGTAAATACGACAAGTTAATAATAGTTATCTAGACAAGCCTCACGTTCCTTATTTTCTTTCTTCACAATAACGAAGTCATATAATATAAATCGTACGATTAATACTCGCACACGACTATATTGTATCAATTATTAATGCGTTATTATCGTCAGTTAATATTGCATTTTAATTCGTACGAATTATTTTGCGTTGATGATAGATTCGTTTGTATAAGTCAAATATAAATATGACGGGAGATTTAGGGCAACTGTTCTATACGCACTAAATGCGCGCAATGACCTGATTTCCCAACAATATCATAGATGGAGTATACGATCACAATATGATCATTCACCTTTTGTGTCGTGAATGTAATAATAATAATAATAATAATAATAATAATAATAATAATAATAATAATAATAATACTATTCTCCGTAGTCGTATGATTGATAAATTATAACGATAAATTCAAAGTTAAAAATAATTTCATTGTATATGTATAAATAATATTTTCAATAGTATGTATACCACGGTGAAATTTCAACGAAATATCTTAGTAAAAAAAAAAAAAAAAAAAACCATAATTATTGCGTGATACAAATTATCTACAAAATGCATTTATTATTCTTGTTATCATCGATAAAATCTATATGGTGTATGCGTATACGTGTGTATATGTATATGTATGTGTATATATGCGTGCGCGTAAACGTTCGATCGGATCTCGCCACAGAGATATAAATAACATAAATAAGAACGATCGCGGTAGATTTCCTCGCAGTTTTCCCAGATCAGAGTTGTACTCGCACCTATATAACACCAATCTAACCTAAAGTCCGCGTGCGTTCGTATCACGTGCAGCCTGTTAATGAAAAGAAAAAGAAAAAACGGTTACAACAACAACAACAACAATAATACACGACCGATCTCGGATCCGACCGCGCGTGACGATTTGGATGACGGGGACGTTAATCTCTAATCAGGATTATTCACGTGCGCGTTTCGTAGATACGTTTTAACATACTCAAGTCCGTGTACTTAAGTAGAATGATACTCGCGATGTGTGCTTGGGGGGGGGGGGGGGGGTGATGACCGCGACCGTCGGTTTCCGAATCAAGACGGTCAAGAATTTGAATTCCGGACAGACGCGGCGGTGTAAGAAACGGAAATAAAATGTGTTTATAAAAATCGAATCGCGCGCAAGTGTTTCGCGACCGTTTTCGAAATTGCTGCACGTCAACCGCCGTAAGCGGTTTATATTTTGTTTGACTTTACAAAGCGAGGTTATGACGCGCGTGTGGTGCGTACGCGTTTCCGACGATTATTCAGCTGAACGCGCGACGTACAGCTGTGGTGCGCGCGCTTGCCTCAGACAATAAGTTCATAAACAATGAAAACACCAATAACGTCAGTAACGTCACGAAAATTCCTACAAAGTTCGATTTATACATTGACACGCACGCAAGACCTGGGCAACGTTTCTAACCGGTTTAAATTGAAATAAAACTCTCAATGAGTTTTGACGTTCGATTTATTTTTGCTTCGTGACGACATCTCACGACCTGATAGCCAATAGCCACGTCCAACGGGCAGGGTAAAACGTCAATCAGGCAATTTTGAACGTTCAGCTGAATTGATTAAACTTGACGAAAAATTAGTCGACCAGTCTCTTGTGTACGCAATAACACTATTGCGTCGGAAACGAGAGATTTTTAGTGCGTAATGAGCGAAACGGATTACAAAAAAAAAAAACGATTCCAAGACGTTTGCGCGTGACTCTGGCGAACACCACCACATACACGATGTGTACTAAAGTACACGGCGAACTATTAAAAACGAGAAAAGTCTTACGCGTCCGTTAACACGGTCGGTTAGGTGCACACGTTTGAATTTTCGCAATAATTAGTTGTCGATAATATTTATCTAGCCCTCTACCGCCGAATCGTCGTGTGTAAACAGACGGGTTTCGACCGCGTCCCCGGCCTTATCTGTTTGTCGTTCGATAAGTATACACCGCGTACGGAGTCTTCGCACGTGACCGCCGCCGTCCTGCACGCGTCGAAAATGATAAAAATATAAAAAATAACCGCCGCGGCGAGCTCGTCATCACGGGCACGTTTTGTCGGCGGTACCGTGTGTAACGTAACGTGGGGGGGGCGGATCTCTCCGCGACGGCCGAAACCCGCGATCGCGTTCCACCGGTTTTTCAACACCCGTACGCTGAGGGGGGCGTGGAGGGGAAAGAACAACGTCGTCCGTCCGTGGCGATCATTTTTCGACAACAACGATTTCCGAACCGAGCGCGTCGAACGGGTTTTCCGGCCGGCAAGCGGACGCGCCCGACGGACTGGGGCCCGCGCTTTCGGGTTCGATTCGTCCCGGACAGTCTGAACGTCGTGACGTTGCGACCGATTTTTCCAGACGGTTCCTGCAGTCCCGCCACCCCAACCACACCCGGTCGATTCGGCCCGACGTGTATTCAAAACATTTTTTCTGTTTTCAATCGATTTTCGATCACGTTTGTAAACGAAACCGTGTACGAAAAACAAATTAAATTACACGCACACGCACACGCACACGATTTTCACTGAAAAACATTTAGAGTACAGATAAGAAATCAAATCCGAACGGAAGCTGTCAAAACAATGTTACTACGGAATACGTCTGATGTAGGTCGTAGGTGCTATTAAAAACCTAATAGGGCACTTAAGAATAATATACAGTGCGAAAGTGTATGTGTACGTATATAGGACATGTAATATGATATTCATCATTCAATAAAAACGAGCATTCCGTCTAATCTCAACACGTTTATATATAACGCCTATGGAGAAAAAAAAAACCCGAAATATTCTGCTCGCCATAACGAGAGCCGACTAAATTACCGTGTTTTGAAAAACGAAAAAAAAAAAAAAAACACGATATGAACTCGCCGATACGAACGCGACCGACGACGGCGTACCGTTTACGATTTCCCGGTGAAAAAGATGTGTGCTCGTACCGCACCCGAGACGTATGAAAAAAAATGAGCAACGAACGAATCCCAATCCTATGTCGGTCAGGCAAAATCGAACGAAATACCGATTTCTGGCCAGTCGTCGTAACAAGTGGTTACGCTGGTAATTTACCGTCGAGACAATACGCGAAACAACCGGTAAGACGACGGCGACGGCGGAGTTCGAATGTCCGCGGATTTGCCGAGCTCGGGCACGCGGTGTCTTCACACGCGGAAACGTTTCAGGTATCCCCCGCAGACGTTAAAAAAAAAAACATAAAAAATAAAGCTCCTTATGTCGTCTGCATTACATTTCGGCGCGTTCGCCGCCCGTCTCTGTTTTCTCGAAGACCGCGTCGCCGCAACGTCGGCGGCTATTAGTTCGGACAATGGGTGTGTTGGCCGTCCGCCATCGCCCGCGAAACGAGAGAAAGGTTTACGGCGCACAGGCGTTTTGAATCCGCCGCCGGCTTGTCCAACAATTATTATTGTTATTATTATTATTATTATATTATTTATTATTATTAATATTATTACAACCGAACGAACGTTTTGTCTCGCCCCGAATATAAATATGCACCGTTCGATTTCACAAATCCTATGCACAGAGTGATTCGTCGTTGTAATCATAATACTGTATTTGTTATTATTTAATACACTCGGATAGCTGTACTTAATGTGTGTAATTTCGTCGAAACGCATAGCGACGGGGGGTAACACTGTGTTTCGGGCACTGTCCGTGTCGACGCCGCGAATATTATTATAAACGGATTTATAGATTATTTATTCAAAAGTAACGGAAGAAGAAAAAAACGTGGCGAGCCGTGCGTGGGTGCTCATGCGAATGAAATCGACGGAGATTTTTGATTTGTTATTTTTTTGTTTTAAATTGATGATAAATCATCTATTGTATACGAGGAACGAACCCGAGCTTGTATTATAATTAACAAAAATATGATAAGTATTGTAAATTAACTTGTATGTATTCTATTACAATTAGAGCCCTTGAAAAAATACAAACATTATTCAAAACGATAGCTGCCCACGATTATACCAGTTTTTTGTAATCTTATGGTCGATTTTTTTCACGCTTAAAGAAACTACTGGGAATAATCGAAAAACGTGTCGAATAATGTATCGACTAGGCATGATAATAAATGTCTTAATTCGTTAAGTCAATGTTAAAAATATAAGTCTAGTTAAAAGTGAATTATATTATTTTTTATTTCGGATTGAATTTCAAAAAGTTAAAAATCAATACTTAATTTTAGCCTTTTATTCGTTAATGCCAATCTTTGCGATTTCCTACCGGAAATGAAGGTCATCCTAGCATTCTTTGCACACACACACATACACACACACAAAAGTGTTAACAGGCAAGAAACAAATAGGAAGGCGGATGTCGGTTTTGAAAAACGGTTTTGATCGAAACTCTGTTTTTATATTATTATCGGTAGCGTTTGGAAATTCAATCCAACGACCATTAATCATGTTTACGAAATTCACATCGTTCGCGTCCGCATATTCTAGTGCACACGGGGAAGCGGATAACGAGTACGCGTTTTTACGACACGTAAAAACGTGTCCTAACAACAAACGTTATACCACTTGGAGACGACCGATCGGATGCGATAAGACGCGTCGTGCGAAATTCCCTGCGCGCGCGCCACACCATCGCCGCACGGTCGCGTTATGTCTTCCTGGAGTCGCCCGCCACCCACCCCGCCGCGTTTTATATTATTTATTTTTTTTTACCCTTTTAATGGCCCCACCGCGATACGGCTACGGATACGTGCACGCCTGTAAACAACGCGCACACCATACGCGTACGTCTCGTCGCGCAGAGTAGCGCACGTCGTGTTTTAACGACGTGCGGAGGCGATAATAAAACAACGTGCTTCATGCGGCACCGGTGGTTCGTTTCGTTTCGTTTCGTTTCGTTTCGTTTCGGTTTGACGGCGAGTTCGAGTGCGCGCCGGTTCGTTAAACGGACGCGGGCGGTTCGCGTGTCGCGCGTCGATAAAAACGAAAAACAAACGCGCGCGTCGCGATCGGACGGACGGGTCGGATCCCGTTTCGGGCCGCGACGTGTAAATCGCGCCGACCGTTTTTCGTCCCGGTCTTGTCGTCGTTCGTCACAACGGTAATAACGTCAGACGGCATCGACGCGGTCCATAACAATCACGGTTGTAAAACGGTAAACGCGGCCGGGGCGGCGAAAAGAAATCGCACGCGGTTAGGCGCTCCAATTAAAAAAAGAAAGAAAGAAAAAAAACCCCTCCGTCCGACATAGTTTATTGCGACGGAAGAATAAAACGATTTATTATCTCGTACAGAAATATATTTTATCGAGAACGGCGGCGACGTGCGATATACATGTATATATGCGCGTGTATTGTGCACAGGTATTCGTGCGGGTTTCTTCAGGCAAGTTGCCCCGTGAGTTCGTTCGATTTTTCTGATAGAACTCGAGATTTCTCTATTGTAGTTCACGTTTAGATCATCGATTTAAAGAATCGTACGGAAACGCACGTTCTGTGAGCCACGTGCATCTGATTGTCGTTGACCACGACCGGCACATCGTTTTCGTTGTACTCGTCGTCGAGTCGTTTTCCGACCGTCGTGGATTCGATACGTCGTTGTTTTCTACCCGAAAGCCACTGGAGTCCGAATTTACAGATGACGTGAATGTTCGTCCCGCACTATTATCTCGGGAATTCTCGCGAGATCGTCACAGACTCATTTCAGACGCCGAAATTTCCCGTGTTTTTATATAACCGAAACTGTAGACACCTCTCGCGTGGCAAATTATTATTATTTTTTTTTAAATTCGTATCGAATCGTTCACACAATGTCTGAATCACGATTATTCGCTCGGCAAATCACCGATATTTGCATTTTTCTGAAATCCTGCTCGACCAGACGGAGATTTTGTCGGTTTCGGGAATATTCGTTGTTACGATTAATTATCACGGATACCGGTACACGATTCAAAATCACTATTTTGTTTTCTTTCTATCGATTGCATAAAAAAAAAACGATTGATCGCCTATGATTGTCCGCCGGTTCTGTGGAATCCGTTGATATAACCGTCGCTACAGAAATCGGCCAAGCAGTTTTAGAGATTAACTCGAATTCCTTTCGAAAAATGTTTACATTTTACATATAGTATAGACAACTAAGTAACGGTAAACGTACGAACACTGCAGATATAATTAAGGTGTTACAGCGACTGTTCCCGATAAATATCTGTGAATAACCGTTGACCTCATGACTTACCGTGTGAAATTTTAGGATATGCATATAACAGTATGGTTAAAACCCGAGTGATTGTAATTCGGGTTTTTGCAAATAATAAACCTTATGACACACAATTGACGACTATAAATTATCCGACAAAATATTTTTGAAAACCTGAAAATTAATGTAATAACGTAGACATACTGTTGATGATTTATTAATATTTCAATAAAGTTTGTACAAAAATTATGTTTTTAGTAATCAACGATCTTCACGTACCAGGCGATTTTCGGGATCACAATAGAAACGGGATTAGCAAGTTCATGTACAACAAACAAATTCATTACCAACCCTTCAAACGGAAAAACGCGGCGGAAAAATAATGCAGTTGGTTTGGCAAAGAAGGGAATGTTCCGTTCCGTATTTTGGCAGACATTACGGTATTTATGTTTATCTTCTGATTTTCGTTAATTTCGACGTTCAACAAGTGTAGGCACTTACAGACACGTATTTTAGCAGTGAGAAACGATTATTTAAATAGGAAAAGTATTATTTAAAGTTATAGACAGTAAAATATTTTCCATTTGGCCGAAATCGATACATTCGAAACATATTTCGAATGCGCTTGTAATTTATAAGATAAATTTTTTTATCTGGTTTAAATCGATATAAACACCATAAGAACACGATTATGAATATAATTTTGTAAAAAAGCGAAAAATCTGTATCTAGGTTATTATTATCATATAATATACGTCTAAATATAAATTATTTCGCGTACGTCAAGAATTTGATATATACATATCATAATAATTATTGTTGTTGTGATTACGGGAATCATGAGCACCGGATACGTATTTTACGGACGAGTAGTCACGACAATTCAATAAAAACTATTCTCGACACCGCAGCAATTACTACGGCTATAAAATAATGTGTATTCCCTTCCCCTACAATAACGTCTACATAGTTATGTAATCCGAATACGGACAATGATTATATAATGCTGTCCTCGTATGCATTTATCATCTTGTTCGTTTAAAACGTTATTAAACGATGGTTTCGTTGATCGGTCGTTGATTAAATGAATGAAAAAGTAATTTGTAATCAAACTAAACAAACACCATTGTAAAACCAATAAATTATTTGATACTTCGCTCAGAATCTAAAAAACAACTAAATACAATTGTCTGCAAATAACTTTTAATTGAAATTTGTTGAGTAATGTTAGACACGTCTCTGAACTTGGCCCACCCATCTAACTTTTTTTATGTAAAATTATTGTCAAAAGTTAGCAAATAGTTAGCAATTAATAGCAAATTTATTCCCAAAGTTAGCAAATCATTATTATATTTTTTGCGATTATTTTTCATTTGGGTGAACCAAGTTCAGGCATAAACTGTAGTCATTTTAATTTCAATTTATTTAAATGTGTACTAATGCTTAATTATATTTTTCCGTATATACATCTATACCTATAACATCACTCACCTATCTACTTGTTTTAACAATAATAATATGACATACATAGAGTATTTGACTTATAAAAAAGGGAAACAATAAATTGTTTAGGTATAAGTAATACAAATTTAACTATATGAAATAAAATCTCTGTTTTCTAAATTTAAGAGCACGTTTTATCGGTTTTACACTTGTCAATTAAAAAAATACATGGAAAAAGGCAAATAGCTATGAAACGACATAAACCACGCCTGTGCATAGAGTTTTGTCTCAGTTGGCATTGTTCGATTCTAATGTGTTCAAGTTGCACTTGATTTCTCTTCAAGAATCTTCTCGCGGTTTTCAAATTGTCTTCCGTCTTAACCGAATTTGATATTATGTTTTGAGTGAAGTCATTATATTTTTGAAACTTCTGGTACAACCGCTCCAAACAACTTTGGTCTATGGCTGGAATTTTCAACCTGCTCTTATGCAATTCTTCGTACTGAAATTAAAAAAAAAAAACAAGAAATAGGGATGTCCGGTAAATTATATGTTTCGTCATCCTCCTTCTTATTTGTTCGTAGAATATTATTGCGTATGCGGACACATCTACAAGCAATGTTGGAGTAAGTTTTTTGTACAGTGATAGGACTGGTATGCGAACTTTAGAAATTACCAATCGAAGCTAGTATACTTGCAGCTGTTAAAGAAGTGCTAATATAAGTAAACACTTTAACGGATCATAAAACACCGATTATTGGCCATCATCTAAACGCTCTGAGACCTTTAGAGTCTACCAACTAAACCAACAAGATTTTGCAGCAAATACATAATGTAATTCGGTAAATCACATAAAATAGTCGAGTTCGCGTGGGTGCCATTATATACAAGCATCATATCGGGGAACGAAGCAATTATCTACCTCCTAGTTTATTTACACACCACCATACTTTTGATAAAAAAATCAACGATACTACAGCTAATATACGGCAAACGATTCGAAAAATGCACTGTACCAACAAACTAAAAGCAATTTAAATAAATAAATGTTTTATTTATTTATTAATCATTCACAGCCCAATTTATCCCGTCGAGCAGATACAATCACGACCAGTGCAAGGAAATGGATACTCAATCCTTACCCATTCCTAATTAAAAAGGAAAAATTAACGATGAAACACATCATGTTAAATTATCCGAAGTACTTCAGTTTCGGGAATTTCTTAAATCATCCTTCCACAACGGTAGGACCACTCGGGAAAAATAACACTGATCACATATGAACACAATTGTCAATAACTGACTATAGAGTTTCCTAGTATAAATATCTCTATTAATGTTAGTAATTTATTTGTAAGTTAATAACTTGAGAACTGTATTTTCGAACCGTTGCGGATAATGGCGGCCGACTGTCTATCCCTTACAAATGACAAATTAGTATTTAGTTTTTAAAAAGATCAGATCTTGGCTATGATAAATTAAAAAATGTGGCCAAATACGTTGTTATGGATAAGGAAGGAGGGTATCGCGCAATAACACGCCTTTTCAGAAACGTCTATACGTTAACAGAGTCTACACTCCGTTCAGGAAATCACTAGGCGTTCGTGTGCCCACCGCTGGACGCGAAAAAATCATTTCCTCGTCTACAACGAGTTGAAAACGAGAAGCTCGGCCACGCGATTCGTCTCGTCCGAGACCGAAGTCAGACCGATCGCGCACACGTGTGCTAAACCTCGTCCATCACGGCGTTGTTCAGCAGTTGGACCTCTCGCAAGAGTCCGATCGAGCGGTCGCCGTCGTTTTCGTCGTCGGGCGAAATCGTCATCGCCGTCATCTCGCGACCGCCGCCCACCTCGGTTTCCGCCGGTTGCTGGCACATCTTCCGTCTGCCCTCGCCGTCCAGACAATCGCAGTTGTGCTTTCTCGTGCAGTGGCACAGCCGTTCGGCGATCGGCGACGCGAACGTCGTGCACGCGTCCGCCCGTTTCTCGTGTCCTTCCGCTAATTTTGCGTGTCCGTCGCTAGTTTCGCGGGCGGCCCGTCCAAACGCAACTCGTACGGCCAGTCGACCAGTTTCTTCGGCATCCTACTGTCCGAGGTGGACGCGTGGTTTTCAAGAAACGTACGAAATGCACGGGCTTACCGTTCGCAGACAACGGGACCCGTCGTCTTCAAGTGACAATTTTGAAAAATATCTATTTCACGTTTGTTAAAACGCGTCGAGTCGTAGTCGCTATGGTTGACCGTATGGTTGCCCGAGTTTACGTTCATCTGTTTTTTGGTTTTTTTTTTTTTTATACTGTTCAAATAACAGGCGAATAAATGTTATAGAATTATTGTTTTCGGAACGGTAATAAAAGAAAAAAATCCAAATTCGGTTTGGCGACAATCGTGTACGTGTCGATGACAGTTTTATCGGGTTTTCGTAATTTTTCGGCAGTACGAAAATATTACGGAAACCGTTCACGGGCAATGGTTCACGATGGCGTGTCCTTGTAATGCCCTTGACATATGATATAACATTTTCAACAGATACTATTTTTTTTTTCTGTACAATAGCTCTGTGTTTGTTTTGTTTTTTTCATTGAATCATTTCGGAGTGAGCGCCAAGGATGCGTTTTCATACAATTGTCCACGTTTTGTTTTGCTGTCATATAATCGCGAGTCATTAGGGATAATTTGAGCTTTAGAAAACATACGACGTTCATTTTTTAGTTTGATTATTCGGAGCAAATCAAAAGTGTTTCGGTTGTTCAGTGTATTATATAATCACTCACAGGACAATGAAACGCAAATGATCGAATGAGTTAGTTCAGAGGAAAAAAATAGTAATTCGATCACATCCATTAAATTATAAATAGCAAACGTTTAAAAATCACGCGGTAACTATGTTATAAGCTGTTCACAGTTACTTCGAGTTGATTTTAAATACATATATATATATTAGCTGCCGGTACCCAGACATTACCCGGGTTTAAGATGTTATTTTGGTAAAGTGTTTCGTTGTTTTGAAGTAAGGCGATTGAAGTAAAGCTTAAAGTTAATTTTTTTTCATAGAACAGTATAACACTATGTACACGATAAATTAAATGGTTGCATTCCTAGAGCACTCCAGAAATCAATAATATTTTATAGAATACGCAAAATTTGTCGAAATCGGTCCGGTATTTCGGGAGATTAGCCCGAACAAAGATGACACGACTTAATCCAGGGTGAAAACTCGATTACTGGGTAAACGGATATGTAAAGGAGGTTCAAACATTGCCAGGCTTTAAATTTGGAGGTTTACATGCTTCCGTGACAAAATTTGCACGCAACGATCGAAGAGCTGACAAATAACAAACATATAGAAACGTTCGTAGAGAAATCGATTGTACCGAATTACAAATGATATTGCGTAGGAATTATAATCTCGAGCAGAATTAATAGTTGTGAAATAAGTTTGTTATAGTTATAATATATATATTATAGTTATAATAGTTGTGTGATTGTTTTTATAACGACATACGTTATAAGTTATCAAACGTCAAAATAAACAGCAGATAAAGAGGAAACGAAGACGATGTAAACCGTGTAAACCAAGACTAGCAAAACTGTGATCATTCGCGCACTCGTTTGTGGACGTGTTTAAATATATCATTTTTCTTAACGAATATTTATCGTCGTATTGCGAAATAAGATTTATGGAAATGGTGGTGTCTTTTTTAGGGGCGAAAGGCGAAGCCCTCGACGAGTAAAACCAACAGATTTGTGAATAGTAACTTGCCTAAAATGCTTTTGCGTTTCCACTGGTAATTTTTCGTCGGTTCAAGCGTTTGTATAATGTGTCTATTCGTAACGATAGCAAAACACTCATTTGCTCTTAGCGAACGTGCGTTCGGTGCACGCGATTACGGTAATATCAATTGTAACGCACTTTGTAGAAAACGCGGAGAGTCGCGTCGGTCGTTTGATCCGATCGATATATGAATTCGTTCACGTTTTTAACGGGCACACGCGTCGTTGCGAAAATACGTTCGCCGCCCACTCGTGTGCAATATATATATATATATACGCATAAGGCGTAGGCGGATCGTTGAACAACACTTTGTCGTGAAAAACCGTTTTACCCATTACAAATGATATACACGACGAACTTTATTGTCGACTACGATCGTCACGTTGAATCGCTGTTGATTTGCTGTGTTTTCCGAACGGAATATCATAAAACCGTGCGTGTCCCCCCCCCGTTCAGATTCGACCGGTACGCGGGAAAGCCGTTGTAATAATATACGATATTCGTATGGATGATTACGCGTCGCAGGATCATTGCGGTACGTTGTCTCGTCGTGACGTCGACATGGCCGCGAACAATTGTCGGACAAAACGAATACAACGCGCGTGGAAATAAACGTTCGGGTTCTCGCGCGTTTGCCGGAGAGAATCGCGAACGGGAACGTGACCGACCGTCGCAGGTGGCGACGCCGATGATAACCGCACGCGCGCGCGCGCGTGTGTACGCAGCGTTATGCCTTATCTCGCGTTAACGGTGGAAATTTTATTCATAAAAGAAATAAAGAAAATCGTACGCGTATTCTCCACGTGAAATCAGTCGACCGAGTCGCGCTTATTGAGGCGTGTACGCAAAAGTTCACCGAACTTATCGCTAAAGGTTAATCGTACACGCCTGTACGTATATAATGCTTGTTTCCTGAACACTCGGTGTGCTGATCCAGACCCGCCCTGGTGTGAATGTTATTACGAGTGCGGATCTCGTTTCGTCCGAAAGTTGGATCGAATCATTCGGGTGAAGTGTTATAATAACAAACAGAGCGTGTGCATGTTAGTAATAATGATATCGTATACACAGTTTTCGACGTTTTCAAGGCAGTGAAGTATAATTTAAATATAATTAATATATTTAATCTGAATCGTACATGTATATATCCAGTTTGTCTATCTGATGATCACGAGGTAGTGAAATGACAAATATAACGCTCGCGATACCATAAGCACATATGTGAGATTTTATCGAAATCGGTTCGGTAGCTTTTGATTTGTTTGATTATGAACGTTCAACTTCATATATATATATACAAAGACCAACAAGATGTTCAAAAACAAGTATCTGAATATAAGACACATTCATTTTTAAAATAGTCGAATATCATTAATCCGCGGAAGACCATTGGAAACGATTTTTTTTTAGTAATTGTCAGCTAATTTTCAAAAGAAAAAACAACAAAATTGCGTCGATAAACGTATTACGGACGATTGAAAAACCGAGCAAATAACTAGATACATAACATACTAAATAATTTTAAAAAAATTTCTCAATAGATACGTTGTCCTGTCCATTCACATACGAGTATGTGTATATAAAGTCTTACAGGTTGTTCCAAAAAGTCATGCGACTATAACATTGCGCGCGACGCAAATCGACGATTTAATGAATATTACGAGTATAATAATAATCGGGAAATCGTTATTTAAGACGTCGTACGTCTGTTGTAATACACCGTTCGTTTCGTCTTAAATATATTATTATATTTTCACAATTAAACAGAAAATCAATTACGTTTTACTCGTGTACGACGCGCGCAAGACGTTTGAATGGATATTAATCATTTGAATAATGAACGCGATTTATTATTTTCTACGGAAGCTACGAAATATCCGACCGATGTATCATCCGACGTTACACTTCGTTTAACACACCACGACGTATGTAAAACCATTTTGTTGTTGTATACACAAATAATATTACACGGAACAAAATAACGGACAATAGAATTGCTTTAATTGACGTAAATTGATATAAAAAATATATAGTATGTCTACACGAAATTTGTATAAAAAGCAATAACAATCATAATAACTACTCGTATATTATGACGTATATAACGACCACTGTACACGGGCATAGAAGCCAATTAAATTTCAGCATTTGAAATATTACAACGCAAACATATTAAACGTTACAATATTCTTGTGGAATTCGTTTTATTATTATTATTAGTTTCTACACAGATCAAGTGAAATGCAATAACCAAGAACGTCCACTTTTAAAAAATGTGTAGAAGAAAAACTTTCTTTTATATATATATATATAAATATATATAAAATGTTTAAAAAAATATCTAGTTTTAACTATGACAGGTAGTAAGAATGCAATGTCTTTATTATGAATTATGAAACGAGTATTATTACAATAATTATAAAATTTATTTGAAATTCCGAATGATACGTTACGTCCAAAAAAAACCTAGTGATTCATCTAACTTTTAGTATTTAATAAAAAAGTTATTATTAGAAATAATGTTATTATAAATAATAATAATAATTGGTTTACAGTTGAAAATTAGTAAGTACGTTGAAAAGAACAAGAAATATTTAAAACTAAATAGTAATAATACAAATATCAATATTTCTTAGTGATGTTACGAACTGTTCGATTTCCGGACCTAATTGAGTTGAACTCGAGGTATTGTGTTTGGTTCGAAAATTTAACTTATTATTGAAAATATTCGAACCGAACTAAACACAAAATAGTTCGAACCAAGATAAATGAAATTCGTACCAAATTCGTTCTTTGACGATAAGTTTACCAACTTTTAAATCAAGTGGGTATTTTTAAAATTTAAATTTTAACTTAGATGTTTTAAATTTATTTAAATCCTTTGAACATTTTATGAGATTCGGTTCGACCTCAAAAATCTGATGTTCGTAACATCGCTAGTAATTCTTTTAAAAATATATTTGTACGTATATTATAAATTAAATATCATTTTAAGGATATGGAAAAAGATATTATCTAATTACGTATTCCGTAGAAACTCTCTATTTGCCGTGTAATATGATTATATTAGTTTTATTACCTTAAATATTATTATGGCACATAGTGGACGAATATATGTACATTTTTATTTCGCTGAATAGATAATATCAAAATATGGCGTATACGTGTTCGGTGCAAAATAAAGTTACATATCAGCTTTCTCGCACAAGACAGAAATTCAACAACAGCTTCTGTTTGTCTTTTCGCTACAACGTCGTTAGGACGTACTCGGTTTTTGCATCGGTCGATAGAGAATGTTTTGCTAAATTTTTCTGTGTAAAAAATCAACACGTCATATAATACATTTGGCTAAAATATGGACGCGACCGGTATGATCGCTCCGCGGACCCCGTCAACCATACGAAACATTCCAAAAGACTTTTGAAACACTCAAAATAATGAAAAAAAACTTTTCTTACATAATATTTCATAATTCAAGTGGTCAATATTAATATAGTACTCAAATAATTTATATACGCACGGGACGTTTCGTCGAATATTATATACTTAATATTATAAAGAGATAAAATAGTGTGTTTGTTTGTATGGAGGTAATCTCTGGAACTACTGAATCGGAACTAATTCTTTCCTAAATAGGAAGCTACACATTATCCGTGTCTAATACAGGCTATATTTTATTTTGTTAAAAATAAGTTTTCAGTACAAAATCACAACATTAGTAAATCAATTCGAAGAGAAAAGCGCCGCTTGGTTGCTTTATCGGCGTGCGCTGACCAAATGGTTGGACATAATTGAAAACAATGTACTAAAACACTTTTTGTCAGTCATTAATAGATCTAAAAAAAAATCAACGGCTCGGTATACCTAGCTTTTATATTCAGGCGATAATAACGTTATTTATGTTTAAAAAAGAAAAGAAAATTATGAAGTGACTTTAAGCTTACGCAATAGGTTTAAGGCATTAATCATTACAAAAATAAACCGTACATTTACATATGTATAATATGAAATTAAAATTAAATAGACGTTAACAAAGTTTGAATCATGTAGTGGTGGCATTTTTCACGGGCAACGAAGTGCACGGGGATAGCGAATAATAACAATAATAATGTAAAAAAAAAAATACTTATAGGACCTACATGTAAATATCTAATTTTAATCAAGTACGATAATTGATATCAAACTTTTCACATTTTGACGTTTATAAATATAGACATACACTGAAATCTAGCAATAGCGAAGCGTTGCCGGGTCAGCTTGTATTATATATGTATGTAAAAACGGGATGTACGCAATGCGGCGATAACCGTTTCGAAATCCAAACGATCGCTAATGTCCAGGTTGGTCCCGGCCGTTCGAAATCCTCCCACAGTAATAATAACAGAACGTTGTTACCGCGGTGCTCCGACGCCGACGGTGTATACTTTCGACGATATAATCTTCGGTAATAAAACGACACATTTTTTTTGTTGTTTTTTTTTTTTGAGGAAACACAGTCGATCGTAAAATATAATGACCTAATTTCAAGACCGTACGAATTCACGGTTTATTATTATTATTATTATTATTACAGATCGTACGTCGGAAACGGGTTTTTTCAATATCTCGAACTCACCGCTCCCGAAAAAAAAAAAAAAAAAAACAACAACAAAACGTTTGAATAATGAACTCCAATAAAATCCATATTACTCGCCACCGCGTCCGAGTATCGTATGAAAATTTTTCGTATACTCTAATGGATTGATTGGGTTTCGGATAGCTCAATATATTCAATCGCCGCCGCTCGGCCGTAATTTTAATGAGTACACGTATTAAATTGCACGTTCGCGTGTTTTAATTTTGCCATTTAAAATTTATTAGTAATTTTCGCGTCGTACCGTGTGATTAAAGCAGTCGCGTAACACGAATCGACCGTCATAAACGTCTCGTACGTTGCGTACGTTGATTAACACATAAACGTTAATTAAATGGAAATGCATAATAACGGCGGCGTTTTGTTGGAGCGTAGAGACGGCCGAACGGATACGTTTTTAATACACCGACATTTTCGCCGACTGTCGTGTTTCACGAAATGTTGCTCCGGCAGCCGCTAGCAATTTTCGTAGTTTCCGCAACTACGCCAGAAACGTGTGTTACGCGAATTTTACGATTTTATTGGTGACGAACGCGATAATATTTGGTCGTGAGCGGAGGAGGGGGGTGGAGGGGTATACGGTTTGAGACCTTCAACACGGCTTGGACACTAGTGACTAGTTTCGGTCAATAACGTTTAACATTACCGGTTATTTTTTTTACACATTTATAGGGTAACATATAATTACGTGATTTTATTTTACACGACGTATTTCCAACTAAAATCAGCGGGTTTAAACAATTTCCCAAAGTTGTTTTTAAAAATCGACCACAAAAATATTTATACGTCTTAAGACATTCAACGTTTCAGTAGAAGCGGAATTGGCGAAGCGATAACTATATATATATATTATATAAGCGACATATATATATATATATTATTTATAACAGTTATAACCTATTTAACTATTTTGATTTTTTTTTCTAAAGTAACCTCTTAACTTTTAATTAACTTGGTGAAGAGTATACCGATTTAACTTTTAATCTAAGTTGATTAATTTCATAAAAATTATGTAAGTAATTTAAATTGTAACTAGTTGCAGTTTTTTTCATTTAATATTCTAATTTTAACTAGTTCGAACTATTGACTTTTATGGTCAAATATGTTATAATTGAATAACATTTCCATATAAATGGCCCATAAGATGCACTAAATACATATGCCTATACAGATAATATTGAAATTCCAAAGGACCAAAGTTAAATCATTTAAAAACGAACACGTGTAAGACTTTAAAAGAATAAAATCAACACCAGTAAACGTTCAAACCTCATTGAAATACACGTCGCGCGTGAGCTAAAAAAAAAAAAAACACATCAGTCATAATAATCGTGTATTTATGACGTCCCACTCGCGTGAATAAATATCGTACAAAATTATATATATATATATATATTTATTACAATATTTCTGTATGCAAATATTTATAAGATAAACCCGTCAACAGTCAAGTGTCACGATGACATTGAACTTGGCTTGACATCTCAAACGAATCAAAATAGACTTAACACACACTGTTTTCAGAGAGAGAGAGCGTGCACGACAAAAAGATTTAATCTACCGAGAACGTCTCTATGTAACCGATCGGGATATGTATATGGCGCAATCGTTGACGACGCTGAACCAACGTGCGTCTGTATTAGCGTGTAGAGGACGTTGTTCCGAAAAGTCCGTACGATATTTCATCTAAAAAACATCATTTTGCGAACGACGAACGGTTGTCGAATACGCGGCCGCTCGCGCAGATAGTTTGAAGAAAACCAAACGTTGAAAACCATCGACGGTGCATCCTGTACTTAACTTAACCTAACGCGCGAGTGCGGTATGGAACATATATAGTTATATAACTAGTGGTCGAAGTGGCTCGAAATAAGTGGAGGGTGCCTACATTTTTATTCCGAAGTCGTAATATTATTTCTACTTGAGTTGGATTTAGTTTACCAATTTAATGAAGACATGTTTACCTGATGTCCGTAACTTAAGTCAGTAAAACTGTACGAATAGCAAAAAATTAATCGTGTTATACACGGTACACTAAGTATTCGTAATATCCTCGTAAATAAATCACCAATAAACTACCTAATGAATCGTTGTCTGTACGTGAAATGATAGGCGAGAGGGGTACATGGGTTTTTTTTCACATCCGCGCAACGGGCGAAAACTCCTTGTCGAAATCGAACATGAGCGATTTTGTTTTTTTTTTTTGAGAACAAAGTGCTACGCAATAGCCGCCCGTCGCCTTAAATATGCTCGCGACAGATCGGAATAATTGATTACAACATACAAACCATTAGAATAGTTTTAATGTTATAATCACATTGTCGCTGTTCAAAATTGAACGTGCACGAATAAGATTATGCGACGCGGACGAAAACCTCGTTACGTTTCACGAACAGTTCACACGTCCAGTGGTTTCGTCGAATTTCATAATCTGGACGTCCAGCAGTTATATACGCCACAACACATTGAAAAAACAAAAAACAACAACAACAACACGGTCGTGATTTATGATTGAAAATTACAATAATGACAATTGCGCGATATTTATTAAGACATAATTCACGCGTAATAACAATAATATGAATACGAATACGTATAGTGTACGTGCTGACGACGTTATAAATTCTGGTGCAACTACATGATACACTGTTACACGGCAATAGCCTATATACGTGTGTACGCAACATACTCGGACAGTCGTACCGAGAGAGGGGAAAGAGACCATTTTTTTTTTTTAATATTGTATTATTACGCGACGGGAAACGCGTATAATACACGCTGCTCCGGCGCGCGGCGGAAATATAACGTGAAAATAATATTATATCGATCTAGTCGGTTATTTTTCTTTTATCGATTTGACTACTTTCGGTTTTTTTCTAACACGCGCACCTCCGCTTTGCCACAACGCGTACACGCCACCGGCCGCTGTCAGACAGACCGGGGCCCACGCTCGCACACGATACTGTTTAACATATTGTTTTTGCGTTGCGTACGGAAACCGCGCCGCGTTCACATAAATACGTATTGATTTCCGATTGATTAATGCCCGCACGGAGCTGTTAGATTTATTGCCGGTATCGATTCCGCCGCGTGTACGCACGGCCGCCATGCACACGGTATAACGGACGGATCCGACGATTATTGTTATTATTATCATCGTTATTTTGCGGGTTGTCGACGCGCGTTCCGTTTTCTTTTATAGACGTCCTGGCCGAAACCGCTCTGGCTCGATCGCGACGCAAACACACGCGGGACACGCCGCCGTACAGATCTTATCGGTCCGTCGATCGTGCTGCCGGACGCGTAATAAATCATTATTACACGGTTGGCTGGACGCGACTACATCACGCGCGGCACTCGCTTTAAATACCTACAGGTACGCGTACGTGTATTTTTTGACCGTACAGCGTGTCGGACGCCACGTCAGCCGCGAGCCCGCGGTGTGTGCAGAAATTCGGAACGCAAATTCCGTACGATTATAACGTTTGCCGGCAACGGTGTTGAACGTATGCAAGTCTGTTTTCTTTTTCGGTTTCTATGTTTTTGTCTAAATCGCGTGATTATAAACCACGGATTCGTTGTACGCGTTCGTAAAACGTTTAATACTGTTGTACGATATCGAAACGGGGATCGGCACGGAGCGAGCTAACACAACGAGGGACGGACTCGTTAAATCGTTCGGCCTAACCTCGTTGATAAAAATTTTTTACAACAATGTTCGTAATCACGAGTACGAAATACATTGGAGAGGGTGGGGAAACTTGGTAATACGATGTTTTGTTCTCCACGTATTTGCGGACGTTTTTGTACGGCGTCAGACGCCGTTAATTCTCGAATTATTTTTTTGAACTCCAACGCACTTTCCACGAGAGGATCTGTATCAAGGATTCGTTCCGTTCGGCCGGTCGGTTCGCCAATAAAAAATTTTCGTTGTTTTAGAGGGAAAATGAGTTTTGCACATGTTCAGATTGTGTTGGTTTGCCTGAGACAACGTTCATTTCTTCCAGCTCTTCCAGTGTAAGTTTCCGAAGATCGTAGTTCAAGATCATTTTCGCGGTTTCATTGTGCTCAAATCGTTAGTCTTTGTCTCGTGGTTTAAGTTTTGGATCGTCTTCTAAGTTAAAAAAAAAAAAAAAAATCGAAAAATTCTTTGCGCGCAGTGAGCCTTTAGAGCAGCCAGTAGTTATTCCTTGAACCATAACGGTCGAAGAAGCGAGACGGTGTTCGGAGGAGAAAATAAAACGTTTCCGTCGAGACGTCTCGACTGTACAACACGAACGGGAAGGCGATTTGAAGTTGGTCGACCACACGACAAGAAGAAGAAGAAGAAAAAGTCGAAAAAAATGATCTGTTGACGGGTTGACGGAGAACACGTCGGAAACAATATAATTGTCGGAACATGTTTCGCGCGGCGTCCGACCTAACCTAACTCGTCTGCGTGCGGGACTACACCGTTGTCCCCGCGGGCCGTCGTCGTCACACACACACACATTTTGCCGATGAATTCGAACGCGAATCTCGACGGCCATAATCACCCCGTCAACGATTCGACCGAATGGGCCGTTTGACGCGGTGTAATAATAATAATAATAATAATAATAATAATAACGGCCTTCGTCCGTCATATCGTTCGGACGTGCGCGTGCACGCGAAAAACAAATAACACTGGCCCGCGCGGCAGAAGGTTTGGACGGATCATATTATTTACGCGTGGAACGCGGCGTCTGACAACCCGACCTACGACGATTCGTTCGTATTTATTTACGTGTACGATTATATTTCGGCCGAGTTCGCGGATCCCCGGTCGTTACCAGTTTATTTGTTTGCGTGAATGTGCGCGTGTACACTCGGCTGCAGACACCGACTGTCTGACGAATTCCCGAAAAGCGAAACGCTCGACGAAACGTGAAATCGATCTCGTCTTTGTAGAGACGTACCGGAGGGAAACGTGAGGTTTTCCAGGAGGTGAGCGGTTTTTTTTTTCACGTAAATCGATTTTTAACCGACGAGATTCGTTTTTCGATAGTATACACGGTATATGTTGTATGCTCTTGAACGCCATGTGAAACACGCATACGATACGTGTGTAATCACACACGCTCGTGTTACGGAACGCCGACGTTCTTCACGAAGTAAACTGTACGATAACGAAATAACATTGTTTCGTTTTGTTTTCGCGTTAATGTTAAATATCTTGTCGAGAAACACCAACCGGCCACCACACGCGCACGAGTCACATGCATTTGTGTAACTACACTTTACTGTGCGAGAAAAATGATTGCCGAAAATCAACCGACTGAAAGTTCATTGTTCACATATATTTTACGTCTCCCACTCAACCATCATAATAAACGCATTATAAGTCACAAGTTGTTGACTTTCCGGTTGGAAAATAAGTTTTTCGTCATCGAAAAATTGGTCGAGCTTGAGCTCCATTATACTTGAATATTATCGTCTATTTACATACATGCAGCCGGACTCGACCGTGTTCTATCGCATAGAATTCGCTGGAACAATAGAGGTTTCCGGAGCTCCGGCTCATAATGGTTTCTGTATATACTGTACGTTATACTTCAAGTGACGTGCATACGCCGGACAAATACCGTCGGCACTATCGGGACGGACCACCCGGTCATAGAAGCCGGATCGTCGGGTGCGAAACACGACTCTCCGTCCGAATCGTTTCGATCGCCCTCGTGATGTCTGCGGGGACAGGCGCCAGACAGTAACAAACCACCGTAAAACCACAAGCCGCAAGTGGGAGGAGTAGGAGGATCCCACGCGGCGCTTAATCGAGTCCGTGGGCCCCGGTGCTAGGTGGTCCGTAGACGATCCAGGATTCGATCGAGTTCTTCTGTTGTTATGCCGCACCACTCGAGCAGAGCGTTCACGTTCTAATAAAAGGCGTGCGATCGTTAAGGCTTCGGCCGCAAACCCGGAACGAACCCGCCCGTCTCTCTGTTGCGATATCGTAATATTTGTCGGCTCGTACGTTTTTTTTTGTTTGTTTTTTGCCACGTAACCGTGATATCGATATCGTCGTGTCTCAAACGAACGACGCCAGCAAACGGCCTAGTGTAGTGTCGACGGTTGAACGTTCGTTGTTGTTTCCCGTGTAATTCGTAAATCGTACTTTTAACAAAAATATGATAAACGATCGTTCGCCGTACGTAGTGTGCGTGTACGATGTACTTATTTATGATACGGTGTTGTCGACGAACGTCAAAAACGCTTTTTTCGATATATACGTTTACGAAAGAAAATAACGAATCCGCATCGGTCCGACAAAATCCCGCAGGCCACGACGACCGACGCGACGGTATTTAAACATGTTACACATATTATCGAATCGAAAACAATACTGACGTTCGTTTTTCCGTCGTGACGCCGATTCTTATTTTCGTTATTATTTATCACTATAAGAAATGCGCCGTCTATAGAAAATAATTAAACATACACAATATGAAACGAGAACGAAACACGGAGATTTTTTCCATGACGAAGAAACCGCCGATTGGTGACATCTAGCCTTGGATTTTATATATTACAACGTTGAAAGATCGTGGCAGATGATTAATGAAAGGTTTTCTAGTCCAGACGAAAACCGTTTACAGTACAACGCGGCTTCTTCGATTGTTTCAATGCGAAGGTCGTCGTGATGTACATGTAGGTGTAATATTCTGCAAAAATTGGATTTTGTGTTTAAATTTGGTTTGATTTTTTTTCTTTTGCCTCCTAATCTCGGTATGTTTATATTGGTTTTTAAAAGCGTTTTTTTTTACGTTTTGGTTTTTAATTGGTATATTTCTTATTAGTTTGTACTGTACAACAGCGATCACTAATGGTTTCTTCTTAGATATTAATTCCAAGTTAATCTTTTATGAAGATTGTGACCTAAATATACAGACCGAGTAGGTAATTATGTAGTTAACAAACGGTATTTTCAACTAGTTACGTTAAAAATGAAAAATGATTTTTTCGTTACAAAAATTGGAATTTTAGTGTTAATTTTTTTTACAAAACTCAAAAAAGTAATAATTAAATTTCACTTTTTTTTTGTGTGTTTAATATATGAACTACCCGCTTGGTTATAAGTTGTTAATATTACATTAGACGTAAAATAGAACTGTATAAGACTAAGTCGTTTCAGTCTTTATGAGTAGTCTACTACATTATACAGTGTGATCGAAAAGTCGCGCACACCAAAATAGAAGTGTTTCTAAATAGTAGTTGTGATAAATTATTTTTATCGGTTATTTCAAAATAACACTACGGGTATTCCCGACATTTAATCTAGACGTCATTATTATATGTATTGATGATACGACGCTTTTAGTAGTGCTTTGATTATTGCTCTGTGAACATGTCGTTTTCCCAAGAGCAACATGTGTTTATTGTTGAACAGTATTTTGCTAGCCGTTCTTATGCTTGTGTTATTGATAAATTTCGAGTGAAATATCCGAATGTAGCAGTACCTAACAATTCAACCATAACGAGATTAATCGCCCGTTTCCGTGAAACCGGATCAGTTTCAGACAAGAAGAGAACCGGGAGACCTACCATTTTGACTGACGCTAATAAACACATGTTGCTCTTGGGAAAACAACATGTTCACAGAGCAATAATCAAAGCATTACTAAAAGCGTCGTATCATCAATACATATAATAATGACGTCTAGATTAAATATCGGGAATACCTGTAGTGTTATTTTGAAATAACCGATAAAAATAATTTATCACAACTACTATTTAAAAACACTTCTATTTTGGTGTGCGCGACTTTTCGATCACCCTGTAGTACTTATAATAATACATTTAAAAAATTTGTTAAACAAAAAAAACGCACTCGTTTTCCACGTATATTGTCTAAGACGAATGATTACGATGAATAACCGTAAAAAGTCAAGTTCATACAGCGCGAACGTAAACTAATCAAGTCGATGACAAAACAAGTTAACCATTGAAGAGTTAAACAAAAATTATCCTCTAAACCGGTTAATGTTCTATTCAAAAGAACCGCGGTCGTACGAGTGGGAAATATGTATTTCGCAACCGTAAATATCATCACGACAGTCCGCCGTGTTGTAATAAATAAAATATACCGACTGCGCGGCTCATCATTACCATATCGGAATCAATTCGTAGGGGGTTTTTTTTTTAATCGATTATCGAAATCAAAACGTTTGCCGAAATCGCTGGCGAGTGTCAACAACGAGACCGGTGACGACGATCACCGCCACACGGTCATACACCTTAACGCACGTGTGTGTATACGAATACTTATATATTTATAGAGACAGAGAGATAACCTCTATTCGGTCGCGTTCTTCGACTGCCCGTTACGACATTTCCTTTGCTATACATTACGTAATAATACGCGGCCATAAATCGCGTCGTCGGGACCGCATCTCTCGGATCTGATTATGGGCATGCCGCCGCCGACGACCGCGTCAATTATCGCCGTGTTCGTAACGCGGGACGGCGTACGCGATGATATGATATGGTACGCGCGTTCGATCGCTGCAAGTCCGACGACGACGACGACGACGACGGGTCCGATAGAAAATGCGTTTTATTTTTTATTTTTTGCGAACAAGCGCGGCACACCGGTAATCGCGGAAAGATACGGTATTGTGTCACGTGCCGTTTAAGAACATTGCGTGCGGAAGATGACGTCGCTTACCATTTCTACGGGTACCGTCCACGAACGTTCCAGAAAAAAAGTCACACGTTGAACAGGTCGGATGAACGAGGAGGCCCCAATGAATATCGTGAAATGCGTGCGGTTCGCGCGGTCGTCCCGCGTCTTGTTGGAACCGCAAATGATGTCTACTGGTGGTACGCCTTATCCTCGGTCCCGGTTCAAGGAAGTTGTTGTACACGTTTGTGTAACGATCCGAGTGATTCCGTTCTCCTCATAGAAATAAGGACCAACGATGCCCACGCTTACTTATCGCACTGTATTACTTTAGGACTGTCCCGTGGTCTTCCGCGTAAGTTACGCGCAGTATCCAATTATCGATAATTTATCGATACCGAAATGTAGTCGGAATCGCCGCCGCGTGTACGTTACCGAATCGTTTGTCTGCGCGCAAGTATCGTAGGCAATACACTACGGGCATGAGCCTCCAAGGACCTTTCTACCGTTCCTACACACCGATGAAGCCGCGTTGCGACGAATATTTCGTTTCACCCCGTTGATAATACCGGCACACTCGTCCCGAACGCCGCGACCCCGATACCGCCGGCGGACGAACAACGGCGGCGAACGTGTGCGCACGGTGCACGCGTAGAAAATGTATACGTCGCACGTACCAGACGGTGTCGCCGACTCGTGTCGTGAATAATATTCATCGCGTTCGTGGTGTTGGTCAGTATGTATGTGTATATGGCCGGAGATTGCGAGAGAAATTATGCGTGGCGAGGAGGACACGCGCGGTTTCAACGGCATATCTTCCGCTCGTCGCTGCGGCAGACGTGTCGCGTTCAAAAACGTCGCCGGGCACCTTAACCGACGTCGGCTTACCGGAACGTTTGGAGTTTTTTTTTTGTTTGTTTTTTGTCGCTATTTGCTGTGGGGCCCCGCGCATTCAGGTTTTTGTCGCTAGCCGAACCGTTGACATTTCGTTTCCCCTGTCCTCCGAAAAAATATTTTCTAAAAAAAAAAACCATTATTGAAACTTCGTTTCGTTCATAACGTTTGCACATGATATGTAGCGTAGAACGAATCGGTTTTACGAAACAATGTATTCTTTTCTACCGTCCGTTTTTACGATTTTATTCCAGTAGTTTCGTTAAACGCGATTTAAAAACGATGCGACAAAAAGAAAGAAAAAAACCGAGGTAAAACTGTTAGGTTATTCGTTTTGGACACCGAATAGTCTTGTTACGTCTCTTGACAACCAAACGTGTAATATACGAGCCGGGACGTCTCACGATCACGAACGCGATCATCGATGCCGCGGTGTATTCGGCATGGACGTATAATTTGAACGATCCCTCCGTCGTAGACGTACCTGTCGTCACGTCGACCAATAATTAATGTTTGCACCATGAAATCGACGAGACGTTCACACCGTTTTGAACACGGTTAAATAAATATAACGGTTGTTTGGAAGGAGACCGTGTAAAATATACGTACACGGTAAAAAAGAACCACGCGAGACCGGTTACAACGAACTCTAAATAACATGGGAAGTTCACAATTTTGTTCTTAAACCGTACAAGCCGTACGTCTATGATATGTATGATATATATATATATATGATAAGACGTGGAATTTCGTGTCCACATAAGGTATGACGACGGTACACATTTATTACGGATACGAACGGTCGCGGCAGTAGACGAGATAAGTCGACGCGGTCGGCGGTATTTATTATTATTATTGCAGTCGTTGCAGTCGCGACGCGTAAATCAATTGCGTCTCGGAATGGGTTATGATTAGGGCTGGGATTTTAATGTCCTAAAAAATCGAAAAAATGCTTTATAAAAATGCATTAAGAATTAATTTTTTGATGTTAAAAGTAAAAAAAAAAAAAATATCAATATTAGTAGGTAGATAAGTCTTCTGACTTCTTAGTCTGAAATAATTTTAAAATACATTTTAATTAATTACCTGAAAAAATGTTGCTATTGCACTGTACAATTATATGCTGTTTAATATTTCGAGACAAGAATGAACGTAGACTTTTGTGTACGGACGAACGTTTATCGACATCGACTGAAGTCTCACAGGAGCGTATTTAAAATATGAAATCTCGCCCGTAGTTATATCTGCTGGAATAAGTTTTTCTTGAGGATTTTCGTCATTTATTATAATTTTAGAAATATTCTGTAATATTTTCGACCCATTATTTTTTTATTACCATTAATCGCATTGCCGATTGCACGTGGTGCTGCTTTCTCTAAATTTACAACAATTATTTCCACGTTAAGCCCATGATGGCTTGTGACGTTTTTCCGCGATTACCCGCGAGGCCGAAAGAGCTCGCGACAAGATGTGTGCGGCCGTTATTCTTACGCCGCGTGATTTGCCGCTATTATTATTCCGTGACGCGCGAAACGGGTCGCGCAAATACGTCCGAGCCGCGGGGGCGGATCGGGTTAGGTTAGGTTAGGTTTCTTTTGTGTGCGGCGGACACACACACGTGCCGCGACCGGCCACACGGCACGCGTATTATATTATTATACGTTTTGCGCTGTGACCGCGGCGGTGGTCGTATTCAAATGCGCCATATCGACGGACGTTTCGTACGCGGACGAAAACACGGGATCGGCCGGAAAATGCATTATTTATGACGGTACGGGGACTGCGGCCGAAGTCGAGAATAGTACCAGACGGATTATTTATATAGCCGACCGTTTAAGATATTCATATCCGGTCCTTATCCCCGAGTCTCCGTGCCCGCCCCGTATAGCCCTCGTTTCCTTTTCCCCCGTAATGTCGTCGTCGTCGTCGTCGTCGTCCGGTCACGGTGCACGCGCATTTTTCCCGCGACAAATCGCGGTGGCCGGTCACGTCCCGTCTTTGTTGTCGCAACGGACGACTACAGCGTTCTATGTCCGTCTCTCTTATAATAATAATAATAATAATATATTATGCGAACGCGTCTCCTTTCGCCAAGCTCGTAAATCTCGACTTCGTCACGGGAACGCCGGAGAGAATAGGATACGATGTATTATTATATAATATAGTGTGCCGTGCCGACGACAATATCGTCGACGTTTTAGAAAAATGAACTGTTTATATAAACGATCGGACGACGACAACTGCGACGACGACGACGACGACGACAAAAACCGCGTGCACGCTGCGTTTACTGTGGACGTCCGCTCGTTTTCGTGAACCGGATGTCCAGATTGTGAAATTCGATGAAATCACGACGGACGTTGCACTATAAACGTTTGTTTTGAAATCGCAACGCATTTCAATAACAATAATAAGTGGATTTTATATGATTGTCGTTTATGTAACTACGTTTTTGAGGACACAATTGCGACGCACTGACCTTTTAAAACCCGTTTCTACCGTCTAACCGAGTTTGATTCTAGAGAAGAAACGCTTTTCCGTTGTTTTCAAAAATACACACTTGTGTCTACGACAATAATAAAGCGTGTAGAAACGCGCGCGTTGGGTGGGCGGTCACTTTGAGTCATTATGGGTGGGCCACTGGGGCGGGTGTGTTTTTAATTTGAAAACGATTATCATCACGTTAAGAAAAAAAAACGATTCTGAGGCGGAGTTGTTTTTGCAATTAGACGAAGCGCTATCTGTGATCGATATCTGTTATACATAGACGAAAATATATAATGATTTACATGATACAAAAAACATTCATTGCTCTAAAGGGCAAATTATACGAAAACGAAATTGTAAAATTAATAGCTTCTTTGTTTCGCTTTGAATTCACCAACGTAATATAATGTTTTCCAATTTTGTTTTCTTAACGAGAAACATTTAAATATTGAAAAGAAATTAATAACACTATTGAATTAGCAGTACCTATTTCAGAACGAATTAAATACGGTTACGAAAAACAACAACGATTTCTATACCCGAAAGCATATAATAATAATACGATGCAAAGCTGCTGGCCATTGCCTATAGAATTATGCTTTATCAATCATTATAGTACGTATGATATCAGATGTGTATCGCGTTTAAAAATATTACACACCGTACTGTTCATATTCATACCTTATAATTATTATTTTTTTTCATTTATCGATTAATAACCCAATATCGTATATTTATTCAAATTAATTCATTCATAATAATTGTAATACGTTATCATTGAGATGTATTCATATTTTATTAGACGTCGATTAAAAATGCCAATTAATATGTGGGGTCGCATTTTCATTATGTTAATACGAGTTCAATGTACACAGAGTTCAATGACCCGAATATAGTTATTGATTGATAATTTTACAACATTTATTACCAGACAAAATGTCGACGTTAAAAATATTGAAAAATATGCGAAATTAATTATTTGTTTATTTGTATCAAAAATATATTCTACACACCTATGTATGTATACCAGGTCTGTAAATATGAAACCGGAATTTATCTATAAATATCTCTAGCTATCAATGTAGTTATTTCCAAACCGCATAATTGTCGTTATTTTCATGTTGACATCTGACAAAAGATATTCAACTCGTAACAATAAAAGTTTCATACAGCTGCACAGTTTATAATAGCATTGAACATGTCGATTTTTGTGCCCGGACAGCATTAATTTTCTGTTACCATTTGAAAAAAACTGCTGCAGAATTGCATCGAATGCTTGTCAAAGCTTACGGTGAGCACGCTCTTGGAAAATCACAGTGCTTTGAGTGGTTTAAAAAATTCAAAATAGGCGATTTTTACGTGAGAATCAAAGTACGTGGAAGACCACCGAAAACGTTTGAAGACAGCGAATTGCAAGAATTGTTGAATGAAGATGACTCGCAAATGCAACAACAACTCGCAGATCAATTAAATGTGAAACACGAGAAACCGTCTCTATACGCTTGAAAGCCATGGGAAAGATCCGGAAGATGGGAAAACGGGTTCCACATGAACTGAATGAAAAACAGTAGGAAAACCGAAAAACCACTTGTGAAATGCTGTTTTCCAGGTAAAAAAGAATGTCATTTCTCCATCGAATTGTCACTGACGATGAAAAGTGGATGCAAGGCTAAATCGTTATGGACGGAAGACGATGCTCTGTGTTTGGTAGGATCAGTAGGGTGTGATCTATTATGATCTACTAAAATCTGGCGAAGCTGTTAATACTGAGCGCTACCGACAACAAATGATCGATTTAAATCAAGTTTTGCGTGAAAAACGACCAGAATATCAAAAAAGACAACATAAAGTGATTTTGCTTCATGATAATACACCATCACACATAGCAAAACTGGTCAAAGAAACAATCGAGGCGTTTAGTTGGGAAAAACTTTCACATGCGGCTTATTCGCCAGACTTGGTTCCATTTGATTACTATTTATTTGCATCGATGGGACACGCACATGCTGAGCAGTGCTTCACTTACGAAAATGTACAAAAATGGCTCGATGACTGGGTTGCCTTAAAAGAGCAATAGTTTTTTCGGCGACGCATTCACAAATTACCTGACAGGTGGGAAAAATGTATATCTAGCAATGGACAATACTTCGAATAAAATATTTGTTATCTATTTCATACAATAAACGTGGATTTTCTGTACAAAAATTCCGGTTTCATATTTACAGACCGGGATACATGCGAATTATTCGTTTTCATAGAAAACTCATGGCATATATATATATATATATATATATATATATATAGCTATCAACAGTATCGAACAATTATAACTATAAGTTAGACTAATGAATTGGCGATGAAAACTCGTAAAATATAAATCGTTACGTTCCATTGTAACGATTGTTTGGAAATTCGTCAGTATACATACATTCGTATAAGTTTCAGTAGCAAACTATTAGCACAAAACGTTTTTTTTTTCACGTACGCTCCAGTTTTGAAATTGGTCTGAACGGATTTTAGAGGATTTGCCGTTATACACGACAAGGAATAATAAATTTCACCCAATCGAATCCGATAACTCACTAAACGTCGATTTGAATGAACCGCATTACGATAACAGCGTGCCGGTGCAATGGCGGCAAGCGATTCCAGAGCCCATTGCGGTCCATCCGGACAAACTTAATTGAACAATAAATTTCAATCGCCGTGATTCATAAATTTACACGAGACGTAAAACGAAAAGGAAAAAACGAAAAAAAAAACGAAAAGGAAGAAAAACACTTTGCGCGAGAAGTTTAGTCGTAAATAATAACCCGCGGATGTAAAACGGTTTTTATTAGGTGTTAATCGCATTCTCCTACGCTCCTCCTCGTGCGGTGTGTTATTACGTTTTTAATCTGCGCGCACAATCCGGTTGTCTACGGCGGCGTGTGTCGTACGTGTATGAATCATATACCGCGATGGAAGGCTATATATAATATTATGTGACTTTGCAATCGTATCGATTTGCTCCGCACAGACCATCTAAATCATTGCCCGTTGCACGTATCTCGCGGGACGACCGTATTGTATATACACACATTTTCTTTTCTCAATACACGTGTACAATAATTCATCGTGTTAACATCGCGGAGTGCGTGGCACGGCGTATAATAAATACACATACGAGTACCTCGCGCGGCATAAACTTTTACGAAATTGTATCGTCGACATTCTCGGTCGTACGCGCTACGTAGACGATGTCGCAACGCGTTTCGAACTCTGGCGCGCGCCTCATATCCGTTGTTCGGCAGGCTTGAAGTCGTCGAATTTAAATCTAAATTCGAAAACCGTCATCCCGCGGATGAGTGTTGACCTCTCTCGAAACGTTTTCGTGTCAGACTCGGCGTTCGCCATGGACGCGGCCTCGTGGGAAATTCGATGGAAATGACGTTTGAAAATCATTTCGGGCGGTGTCCCAGTCGAACGTTACGTATTCGATACACCCCCGTGCATGTCGGTTTTCCTCGTCTCTGCGTGCAACGTAACGTTGTTTATGAACTCCAGACGACCGCGGCAAATACGGGGTATGCGAAACTCGCGGCGGTGCCGGCAACAGGCAACCGAGAAGACGGTCGGCGAGGACACAGGAGGAGAAGGACCGCACGACAATGGATCATTAACCGAGTATTCCGCGTCCGCGTATACTGCCGGCTTCGAATGTTGTTTCCGAGTCGAGTCGAAATGCGTCGTGATAATTGTACAGATGATTCTCAACATGTCTGTACGGTGATCCATGTTATTATTTTTCGCTTCAAGCATATTTGTTCTCAATTGTAAATTCGCTACGATCATTTGTAACCACCTATAATGTATAGGTCCCTCGAATCACTTCGCCCGGTCCTCCGTCAAGAAACACACGAGACGTTTCGGCATTTCCGATATTCTAACTCAACTGCCTACAAATCCGAAGGTTTGGCCGTGTAATTTATTTCATTGTTTGTGATTGAAGAGAGAAAATCAGACGGAATCACAGGAACGTGGTGCAGTATTAAGGCAAGTTTTCTTCTGGAAACTTCTGCACTTTACTCTCTCGAGAAATCCTAGAAGATATTCTCAGACTCGTCCGGGACAGTGAAATTTCCCGTTCTTTCAGGTTTTCAAGATTTCTGCAACCGTTTACACCCATTATATGTACCATAACGTTTCGTTCAACAAATTAAAACTATTTTCACTATTCTGCCGTCTGACGTACGAACCGTACAGCATAACAATTATTTTCTAAATGCGGTTTTATTATCATAAGCAAAACGTTTTCTAGTTTTGCGATTACAAACGTACAACTGTGCCTATTTATGTAACGTAACGAGTTGCATTCGCGCGCCTTAGTAAAGGAAGAAGAAGAAGAATAAGAAGAAAAAAGAAACAATAATAATATATTCTATACGGACGTGTGTAAGACGTGGCCGAAACAAAACGAATTCCGACGCAAACGGTTTGAGACGACTTGAGACGTTCGAGGAACGAGGTACACAACGACGGTACACAATGGGCGGGCGGCGATCGAATAAATTCCTACAGGACGCGTTTTACGTACGAGACGTATGAACGCGCACTACTAATTGCGGGCCGGGGATCCGTTTTAGCGGTTTTCCGGCGCGGCCGCGAAATTTCGACCGGAGCTCGCCCAGCAGCCATTGTTCTGGTGCGGATTTATGGTGCGCACGTTCGCGACGAGACAATCGATCGACGTTGAGTGAGTCGTGCGCCGCGCGACGCGATCCAAACGAAAGAAACAGACGGACAAAAAGGACGTTACAAAATACAAAGAAAAAAACCGCCGTCGCCGGCGGGAGAGAGATAGAGAGAGAGGGATTCCTACGGCATGTCGATCTGTCGTCGTGCGCGCGCGCGCGCACGTTCCAACCAACTCAACACCGTGTGCACCGGCCGTGCCGGAGGATTTCCTCCGAATAAAAGTTCGTCGGGACGGGGCCGGAAAGACGATCGCGTGCACGCGCCCGTCCGCATTGTCCGCGGCCGATTGATTTATAACACGTGCCCCCCCCACCCCATCCCGCTCCCGTGTACCGTACGCCGTCCGACGCACGTCTAATTGATTTGTCGCCGGGAGATCTTCATTGGCGCGAGCGCGCGGACTGCTGCTGCTGTCGATTGACGCGCCGCGGCGAGTTACCCCGGGTGGAGGGGGGGGGGGTACAACGTATCGCGATGTCGCCGCCGTGGCGGTTCGCAGTGTTTATTGGACGCGCTCGGGGAAGCCAAGCCGGGCCGGACGACCTTGTTTCGGTCCGACAAAGACGTTTTGTCTGTAGACAAAAACTCGATCGTTTTTTCTCTCAAACTCGTTGGTTTTGGTTCGTTTTTTTTTTTTAATGACCGTTAACGGTAAAACGCGTGAAAAAAAAAAAAAATGTTGTCCAATCCGACCAAACGCGTAGTGGAGACCGGCGGCTTGGCTTCGGAGCGCCACAACCCGTTAGTCACCGCGACGTCCGTTTCCCCGCGTTGTGTTCAACGATCGAACGCGTCCGGTCTGCCCCGCGCACAGACGCAGGTTTTTTGTCTGTTGTTTTACGCGCACGACGAACGCGGTGGCCGACGAATGCGGTGGTGGCACCGGACATTTTTTCTAGGGGGGGCAAGATCATGGCAAATTCATGAAGTTTAGTGAAACCCCGTCTAAACGGGTGTTATATAAATTATTAAAATACACGGAAAATACCGTATTATTAGCGTTTTCTGATAAAATTTAATCAATTTCGAAATCAAATTAAATTGTGGTGTATTATCTAAATACATAAAATAAAATACGACGAGATACTACACGGCGAAACATATGAAACACAGCAAATACATAAATACGTGAAATTTAAATTCTCGTTTGTTCTTCAACGGGTAGGGCAAAGCCAAATTTGAGTAGGGCGCTTGCCCTACCTTGCCCCCCTCTAGCGCCGCCACTGCCGAAGAACACAACCCCGACCCGCGTCCGAGCGTCACGACGGAATAATAGTTTATCTGTTGATCGTCTCCGAATGATCGACGACTTTCGGTAGCGCCGGTTTTTTTTGTCGAATTTTATATAATTCGACGACGACGAAAACACGTTCTGTCGTGTAGAAATAAACGATTCACACACGTTTTTGTGGGGGTGCGTCTCTATACGTACGAAAATCGTTTTCTATCCCGTAGCGTACGCGCGAATGTATTTACGAATAATAATTATGTCATAAAGCAGATAAAACATATCAATATCAAATTATTACTGATCACTTGCACAAGGCGAATGTTTCGTGTCAATGCTCTCGTATACGCGCGTTCGGCCCGAGTATTTAATATTCTATACAATTAAGAAGCGCATATAGTCATGTGCTGTAACACTCGAACTTACAGTTTGTTCCCGATCGTCGTAAACCATAAACTCTCCCGTTGTCGCGCCGCTTTCAGTGACGATCAGTACAAATGGTAATCGAATAGTCGTGTCGTCCGGCTTTTATTCACCGTGTCCGGCGGTGAACATTTATAAACCATTCGTCAACTCGTCCGGTCGGCCTCGCGGCACCAGATTCCAGAGAATCGACAATGAAATTGAACGCGTTCGATGTTTTGTTTTCGACAAAAACGAAATTTCAAATAATAATCCACAAACTTCGTGACGCGAAAACTTTCGTTCTTCTCGAGAAACACGTAGAAATCGACTTTGCTTTTTCGGACACTACTGTACAACAGCGCGCGGACACAACACGGTAGGTAAATCCGTGTCGGGATCGATTCGTCCGGGTTTCGCGCGTGGCGGAAACGCTGTATGGCCGGCGGCAATGTTTTTTCGGAAATCGTCTGCGCCCGCTGTCGTGCAGTACGTGGTGGTACAGGCTGAGTGTATGTTATTCGTCCGTTCGTTACCTGGTTACGCGGGGCACGGACACGGCGATAATTGATTTCTCAACTCGACGCGTCGCGGACACGCGAACGCTTTATATACGCGACCGTGTAATTCGTATACCCGGTGTAGTAGTCGTGATCACTTACCTGAAAAACGAAAACATAAAATATCGGTTATGCTGGACCGTATGCGTTGTCTTTCGTCACACGTGATAACGATAACAATAATTATTGTACGAATAGAATACGCGTTGACAATTTTTTTTTCCCCTCTTTCGGATTCGTGTCATTTGGATTACTAAATCAATTCATGTTGGAATGTGCATTTTTGGTACCGTCATGGTTTATCGGAGAGTTCAAAAATGACACGACGACGCGTGCCATTATATTTATATGTGTACATTAGCACCGGTGTGGCTTTTAACGAACTGTTCCAACCACACGTCGTCTGTAGAAAACGTATCCGACGATATTCCTATAAGCAACGACAGACACGACAATCAAAAAACAAAAAACCCCCCCAATTATATTTTCTTGTAATATCAAAAAGATCTGCGGATCGTCCTAAAGACGACCGGTCTACAGTATTGTTAGCGAGTCACCGGACGGGTGACTCACGATTATATTGTTGATTTACACGTCCGTCAATACGATCGCGATGCGGCGGCGAACGGGGTCCCGTTTACTCGTTAAGACGCCATTAAACGACACGATTGATGGTTTGAACGGCGCGGCGAGAAAACCGAACGAAAACGCCGGTGAACCCCGTGTTCCAAAAAACGATAAAAACTCGCGTAACGGACGGCCCGCCCAGCGCGATTACAAACCCGGCGGCGGATACGCGTTTTTATCAATCGCCGTCGTGTCCGTCACACAAAGTACCGTGACCAGTTAACACCCCCCCCCCCCCAAAAAAAAAAAAATTTTTAGACGATACGCGTAAGATGTGTACGAAATTTCGAATTACTTTACGTGAAACTAATACGACCAGATATTTGTCGTCTGTCATTTTGAATATTACGTTCACTTTATGTACACATACGTTCATTCCCCGTTACGGACATCGTATTGAATCGTCGTTTAACCGTTGCGATTTACCGCGTAGGACGACTTCTCAAATTATTTATTAGTAAACTCGTATTGTGACGTCGATGAAGTAGTCATCGATGCAATGGCTAATTTACGTGGACGATCGGATATTTTAATACAATAATCATTAACAAGACTTTCGAATTTCGATGCATATCATCTATTCGTCTTGATGGTTTTTTTTTTTCAAAACCCCCTGACGGAAACACGTGTTCTCCGTGTTTGTTTTTTACGAATATCACGTTATGCGCATTACCAGGGCCCGGAAGTTTGTGCACCAGAAACCACCGAGATAATGCGTAATGCATTTACGCGGGTTTTAAGAACACCGACACACACGCACTTAACAATTTTTTTCAAATACATAAATATGAGCAAACCGTCCTAGTGTTTCACGCTCGTAATTGTTCACGTGCGATTATCGCGGTCGCAGCGTGGCGAACATTCGGCTTCGTGTTAATTGTTTCATATTCGCCGATTTTTCATTATTTTTTTCTTTATCAATTATATTACCGGTTGGATTAATGGCCGTCGAAAACGATTGTTGAAACAGCGTCGACAATCACAAGAACGCCGTCTCGAATGAGATTTCCAGTTTGACATTTACCTTTGTATCTCGATTGAACTGACCGTTTGGCAACGATTAATTCAATATCACGGCATCGCGGTTTACACACACGTCAATTGTAAATACGAGAACCGCGCGAAACGAAGAAACGGGTTGGGAGATAAATACGCGTCGAATAAAATGTATGGCGATTAATAATAATTTGTCAAGTGATGGTATCGTCGAAATACACACACACACACACACACGAGTATATAGGAAATCGTTTCACTGTCCAAATGGCGGAACAGGTTTCACGACGCGTGCACCTTAGAATGTCCGTTTTGTGGAAAGACGGTGCGCAGATGGCCGCGAAACGGACGACAACGTTTTACAAATAATAGCGTAATTTCTTATACGTCGGTTGTTGTTATTATTATTATTATTATTCCTTTCGTGCGATTCCAAACAAGCTACACATTAATAAAGTTGATGATCGTCTCTCGAACTTGTCCATCTCTTTATTATTTCAAATGGAGACGGGAAATAACGACCGACGTATGACGACGAATGCATAATGTATGTATGTGAAAACATCGTACACCATGGTTTCTCGGGATAAGTTTCTTTGACGATATCGATAAACCGTGGAAAAATGCGATGCTGTTTTTCCAGCGGTCAGTATTTATTTTCAAATGTTAAATGATAAATCGTCGTCCAGAGAAAGGTCCCATCCGTCATTTCCCGTCGGAGTGGCCGACACTCTGTATGCGTAAAGAACGATACCCGACGGTAACATTACTGCAATCTCGTATGTTCTCCCGCGCCCATTGTCTTTCGTTTCGACTTGGGAACGTAGATGTTTTTCGTTCTTTCGACGGCGTTTATTGTTGTGTTGGACGCGTCGAGGAAAATAAACGCGTAATTCGTAATCGTAGACGGGTTTGAAAAAACAATATAAATAATACCCATATATATTTTATTTATGGGAACTAATTTCGCGTGTATATGCACATATTCGTGTGTGCGTGCGTGCGAGTGTATGTTTGTAGGAGATACTTTAACGAACGTAAATACGCGTAGAAAAAATTAATAATTGATAACGTCAATAAATCATTTGAAATCTTGTCACGATTTTCATTAGCAAAAAAAAAAAAAACGTTACCAATATTATAAAAAGAAACGAGCATTCGCGATTTTACTGCGCGGGTGGTATAATCACGAAGTCGGTTAATCTTTATTGTAAAATACATATCGTACACGATGACAAACGTTTGTTTTACCAGACATTATATCATACAATATATCACAAATTATTAAAACGATATTGTATAATTCAAAACGTATAGGTAAAATCATATAAAACTCGATTAAACAAAAAAAATCAACCGAATTAAAATGTGTCGGTTTTCAAAATGGATTTTGAATATTTAATACCGGTTTTAATTTTTCGATTTCAGTTTTGAACATTGAATTTCGGTTTCGGTTTGGATTTTCAATACCCATTTCGATTTTTTATAAAAATTCGTTTCGATCATCAACGGATTTCGCGTCCCCCCACGCGCGAAGCTGCAACAACTAATAATTCCGTACGGCCGCCATCATGTGTACGTGATATATTATGAACGTCCGATCAGATTTCGTATTTCAAATGTCCGTCGAACCAACGTCAGTTAACTTTTCCTTCAAATACTACACTTACACCGCGCGCGGTTTCGTCTCGTCGTACATATGTTTTTCCTTCATATAATGCGCTTATTGGTTATTCAACGTCCGTACGAACGCGGTATAATAATAAAATAACGTGTAATGAAGCGTTTCTGTATATATATATATATATTTTTTTTCTCTTCTATATTATATTAACGACGTTCGCACGGCTCGACGATATTCTTATACGTTATATATATGCTGTCGGTCGATGTGAAATCGACATTAGGTTGACCGTTGACGTGTACCCGTCCTCTTTCTCGTCAACGTACACGCGCGCTATCGAGTGTCGACTGTTTACGTCGTCCGTGATAGTAGGTACGCCGCGATACTACTCGTCTCCGCGTATATTTTCATACGTAGTTAGCAAAACGACGCCGTTTTAACGCGATAATAATTTACTCGCGTTTTTTTCTTCTTCATTTTTTCTGTTCGCTTTCGTCATTTCATGATTTTCGGACATAATTCTGGAAACGTCATACGACGCGGCCCGAGAGGTCCGATCGGAGCGCGCGGAGCTCGTTTGCAACCGTTAGCAACCTAACCTAACCGTTCATTGTGAGATGGCTGTGCTGATTTCCGACTCGGCACGCGAAAGCGACACCGCTCCACAACCGCGTTGTTCCAAAACGCGTGTTGTACGTCGTCCGACCGAAGAAACGACTGCGACGACCGAACGACGTACGTTTCGATGATCTGTGTACAAAAGAACAATTCGTTTTCACGAGAAAAACGTAAACACTGTTGAACACAGAGGTAAACCTCCGCCGGCCGTATTAATTAGTTTTGAAAACCAGTTTCATACGTTCACGGCTCATTCGATTTCGGTAACGTGATATGGTCTTTGAGTTATTGCATAGCCAATTTCAATCAACGTGTTCCCCGGAACATTTGATTTCATCCATTTGCCGCCGATTTAAATTAAATTTTAATAAACAAGAGGCTCATCGTATACATTAGAAAACCCCGCCGGTGACGGCTTCGGCTCAACCCATCGAGTAAATTAATTTTGGAACGAAGCCGGTGGTACACTCGAAATGTCAAATACAGATGAAATGGTGTTTGTAATTAACTTTGTCCGTAGAAATGAGGAGTGTCTATCTATTACAACATATAAATTGCATTCGTTTTATGTATATCGGCGTACGAATGCGATTGTTCAGCTGTTAAGCCTTAACGTTTAATATATAATACTATCCATACACAATACTTATACATAAGTTTACGTTTTAAAACCAAATTTCATGGGATAAAATAATACTTCATTTTTCAAACACAGATGTTAGTTATTATAAAAAAATACACTGGATATGTATTTCGTGTTATAAATTTAGTTAAAATAAGTTAATTATAACGAAATTATGCGAACTGTAAACGAGTGTAAAATGTGAAATTACGTAAAAAATCATATCTAAAATGTCAACGTTGGGCATATAGACCGTCTACAAATACATTGATCGGTATCAATCGTATTCGTCGTAGTCGTCGTCGAAAAATATCGTAGATCAGCGTTTCTCAATCCGTGGATCGCGAGAAGTTTTTTTCAATTACATTGATTCTAAGAAATTTATGTGTTTTACACTTTTTTATCATGTAAACGTAAAATCATGTGAATTCGGTCCTAAAAATATTGAGAACCACTATTGTAGATTGATTCATCACTACAGATCAAGTACGGCTAAACAACATTTATGATTGATCATTAGAATTTATGAAAATATTTAATAGTTACGATACACATTGATTCGACCGATAAACAACTGTTCCAACGGTATTTTTCATTTTCATTTTTTCTTTTTAATATACATATTTCCTATACCATATGTAAAACTATACAGTACTTTTTGCCAAAATACAAAGCGTGATGAAATAATTAAAAATTAAATGACAAAAAATATACGTCTGCAATACTATAAAATAAATAAAAAATGAAATCATGATCGATTACAACACATTGTAGTAATACGAATTATATACCACTCAATGTCGTCATATTATTACACAAATCCTACAAAATTACGTACACGTTGTGTGAGCAATGCTTTTTTATTTGCAGCAATACGACACACATCGAAAATAGTTTTCAAACTTTTCGCTCTTTGGAGCCCTTGTCGCTGTTTAAAATTACGTTTAAAAACGATCAGTTCCACACTTTCAACGAGAACATTGGATTTGTTCTTCCACTGTTGAAATGTACGACCGATCATCGAAATAAGTTCTTCGTTATTAATGAAATACCGTAATTCTACAATGGCGTCGAAAGATTTTACAAATTCTTCGACTGGCACATACCAATGCTATTCATTTTATCTGTGTCGAAGAATACGAGGTTACAAATATAAAATAATTAAATGGCATTCCTCCATACAACAATTAATACGAGTATTAATAACCATATTATATGCGCACAGTTCTATCCAAAACATTAAACATTTTTACCGGATGTTTTCGTACCGGATTCAATGACGTGCGCCATATTTACTCGTACAACATATGTGTATTATATATTATTGTAATATAATATATAATTATATTGATATTGTTGTTTAAATAATAAATAATTATTCTATAATTTATATATATATGGTTGAAATTAAAAAAAAAAAAAATTCATATGGGGAAAAAACTCTGGTTCTAATTTATTATACACTCAATACATTTGAATATCTCGAAAAAACTATTGACAGCTCATATTTCTTTTCTCCTTGGTCCTTTCAGTTTTGAGTTATTAAAGTTCTACTATATTATTATTGTTTACTATATTACTATAGTTATTACCTGCCTATATAATTAAATTAAAATACAAACTGATACTTTGTTGAAACTGCAAAAAAAAAACACACACACACACACATATATTTACAAAACAATAAAAAGGTTAAATTTATAATATCGTTAAGAATACAAAAAAAAAAAAAATACATACAAATGGTCGTACGAGACAACAATGGAATAAAACATTTTTCTATTAATTTATTCGGTCAATTTAAAAAAAAAAAGATTAATTGTTCTAATGAATATAAATTAATTATATTGAACTTAAAAAAATTATCACGACTAATGTTAATACATTATCCTTATTTGAGAACATTAAAAACTTGTTTGTCCGTCCGTGTGTATACTTACAGATGAAAATTACAGTAAAACAAATAAGTTCTACGTGATCATATAACAATCGATCATCCGGTACAAATACATACTATAAAACATTATCACGAGATTATAATCTTTTTCCAACGCATGTAAAGTTACTTCTACGAATACCTTCCGTTTAAACGTTATCATAAAATATACCAAGACTTATCGTTGATAACGAGTTAAAAGTTAAAACTAATTAAAATAACTTAAGTTGGTTTTAATCAAGTTACTATTAACGCGTTACATTTTGTTTTCAATTAACTTTTAGCTCAATAAATGACTATTTTTTAAACTTTAAGTCAAATTTTCACAAAAGTATTTAAAATAAGTTAAATTTTGTTTAAAATGCATATTTTCTGAAAGTGGTTTTTACTTTTTGGTATAGATAATTTGTATTTAGTTTTAAAAATGTCACGTGTGCCTCGTATATAGAAATAAATAAAATAAAAATGTTTATATTTCATTCAAATTTCCAGCGCTTTTGATTAACAACATTTATAGGTCTTGTTTTAAAAGTCGCATAAGAAACCGTAACTTTTAAAGGCATTTATTTAAGATTTTATTTTTTTATTGCTAAATTGTATACTTTTAACTTAATTCATTTTTTATTTTATTTGATGTTTATTTACTTGGACGACGGAATATACGAGTACTTATATCGAATGTAAACAGATGACACGTAATTAATCGGTAATTAAAATAATGACGCGGATTAACAAAGTTTCATTGAAATATGTTTATATTGAAAGCACAAACGTAAACTGCACACGGATTTTCGTACTTTTAATATCTTAATCGAGCTAATGGCCTCAATTCCGACGTCGAGTGCGGCGATTGATTTATGGAATGAACCATTCATATTATGACTGTAGACATTTATATATAATTACTCAAGCCAGAATTTTATATATATATACTTTCAAAACCCATTATGAAATGTTAAGAAAAAAAGTTCACGATTATTATTTTTTTTATCTAATAGTGAAATGTATACTGAATAAAGCAGGTTTGTGATTTTCAACGATGTATAATTTTTCATAACGTTTTTTCGTAGACGGGTGTCAATTGGTTCATTACTATTTATTATATATCATCAAATGAATAGGATTTAAAATTTTAGTTCCATTAGGTAGGTACTTATCCATTGAGCAGTGCGAATATTTAAAATAACAAATGTATCGTATAATGATCGTGACGGATTGTTTTATTAATTTGAAACGTTATAGTTTATTTCCATAACGAATATAATGAAACTGTATTTTATAATTCGGTCGTTTGATTATAACTGGGTCGCTCGACAAGTATAATCATTTTTGTTTGATCGATTTGTTGCTTTATATTACGTTTTTTTTTTTTTTTTTACATTTACCTAAATATTCTATTTGCGATCGAAATACCGATAGATTGCTGTGTAATTTTCAGCAGCCAGTTGACTCGGAACAGTTAACGCCCAAATAATTGTGTTATCGTTAGAAGATCGATATTTCAAACGAATAAATTATTTCATATTATTGTGATAACTATCGAATTTTATACGTGTACGAAAAAAAAAAAATAGATACCATTTATGTACGTGCGATCAAGTATTATCCCGTTTATATGTATATATGTATATACATTATATAGACAAATATGCGTCGAACGTGTAACGCGTTTTAATAAAAAAAAAAATAATAATATACATCACTGTCTAAACATTTTTGGGAATCGTCTGTATAATTTTATTATTTCTGTGCGTGCCATTAACTAATATAATATTTTTTTTGATTCTGTCTGTGTGATTTAAACGTTCGAACAAGACGACACTCGTAATAACGTTCTTCGCTAACAGCGAAACCGGATCGGTACAGCCAATACGTACACGCATATTTATTGCGCCATACACGGTCGACTTGATAAACGTTAAACGTTTTACGAAACGAAACGGTCGACCCGTGACGAACGACTCCGATTGGAACGGAAGACGAAATCCACGAGGATACGCTTTACATTATGACGGCGGCGAACACTGTGAAACTCGGTGGTCGTACGGACGAACGAGTATGAAATACGGTGACGGCGCAGCAATAGGTGGTCGCCGAGCAGGGAACAAGGCGGTGGCGGCGGCGGTATAAAACATCATATCGGACGTATAAATTATGTGCGCCCCGAGATAGAACGCGATAATTTTCAGTTAATAGCAAACGACGAGCGGCGGCGGCGGCGCACGAAAACAAAAATAAAAACGAGAATATCGGCCCGAACGTCACAAAATCCGAACGGTCGGACGTCTTGAGTACGGCCTCGGGGACGTGAAAAGTGCGATGGGCAAACAAAAAAAAATCTATATATATATACAACACGTGTACAATCGTAATAGTAGTTGGTGACTAAAGCGTGTGTTAGTACTCGTTCCCGGTGCCTACGGATTTAATACGTATGAACGTCGACGTGCGATATTATCACGAACCGGTATTTCAAACACTGGCGTTAGAACTGTGAAAGACGTGCACACGACGCGACACCAGTGCGTCGTATTCGTCATATGTATTCTCGTTGGTCGTCTAAACGACGACGTCGGGGTGACGGTCGTAGACGGATAAAACGATACCGTTGAACGGTTATCGGGAGCGGTTTTTTTTCTTCAGATTTACGACGACTAAAACAGTTTAAAGTTATCTCACGCCGTCGTTTCCGTTTAGTTCGTAACCGATGCCCACGGGATACAATCTGTCCGTGGGGGGTTCGTCGGTCGGTTACCGGTCGGACCATAGTTCGCCACTGTCTAAAAACGGTCTTGGCCTCCACACGTTTGTTTTAATTGCGTGCACTACGTCGTTAGTCGGTCGACCGATTAACTCCGTACGTTGTGCCGCCGCCTTTACGGTGTCCACGGACCGCATGAAATTATGTATCGTTTAACGTCCGTGCGAACGAGTATTGTTGACTGACTGACTGACTGACGTTTCGACGGCCAGTAAACGTCGAGTCCGGTTTTCGCGAATGACGTGTGGACGCGTTTCTCGCCAAGATAAAATATTAGTTTCGGCGGAATTCAATTTTCTTCCGTGAAATAACGTCAAATATGATTCGCGTTATTTTATTTATTTATTTTTTTTTTTTTTTTTTAATTGATTCGTGTTGCCACTTTGCATTTCAACAATTATAATTTGAAAACATAAAACGAAAATATCATATACATATTGTACAATATTAAACGTTAGACTAAAAAACCGGTTTATAAAAAATACAACACGGGCGGGAGTTGTAAGGTATAAAAACCTCACACCGGAACGATGCAACGGAGGTTGCTTAAGATCGGCACTGGCGAAGATCATATGGGAAATATTACAAATCTGTTCTTCGTCTTGTCGAGGATATAAAGGCGAGTCACCGAGACCTAATTTAAAAAGCGCGTGATGTGAGGCGATTATAGCGCTTTGTTTTTTGTGGATTTAGGTGATAATCTCACGTTTAAAATATAACCAACACGTTTATATTACAAAGTACCTTTTTTTTGTGTGTGTGTGTGTTTTGCCTTATATTTGAAAATCGTACACAAACGAATAATAGTGTCATACGTGTTTACGTGTTTGTGCTATAGAAATCGTGTTAACTGTTATGCAAATAACATAAATTATTCATATTCGTACGTTGCGATTCGTCCGCAAACGGAATAATTGAAAATTTTCCGAACACCTGTGTCGTATAAACAACAAAATGTTGTTTTGTGAATTTTAATTGCACGCGATACCTCTGTGTACGTCGTATTACGAAATACAAATGCGAATCGGGTGTGCGCGTCGACTTGTACCGTTCTGACGTTACTAGTCGTGTTAAGAAGCAAAAACAAAAAAAAAAACGGAAAAAATTAATAAGTACGATCGGGGATGATGATAACGTTGTACATTCTGGCACAATTCTCGTATGCAATTTTGTACGACTAAGATTCGTTTGTGCGCGACTGAAATATGCGCATAGAATTCGACAAGTTAGAACGGCGTTCAAATAATCGTGACACGAACGTTCCTTTAATATTTTCGCGAGATTATGTTTGACTTCATGCTGCTTGTCGTGATCGCGGCGACGGGTGGAGTGTATTCTACGAGCGCGATTAAATATCGCGTATGAGAACAATAGCGGCCGATTGATATGATTGAGAGATCATATTCGAAAACAAATAGTGATCGAAGCCAAACGCGTGTTTCGTATTTTTCGTATTACCTAGAAGAAAAAAACCATTCTACGAACCGTTTTTAAATCGTCTCGATTTTACGTAATTTTACCCGTCGATTTTGTCCCGTGCCATAACACATTCAGCTTACGTGTCATGTGTAACGCCTATCCAGTAAAATGCAGGCACCTATACGGTTTATAAACCGTAGACCGTACGTACTGACGGAACACACGGCTCTATCTGTCGGAAAAGTTCCGTGACTGCGAGACAATGATTATACTCAGAAATTATTCACGTACCAAAATTAATTGTTGAAAACGTCGAACTCGAGTTACGCTTAATTTGTTATCAGTCGATGATTATTGTTTAAAACGATTCGATACGATAAGTGTTACGTACGTAACAATTCGTTTCGGGCATTTTATATTGTGCGTATTTCGAGTTGTAATTGGAATTCAATTTGTCGTTTCACCTACTGGTTGGATTATTTTGTCAAATGCGAATTGAAATGGCCCAGACATTGTGTGTGCGTGTGTGATATAGTGTAAGGTGACGCGAAGAAACCGTGACGTGGTTGTAATGATAACGCGTTGTGTTTACGGTCGCAATCTGTAAACGTTCAGATCTATTCGATCGAACGTTTTCCCGTCAATTAGTATTTTAACTGATAGTAACGTCGCTTTAGTATGTGCACTTTTTGTTCACGGTCCGAAAATTGTTACAGTGGCGTTTCGTTTCGGAACCGTGTGGTTCTCTAATCAGACGCCATTAGCGTTCGAAACACGATCGCGTGCGAAAATGCTGATGACATAGTTCAAACAATAAAATATTCGCCCGGCGGACAGTAGCTACGCGACGTCAAATTAAACGTCCATTCAATGAACCGTAATTAGAACAACAATTCAATCAAAATATACGACGGAATTCAGTATTCGACAGACGTTCGTTGAAAAACAATGCGTTTTTAATAAGCGATCCATTCACTTGCACCGTCTGTCGATTTGATTGGATTCGATGTAAAACAAAAAATAATAATAACAATAATACTTTTTAGCGGCTTTTCCTCGGGTACAAAAAAATCAAAAAAAATCAAAAAAAAAATCGTGCGCATTACGTACAACTTCTCTCAGAGTCATTCGACCGATTGAGTTTGTATTGGAATAAAACAAACGCAAATGCATACGGAAGTTGTTAAATATTCTCCACGCCGCCACGTGAATAAATTTCGGAACTGTAGAGCTGAGCGGAGGGGGGCCGTCTATCGGTAAAATGCTTACTCTGGCCGTCGCCGCTGGATACTTCGGAAACGGGTTACTTGGTTTACCGATCAATGTCCGACCGGCCCGAGTGTCCCGTAGCGATGCAAACTAAACAAGTCGAAGAACGCGCGCAAATAAGACGGGCGGGGCCCCGTGGCACATTTGTCAGGCAGACGTTTTATCTGGCCCGGTGCGCGTACGAACGGCAAATGGACCGGATCACGGCGCGTGCGGTGGTCTGCTCGCACGTTATTGGCCGCAACTAAAATCAGACAACGCGCATGCGCGACTAATCTCGAGAAAAAGCTGTTGCGACGGCCGACCAAGTACCCTCAATAAAGAGGTTTCACTTCAATAATCGAGTGTGCCGTGCCGTCCGGACTAATAGTCGAGACTAATTTTACGTTGTATTCAACTCGTCTTGGACAACCGTGGCGACGTGTTTTTGATTCCGGGCGAAGCGCAGTTTGTTTGACGCGTTTTTCTCGCGTATTTTCCGAAACATAATTCAAAACGACCGACGGATCGCGGGTGGGTCAACGCCACCGGTAAGACCGTCGACGTATATTGTTTTGTCGGACCCGACCGATCGGCTTTGGAATCCAAAATTATCAAAACGCCGTCCGAACCGGAGCCGGCGCGCTCTCGTGACGTCGTTCGCGCTCGGTCGGTCGGGACGATGTTTTTCGGATCGTCACGTCGCGCGAAATACGGTCTCTCGTACGCGTTTCGGGCTGGCACGAAAACACACGGACGTCCCCGTGCACGTGCCGCCAGTCTCGGTACCGACTGCAAGTGCGAGCGGGACGGGCCGTCCCGTCATAACGTGGCCGTCGTTATTCGTTTTTAACAAACGCGCGTCGTGTACGTGTCTCGGTCCGCGAAACGGAAGCCGTCGCGTGCACGTACGTGTGCCGCATGAATTACGCGCCGCGGCCGGCAGTGCGCACGTGACGTACGTGTACGCGCATGTGCATGGCGCGGTCCGGCGAACGTGGTATACCGTTGCGAAGACGTCGGTAAGAGTGGTACCGTTACGCGCGGCTGTCCCGGCGAACAGTGGCGGCACCAGACATTTTTTCTAGGGGGGGGGGGGACAAGATCATGGCGAATCGATCATGGAATTTAGTGGAAACTCGTCTGTACCGGTGTAATGTAAATTATTGAAATACAAGGAAAACACAGTACTATTAGCGTTTTCCGATAAAATATAATCAATTTCGAAATCAAATTGAATGTGGTAGTGTATTATCTAAACGAATGCACATAAAAAAAAATACGACGAGTTACACAGCAAACACATAAATATTTGAAATTTAAATTTTCGTTTGTTCTTCAACGGGTAGGGAGCTTGCCCTACCTTGCCCCTCTCTAGCGCCGCCACTGCCGGCGAATGAAATACCTCGTACCGCACGGTATCCGCGAACAAGATCGGTAGCGCACGATGGACGCCTCGGGAACGCCGGTTTATAATAAGTGTGGGTGACCACTGTTGGGCTTACGTCGGTTCAGCCCGTGCGTTCTCGACTGCGACCTCCGACAGCGGACCAGCGAACCGTCGCTCGGTTGAGGTCAGTGCGATACGCGCGGTCGAGAAGAGTGCAAGCCACCACCCGATTGTATCAATCAGTGTTGTCCAACCAACAAATTAATCGGTACGACTGGCCCAGCAGGCTACGGGATCGGTTACGTGGTGGCAGATGAACAGGAGCTATCTGTGTGGTGAAAGCGTCGCGAGCTGCAGACGCCGACCTCGACCTCCGGCAGTTTCGGGAAATATCCCCGTGTGCCCTGTCCCCATACCGGCGTGGTAACGACACCGAAGGGCGTGTGTATCCCATAGCACACCCGCGGCAATGATAGTGCCGGTCCTCACCGCGGGTACGCCGGTCCCTCGTGGCTTTCTGACAACGGTCACGCACTCACGTCTTCCGACGTCAGTCCCTAGGGCCGTGAACCGGTCGGTAGTATTGCACCGGGCAATATGGATATTCAGCAACGTCCGACAGAGGCACACGTCGAAATCCGTATAAACACTGTAGAAACAATGCGGTCGTCGTATGGTCGTGGTCGACGCGAGCGCACAGTTCGGTCGACATGAAAACGATCACTTATATAGCAACCGATTACTTTGGTTAAAACGGTACACTGATAATGCGCAAACGTAACGCTAAACGTTGTTATCGCGTACGCTCTTCTCTGTCGCGGTTATCATTTCACTTTCCGACTCACTAACCGCGTAAATGTGACACTCGTTTGATTTTTTTTTTTTTTTTTTCCCCGCGGAGAGATAATTCGACGCGCCCGTCGGTTTCAAATATATAAACTGATATCTTGCCGGTCAGTCACTGCGGAATAAAAAACTGGCCGGCCAACTTTGCGTACGTCGGAAAAAACCCGTGTTTATGCACGGAGAGACGCGAAGTTATACAATGCCGTACCAAAGGATCATTGAATTATTTATCGAAATTCGTTTAATTATCATAAACCGGTGGGTATATTTTTTTTTTTTCGTACACATTGGCGAGGAATTTCACGATGCAAATACGAGTTAATAATTCATGTACGAATACATTAAAGATATCGCAGCGTCGCGCGATTCACGGTTTACGCAATACGAGAATAATTATTGATGTAAAATTCATATACATTGTACGGGCGAAAACGCCGATCGACGTGCGAGTTATTATTGGCTCGGCAAATTTAATGTACGTTTTCGCGAACAAAAGACGTTAAAAAATAAATCAATAGATCATGTCGTTAATTTCAACTAGTGATACGCGCGACAATTTCGTTTTTCGGCCACGAGCAACGAGATCCGTCATTGCGAGAAAGGTCACTCGGATTCATCCACACGCTACATGGCGCCTCGATCATAACCGATGGTTAGTAATCATTCATATATATATATATGTATAAACGACCTGCGACGTGTTTCTAATAGCTGCAAACAATAATGGCGTCCGTTGCGACGTCGACGGACATAAAAAAAAAAAATCAAACGTGCATTCTGTTAACCACTGTGCAAACACACGGTTTACATTATCACTGCGGAATAAAAAATAATTAAAAAAAAAAATACTCCCCGTTTGATTTATCGCGCGGACAAATGGGCATAGGTAAAAGATAATTTCCCCGCAACAATGAAACAGTCGTGTGCTACAGGGGGGCTTGTAACCGAATTCATGTCGTTCGGGTTTGATTTCCATTTCGATAACCGGTCTTCAATCATTCATAGCTCGAAAAATTGATTTTCACTTTATCGTTTTCGGGATTGAACGTTGTCATTTCGTTATCCCGTTTCCAATTATTTTCTTCGTTGAACAATCGTTTCCTTCGATGCGAAAACACATGGGTACAAAACTGTTCGTAATCAATATAATATTTGACCGACAGTTCATTATTTGAGGGGTACAGTAGTCGACGGACATTCGGCTTCATTGAACGTACCGCGAAATATGAATGATTAATAATGCCCGTCGAGGTACACATGTCGACCAGTCGACTACCTACGTTTGACCTGTGCTTGATCGTACGTTATGATGACATTGATGACGTTTTTGTCAATGCGTAGTATCATCAATTAATATATATATATATATGATATGTAAACCGAACGTTACGTTCAAGTCACGACAAATAACACGTCGAATACGCTTTTCTCGTTTATTTATTTTTTTCTTATATATTATCATTGTCGTAACACACACACACACACACGTGCACGATCTAAACCATTCTACTTTCATTCTTCAACAACAATCTAGCAGCAAATAATTATTTAAAAACCGTCCTTCGTTTTTTTCTCTTCCGAGGGCACAAAATATGTGAACCACTATGACACCGAATTAAATTAATAAAATACGATTTTAGTACGATACAATAAATTACGACTGTTCGTTTATCAAGTAATAACATTTTAAGTTCTTTAATTCGTAGATTGTCCGTCCAAGTTTCGTTCAACTATATAATATACGTTTATCGTTTCATCTTTCTCCATTTGATCGTATCCTTTTCCCGTAATATCGCGATCCGATTTTTTCATACGTATAAATCTATATAGGTACATAAATGTATAAATATAGCTTATAGGGGGCTTTTTTTTTATAGTGATAAGATTAAACGAGTTTCCATTTTATTATCATTGTTCTCTTTTTATATGTATACTCGTGTGTGTGTGTGTGTGTGCGCGCAGGTACTTTTATAAATTCTTCGATATTGGCTTTAGGTCGTATCAAAGTAAAGTAAGGTTGATTCGTTTCATAAAATTGAGTCGGACACCACGGGGAATCGATTTACTCGAACTCAGATTCAGCAAATATATATATATATATTATTTTTTTTCGTCATGACTTTTTTTTTTATCTTTTTTCCTTTTTTTGTAAACACGGACAAATGTTCATTGGAAAATCGGATCGGTACTAATGCTTTATCAATTCGGGGCAAGCGCGTATTGTACATTTATTGAAATGTACATTTTCGCCAGTGCTCGGAACGAAGAAATTCGTTTCATTGATTTAATTCAATTTTTCGGAACGTATCGGAAATGATATTCTATTCGGGTGTGCGGACGAGAGCACTACTGGCGTTTCGTTCGTTTTTGATAGCGACGTGAACGTTCTTCCTGCCCTCTAATCATTTGCGTTAGTCAACAATAATTGTTTACCGCGTCAGACCGTCGAAAATCGCTTCCGACGATAACATAAAAAAAAAAAGGGAGCGGGGCCGTCGAGTTCGGATATTTGTTCCGCAATTATACATTCGACGCGCTTCAATCGGCCGAGTTTTCGTCTCGCGGCGTGTACGTCTGAAACGACACGTGAGCAGCGGCGTATTTATGGGGGGGGGGGGGAATAGATCGCTCCACTTGATTTTTTTTTAGTTTTTGATATTCTTATTTACAATAGCCAACAGGTATGATTTTACGAATAGCTCTTTAGGTCAATAAAATATTTTTTAATATATATCCCCTCCCCCCCCCCTAGACGAAATTCTAAACACGCCACTGCACGTGAGACACGCCGTTTCCGATCCCCTCGAACGCATCGCATTTCAACGGCGTCGCGTTGGAACGTCCAACATTGACGTTCGCTAACCCATAACAGCCGAACCGTTACCCACCGGCCTGTGCCGCAATTGCGTTGACGACGATCGGCAGTTTTTCGTTTGTCTCCTAGTCGCGCGACCCGAGAAACGTCCCCGTCGTTACTAACCTAACGCTTTTCGACTAGTACACGTGCACTAGTATTTAAACGTCATGCGGACGATTTTTCGTCAAATGTCTACTCGTTTGGCGGCCGGCTCCGCGCGCTGTTTTCCGTTTGTCGTCAAGGTCGATGATATTCGATATAATAATAATAATAATAATAATAATTTATGACGCGAGACGTGCACATAAAAATATACACACTATTAATGTCGGCTTATGTCACACGACGTCAATGCGATTTGGGCTTAAAATCTGACAATAACGGCTCGACTAGAGAATAAATATATATATATATATGTATACCGTCGACGTCACGAACGACAATTAATATTTCTGTGGACCAACTTAACGTCGTCGGTGGGTGTGTGTATAACGCGTATATAATAGACTCGTACTATATACCGCCGATAAAAACAATTACTGTTTTGTTAGTCTCAAAAAATAACTCGTTTTCAGTTGACTAGTTTTTTTTTTTTTTTTTTTCGTTTGAGTATTGTGTGATTATACGCATTGTCCTTCACGCGCTTCTACATTTTTTTCCTCTATTTTTATGATATTCTTTGAAAACGAGATTTAAAACTTGGTTTTATTTGATTGGAATCGAACAAAAACGTATTGAATGTTAGGTTACGCGATCGTCTAATCGTATTTATCGCCGTCGTTCGGACGACAATTTACACAATGTTGTTGTATTCGACGTTCGTGCCAGAACGATAATTCATAGGTTAAGACAAGCGAGTATAATCTGCAGGCGGTCAGTTTTTTTTTTTTTTTTTTAGAAAAAACAACACTCGTTTTATTCCATTTCGATATTTTTTTCAAGTGCCCCACCGATGAGCTATGCGTTCCCTTTCGATGCACGTACAGCAACACGAATCGAACCGTTCGTCGACCGAGTACGAACTAATCGCCGAACCCGTTACCTACTACACTGGCCGTACTAATTACGCGGTAGGTGTGCACAATTTAACATCAGCGTTTGAATTGGAAACAAATTAGAAGAGCAAAATGGTAAAATGAATGAGGAGCGTTCCCTAATAATAATTTTAACAGTTTAACAAGAATTAAATGTCTTGTTGACTTGTGAGGGGTTCTACGGCGTTTTTGGCGTTCCATTACAAAAAATTAGAAGGGATACGTTAAAAAAAAAAAATTTAAAAAAAGAAGAGGTACTCATTCCCACCTTCCCACCTTGCCAATCGGAGCACTGGTTAATATAGATTTTAATGTCGTAATATTAAGAATCCTTGGTTTTTTTTTTTTTTTTTTTTTAATTGCCGAGAGAGCATATTTGTGAACGTCGTCGTCGAATAAGAGAATATGCGACGACGCCTTCAGTAGTTGGTTAGCATTCGTTTCTGGTAGTACTGCGTAGCCCGATAAAGCGTGCACAATAAATATTTTATTATACTGTAATGAACAAACCTATAATAATAATTGACGAGTGTTCATTATTTTACTAACTACTGAAGTCTTCCCCGAGTTGATATTCCGAAGAACGAATCCGGTACGTTATCTGAACGTAGACCAACGGACTTGACCGAATACGCTCACAACGGTAGTGTTCGACAGATCGTATAATATTTTCCCGTCGAAATTAACGATTTCAATCCAGAACATCGTATAATGTCTGATCATTATTGTATTACGTCCTGCAGGCGTATGTGAAATGTTCCGGATCCGAATTAGATTTGAAACAGCGAGAAAATCATATCCCCGATATTGCATACGACGTAAAATTCGTTACTGTGCGAAAGTACATGTAATAATGTTTGTTGTGAAACCCGTTTGAATTTTAGTCGTTCTCGTCATACGAATTTTAAAAAATTCATTCAAACTATTATCACTATGATAATTAATGTTGTTGTACGTATATAATAAATGTAGTCATTCATTTTACTACTTTTTATGTTTTTAATGGTGATATTTATATATGTGTGTGTGTATATATATATATTTTTTTATGTGTTAATTATACATATAGTTTTATAAGTAATTTGAAAAAAAAAAATATTAAACTACTAAAAATATACATATAGTTTTGAAATAGTTTCATCCATTAGCATACACAATTTAAACAAGTGCTTTGTGAAATTTCGAAATAATAATAGAATATTATTTATAATAACGCAATCTCAAAATTATTTGTAATTTAACACTGTATATTTCATATGTACATATTAAAATGCATCGAATTAAGGAAATCGTCGTAGTAAATATTGAAGTATACGAAATATATAAAATGTTAATTTATATAATTATTGTATAACATATGCGAGTACGCAGGATGATTCGATATTTTTTTGCGACGGAGTTTTTTATGATTATTATTTTTTTTTTGTCGTGATCAATTTTTTACAACGAACGCGACTAAAAATATTATATTGTACACATGTAAGTACATAGAAGGTATATGGTTGAAATGGTATTTTTAAAAAAATGCGTGGGTTCTACCAAACGTAGCACGTTTTGCAGCTGAACACACTAATATATAATAATCATTTTATTTTATTTTTTGTTACTTTTATGAAACCGTAATGTGTTGATGCACTATTGTTGTTATTAACGTGTGATTCGTTCAATTAAATAAGCGCGTAAAACATAATCTGAACCGTTTTAAATCGTATGCAAATTTAACTACATTTAAATAATGCGAAACACGAAATGTAATCTAAATATATCTCATGATTTACAGAATATTATATTATGTAGAATTTTTTTCGAATAGACATTAATTTCTATTAGTTACATAAATTGGTCATTATTCAACTCAAAACTTGTAATCGTAATTCAACTCTAACTTGTATCGTTAAAAAAAATATCTAACAAATATCATTCACAAATCCAAAACAAACATCAAAATATTGTTTATCTGCTTTATTACTAAATTATCATCAATTGAATTATATTATTTTCAGCCTTGATACTACGATTTAACACAATAAAATTTATAGAGAGATAATACATATTTTTGTTATATACGTTTTTATATAGTCAGTGAAAAAAAACCGAAATTAACGTTTATTTATTTATTACGATTACTTGGGAGCACCTACTTATTATTTTCCTACAGATAATATACCGATATACACTTAAGTGCGTTAAGAACAGTTGTATTAATAGTTTCTAAAGTATTTCAATGTCATATATTTCCCACTTATATAGATTTGAACTAAAACTCCGATACGACCGACGCCATACAGTTATAATGAATTACGCTTTCCGTATTTTGGTTTTATGAAATTTTCAAAAAGTAAGTTTTCTTGAAAATATCAACTATTATAATTCATGTCTTTGACCTTGGAACAAAGAATATTCGTTTTCGGTAAACGCATTATACAAGGGATGACCCAACGAAACGAACGATTTTGAAATGAAACTCACAAATGTAAAACAAACGTACATCCGAGTATTATCATTGAAAATAAAATGTAAAAATTACACGCCATTGACGGCGAACCACGACAAAAAAAAAAACAAAAAAATCTCAATCTCCCGAACACGATGTGTCCGTAAGATGGCGGTGACCATTCGCGTGGCGCTTTTTTTTTTAACGCTTCCGTGACGACCGCGACAATTTCTTCTCGGGTCCTCGTTACCCGCCTCGGCCATTGTCGTCGGGCGGGCACACTTTGCTTTTAAGGCGAGAAGAAATCGCGCGCAAAGTCAGGTGGTCTCGCCGGGACGTTGCCGGACCGTCAGATGACACGAAACCAACATAACCGTTGAGTTTGTTCCGCGACTAAAGTCGCTCGAGCTCTTTCCGTTCGACGATGCCTCCGAGGTTCGTTGACCACCTCCTGGCGGTGGTTAATTTTTTAAAGCCGAACCCGTCCCGTCGAAACGCTCGATCCGTGTCCGGATTCGCGTGGCACGATGAAACGCGACCACGACGTCGAGTAATCACCAGCGAGCAGCCGGTCGGACCGTTCTCGCAAAATGCCTTCGCAGCAAGTGCAAACGCTGTGATCCTCCGCACCGACGGCCCGTGATTACTAGACGGCACGCGGTTGTGCACGGAAGCGTTCCACTCCGAATTTTCTACCGGCTCCTCAAGGCTGCCACTACTACATTCGAAATCTCCCGTTTCCCTGGGTCACACCCTGTATAATACAAATATTTTAAGAAGAAAAATGAAACAAATACGAACGATTAGGTGTTTTATGTGCGAAAATGTTTATGCCCGGTTTACTGATGTATTTATTACGGTATTAGAGGTTAATAGTTTAATGCAACTGAACGCAATAATTGATAAACGTTTAAAAATTATTTATTTTATTTCAACTAATACCCTAATAAATAGTAAAGTCTATATAGACCAGTAAAAATATTTTAAGACAAGTGCCTGTCACAAGTGTTTGTTATACTATTTCAATTCACTGAAAAACATTAATTTCACAATAACTAGTCTTTAAAAATGTTAACGTATTCAGCAAATCTTAAGTGGCAACATACTACATAATATTAATACGAATTTCATTCATAATCGAGTGTTTTATATACAACAATCGTATCGTATCATGTTTCGTAATTGTTTGTTGTTCTTGAAAATTGTGTACTCGTCATTATGTAAGGTACGTATTTGATATACCTAACTAGCCGATTTCGTTTATCGTATACAAAATTAGAGCATAACCGTTTACCTCCAAAACTACATCTTTTTAAATTTTCGCCGAACTGAAAAAAGATTGATTTCAGTCGTATACAAAAAAAAAAAAAATTAATTCACTTTCTGTCAAATCTACTTTTGATTATTTACAAAATGTTCAACTTTATTATTTTAATATTTATATCAATAAAAATCAATAATTTGTGTCTAAATTAGTTTTAAACATATGTATATATATATTAATAAAGATAAAAAAACGCCGGTACTCATTTTTTATTCCCTAAAACTAGTATGAAAAAAAAACCCGGAAATTAATCCTGTAAATATGATTTCCGCCACCCTCCTTTTTTTTTTTTTTTGAAAATTAACAACCCACAAAAAATAAAAATCGATGAATTAATTTCCACCTCGTAATGTAATTCGTTGTATTGTACATTCATACCTTACAATATTAAACAAAATGAGTTAAGAGACGAACTAATTGTTATTGCTTAAACTCGTCTTTGTGCGTGATAGTGATGTTTTATAATAAAAATAAGTAATATTGTAACGAAAACGCTTCGCAAAAAACAGCAAAATAAAGAAAAAAAGTTCTGACAAATGTTGTGATATAATTTTTGACGCCATGTGATAATCGCCTTAGTCAAATGTCACGTAAATACGCATCTGAATTTGTGTTTGATTTGGTTGATTAATGACAAATTGATTTGGTTGTCTTGGCGGCGAGACGATGTGATAATTAATTATGGAAATAATTCCCTGCGAGTTATTCTGACACAACAAGTATATAACGAAACAAGACTCCATAATAAATAGGTACGCGTTGCACAGCCCCACCAGACCGGGCAAATGTGTTTGTCATGACTCAACCAATTTAGACATAATTTCAGATGTGCTGTAGTGCATTTACGTGGTATTCGATCAAGGCACATAATCACTTGACATTATATCACAACTTCTTAGACTTTTCGTTTTACTCGGCGGTATTTTACACGGGGTTTTGCTATACTAATAATATCCTGTCACGAACTGTCTCGTAAATTTTCTTCATGGGTAAAAAAACTCCGGTGTTATTTTTCACGGGGATCCCGGCACCCCCCGTATTATCCGATAAATACTGAAAACAATAAACTATCGGTTTTGTATTCGTAACGTATTTAGTTTTTTATTAGTACCAAGGACTTGACATAAATAGTCCAAATCAGAAAATAAATCATAATTTTTAATAATTTATGACATAATATCGTGTTACAAATAATCAAATCAACATAATACGATTTTAATAACGAGAAAATAATAAATAACAAATAATATGTGTAATTTTTATATTTCCATGTAATTCATAACCGACGCAATACTTGTATAAATTAAAATGATTTTTTACAAAAGAACAATTTAAAAAATAATCAAGTTAAGAAGAGTTTTGTATATAATCGCAGGTTGATTTGGCGGAAAAAGATCTCGCCTACTGGATTCACCGATTTTCTGTTAATTCCTTCATGTTAACATTTTGTTACCAATTTGTTTGTTAATAATTAAGCATATGAAAACCCAATAATGCAGTACACGTTATGCCTGTAGACGTATTGATATACTTGAAATTATAATATACACGACAGAGACATGAGGTGTTTATAATATATATACATTTAGTAATGCTGTTAATTTTCTCTATTCATAAGTATACGTTAATAGATATATATATTCAGAACATACGGATATATACGTATATGTGTGTGCGTGTATTTGAATAGCACAATCGACTCGAAGAAAGAATATCATATTTAAAATTAGACCAACATGTGACCAAAATGTTTTCTGTTTCGTAAACGTACACATTCGTGTAATAATAACGTGTTACGTCCTGTAAAATCATATTACCGACTAGATTACAGAACGCTAGAACACAAAGTGTTAATACGCGTGATGAATTGAACTTCCCGAGACTCGTAATCTAGAGCGTTGTCGCCTTTGTGCATGCACTATAATTCATCGGATAAAATATGATGGCGGAAAATGTATTTACGGTTTTACGAAATCGGAACGCGAAGAATTTCGGTAAAATATTCCGAGCGTTGTTATGTGTCGACTTCGATTGCGTTTTCACAAAGAAAAACGAATATTATATTAAGTATGAATAAATAATAGTCAATAGATTGTACAATCTATTAGATACACCAAAAATAGTGATGTGTGTTTTTTATATATATTTTACATATAAAATATGCATAATTATAAATCATAGTTATACCAAAATAGATCTTATGATATTTAAATTATTTCACGACCATATTATATATTGTAATGCTACTGTGATGAAGGAAGTTAAAAAAAATGTATACTTTCATTGAAGGACGTAAAAACGAATAACCATACTAACGTTTCAATATGGAATTAAATTTCGATTGAATTAGAGTAGTTATCATGCATAGTATACCCAAAACCTTTTAAAAGTTTTCTAAAAAATAATTCGATATTTTTGTGCGCGAGTTATATAATGTTTTGCTGTATACGAACGGCTAGTGCTTCTACACAACCAGTGATTTTTCAATATTCACCTGACCCAAATAAGCAATAAATGTTCAACTTCGACCGTGACTGTACACTAACTATAAGCATCGAGTTAATATACATATATGTTTTAAGGCTATAAGGTGTGTTGCTATAAGGAACGCATTTCCAAAAAGAAAACGATGCCATACAAAAGAGATATTCGTAAAAAAACGAAAAAAAAAAAAAACGAACATCTGCGCTATTAGTCGTTTCGAGTGTTTACTTTTACACTAACGTCACGGGTCAAATTACTCTGACGATAAAAAACAATTTATCAATAAAACGGTTTTAATTGCGAATCTCTTATGGCTAGAAATTATCGTTTTATATATGTATATATGTATACACACACACACACACACACTCGCACTATACTGTCGTCATTCACACGAAAAACAACAGCACGAAATCTATTACGTCATTTGTACGTATCTACGTTCTTATTGTTTCAATTAAACGCAATTGACACAGCGCGTTCTTGACGTCGTTATAATATTGTAACGTCTACGACCTCCCCCCTCATCGTTCACATTCTCTTGCCTTATCGATGCGCGGACAGATAATAATAATAATAATAATAATGATAATAAATCATTGACGATCGATGTTTGATCAATTAACTGCCCGGACATTACATAAACTTATACAATACCAATAATAATACGTACATTGTAACGATACGCTGTCGATGGTGTAATACGTGCAATGACGTCTTACGATTGCGAATAAAAATAAACACTAGGTTTAGAATTGGTTTTGATTTCGAACGGCGGGTTAAATATCTTTACATATGTATAGAGATAATGTTGTACGTTTATAATCGCAAAACTCGGAAACTACTGAATCGGTTTTGATGAAATGTTCACCACACATGTCTTGCCTATCAGGATATTCCGAGTGTTATAGGATGTTTATCGTTCTGCTATATCATCATCATCGTCATCCGATAGGCCGAATCGAAAAATAGTTGTCCCGGTTATCAATGACAACCAATTGTAGCAACACACATCTCCAAAAACGATTCAAATCTTTTTTAGACTTAATATACTTTACAGTTCATACTTCAAATCAGAGTTCAGGGGCAAGTTTTCATGAAATTATTTTCAATTCAACGGATGACGATATAGAAATAGTATAATGTTATATAATTATACGGTTCTATTCGAATTATAAAAAATACTCGTCGTGCAGAAGATGTTCACAGTTAGACATAAATCTCGAAAACCAGAAAGAACGGACAATTTGGCCGTCTCGATCGAGTTTGGGAAAACCTTTGCGAATGTCTCGAAAGAGTGTAATGCAAAATAAGCTTTGTCACTTCTAGAAACCCAAACTATAGATGCTTCCAGACGGAAACTTGCCTTCGTACCACACATCTCCTTTTCAATTCGGATATTTACAGTTTCATATGAAAGTTTTTTTCACAATCGCGTACAACTGTAATAAATTACTACAATATCAATCCTTCAAATGTACTAAACTTTAGATTGTTTTTTTACGTGGATAATATATTACGCGTGGGACTATCGGTAACTTGAAATGCCAAAACTTCTTTACTCGCTAATTGCGTAACGACAAAACAATCGAAAATAGAACTTGGAAAAGCATTTTATTTTATTTTATTTGACATAATTATTTCTAAAATCATTTATCGTAAATAAAGAACATCGAAATAGAATTACTGTCTTGTGATAATAAAAAAATCATCTTGTGTATGGGTAATTGAAAATCTACTATAACAAATTTACCGGCAACGTCGCATATAATGTGCGGAATTGTGTATAAATCAGCACTTTTGAATGGGCGGACAGTGAGAACATATTATTGTTTTAATATTGTAAATCGTTAAATTGTGAACAAATGATCTGACTTAAATATATTTTCCAACTTCATGCAGCAAAGACCACGTCTGGCGTGGGATTAAATTAAAACCGTTACACCGAATTTAAAATGGTGTCTAGTACTTTTGTTTGTATTTTAGACGTCTTGAACAGTATTTAGAAGATAGATAAAAGGTTTTACGTCCGACAAAATGTGTGGTCTCAAAACGTTTGCAACTATATCATAGTTGTGTTTATTATCATACGCGGATGATGTAATCTCGTTTAAGACTTCTTTATCCGGTTATTACTGATTATTATTGAACCGAAAATAAATCCACCACAGTGTACTCGCATATAACTGGTAGGTAACCATTACAGTCTATTAATGTGCACTACACCCGAAACGACGTCCAAACAAGGATAGTTTAATATTGTATCGATTTCAAAACTAATTCTACTGTATACAAGACGTATACAGTAACGTTTATCAACGTTGTTTACGGACTGTAATGTATAACTAATCTTTAAAATTATATTTACATTCTTCACGCGATTATAAAGTAGATTGATTGAGATAATCAAATGTATTCGTTTTGAGTTTTATATTTAAATTTATTTGACTGGTTTTAGTAATTATTCAATATTTTCATTGGTATAGTGTTATTCATTTGTGTTTTTCGTTTTGTTTTGTTAGCCGAAGCGATTTAAATACAGTTTTGTAACATTATTTTAATACGAAGTATATTAAATTACAAAATATATTGTACTCGTAAAGTAATGCCATTGATAAAACAATGAATGGCCTATAATGTTTTATTAATTCATTCTTTTGAGAATAATACAATTATTGCTTATTTTAATTAAGTTTAAATGGGCTTCTAATAATTTCATAACATTTAAAACTTATTAATTGCAAATCATAAACGAAAACTTTGTTCGCAATAAAACTAATTAAACTGTCAAACAACTTTTAGTAAAATAACTAAAAGTAATAATTTGTTTAAAAGAAAAAAAAGATATAAATAAATAAATAATAAACGCATTTGTACATAGCGATTTCGTTCTCGAACTAGAGTATTAATTTTATTATTATTATTTTTTATTTATAATTTCGTGTTATTCGATTTAAACTGTTTCTATAAATAATATAAATATCCTATAGGATAAATGTTCAAAAGTGATAAAAATGTATATCATAAAAAAACTATTGTTCTTAATATATATATATATATATATATATAGCTGCATAAGCGATTAGATTTTCATATTTAAAACATAAATAATATAGTTACAATGATCAACAATACAAATGAACTATACACGAATTTCAATCCAATCATTAATTCATACGCAATAATGTATAATAATAATGTTTATCAATTATATTATTTACTAAATTGGGGTAAAAAAAATTATGTAAATATATATTTGTGTATATTGTTTGTCTTTACTAAGGTCAGAGTACCTATATGTATGTATATATACACGCATACACGAAGTTATAGAACGGTGGACGATGAGTAAAATGTTTTGATTTGAGCGCTCGACGTTATTACAGTTGCATAACAATCGCATTGAATAATTTAATTAATACTTGTGGTACTATTGTATTATATTTAGTTTGAACATCGCTTTCGATAGATCACAAAACATATATTCTATTGTGAAAATAATTCGAAAATATTCGAGTAATTAGAATATTTTAATACGATCATTTTTGTATGTAATAAACGGAATGATTTTTTTTCATCACGAGCCATAACTATAATATAAATAATTCTCGTTATATGTTGTTTTTTCGACAATTTTTAACACATTTAATTCAATATTGCCATTTTTCTATAACTATGTCAAATTTTGGTTTTATAAACGGTTCTAATTATACACGTGGCAAGGGATCTCGTTTTATGCGAATTTACGCGTGTCGATTATTGAAATCCGACAAATATTTACCCTCTCGGAGACGCTTTATCAGAAATGTTCAACCCGTGTGGTTAAATGCCCGTTCCAATGAAGGTACGTATTGTATAACCACCACATCTAATATCAATCGCATATAAATGTATTATTGTGACGAAGTATACCAAATGCAATAATTGTTCTTTAACGGAATACTGAAAAAGCATTCTCGTTCGTTTATTTTCGTTCTGTAACACAGTGTAGACGACCATGTAGATTGACGTTTAAACGTCAAAAGTGTACGTTCGTTTACGGTTAAGTATTTTCGATTGACCGTCTATGGACGATTAAGGCTTGGATGATTTAACAACGATTAAAAAACACACGGGATTTGTTTAAAATCTTGGCAAACAATCGCTGGCTCGTGATAAAAAAAATAAAAAAATCGCCCTGTATAGACTATTAGGTGTGTGTGTGTGTGTATAACGTATTGTAATTGTATAGAGCGAGTCACACCGCTAACTCGTATCACACGCCGCTTTAAGTCTCGCACAAACAACCTACCGTTAACCTTTCAGACCAAACATGACCCGTAACGAGCTTATCTAAGTTGTGTATATACATTTTTTCTATATAATTATTATTATTTTTTTTTTTTTGCACGGGAACCCGCCACATACGTCGGCGATGTAAACGCGACTAAATTGTGCGTGTACGCGGCAGTATTATTATTATTATTTTTATCCCGTCACACTCGGTCTACAGCTGTTCATATTTACATTTTCCAAACGCGCGTCAAACGTTTTTTTCTACTCATTTTCCGTAACGAACAGTGATTATTTTTATAATCGAAACCGAATTGTTCGTAAATGTGTCGCGTTGTATTACGGGATGAACGATACACCGGCAATACGTCGTCGTCGTCGTCGTCGTCTTGGAAGTCTTTACACACACGTACGTGTCACGTCCGTTTAATGAAACCGTTCTTTTCCGCGAACCTGGAAATCGCAACGAAACGTAACGAACGTACGGAATGCGAACGTCCGTTTTGCGAAACCGCGTACAATCCCGCAGATCGATCGATTCATAAATGTGTTTGAAACTATTGTGTCTCGACACGCGTTTAACTGTAATCGCGGAAAAAGACGACGGAAAATTAAAAGACGAAATTGTTTTCGAAACGAAACGCGTGATTTCTCTCCTTCGAAATGCACGTGAAAATTTACATTAAAAAAAAAAAACAAACAACACGACCGAGATAGCGTTTCGACACACGCACACGTCATCCGTACTATCCATATCATTAACGTATCTAAACACGTTCGAAAATAATGTCGTTTGTCGTCGAATATCTGCATTTACTTCGTTGAACACGACTTCCGTTCGTCGATTAATTTCCCTTCGAGCCCGCAAAGGTTTCGTGCAGTTTCCGATTACGTTTTATTTTTTTTTAAATTTTTTTTTTTGGATAAATCGCGTCACTTCGCGGGTCGTCGTCGGACGATTGCGCCGTGTTTACGAACACGACGACAGTATTATAATCTTAACTCGGAGCCCAGCGGACGCGCCGAGTCGACCGGCAGTGCGTTCTGTCGCATGAAGTTTCCTTCCGTGTCTAACGAGTGAAATCGCGTTCGGTTCGGTTTCGTTTATTTTCACAACAATAGTTGATCGTTCGCCAACGACGGTGTAAACGCACAAAAGTCAATATCGGACAACCGTGTACGAACAACGTTTAAACGATAACGGTTTCGGACGATAGCGGCGCACTCGTCAGATAACGAAATGAACCATCGCCGCCGTTTTTTGTTTTGGTTTTGACGGGAACGCGAGTCGACAAGGTCGGTGTCGGACAAAAACGCAATAAAAAAACCGCGCGAACGTCCGAGACCCGTCACGCGGTTTAGGGGATGGCGGGTTATTCAATGTATTGTATACGTAAGCGTGGAACGAGTGGAGGAGATTACGGCGACACTGACCTTCGGCTTCGGCTTGGACAACCGGAACGCGGCGTCGTCCTCGTCCTCGCCGCTGAACGTGGTGCTGCACGTGCTGCACCCGGAAATCTTGCGCTCGGGCGTGTGCAGCGAATAGTCGGCGTCCAGCACGCTGATGACGCTGCCGGCGGCGCTCCACGTGCTGGCCGCGCTGCAGTCGGACGACGAGTCGTTGAACCCGCAGTCGGGCCGCGGCTGTTCCGGCTCGTCCGCCAGCTCGTCCAGCGTGAACACGGACGAGAACGACACGGGGTCCTCCGAGTGGTCGCTGACCACCACGGACGGCGTGCGGAACTGCCGGGCTGCGGACGTGCCGCCCGGACGGTCGGCCGCGGCGGCCGCGTCGTTGCTGTGCGACCGGTACAGCGCCGGATGGTGCCTGGACGAGTGGCCGGTCGGCTCGTAGCTCTGGTCGAGGCTGTGGCCCTTCCGGCCCGGGCCGCCGTCCGCCGGACCCTGTCGGCCGGCCGCCGGCGCGGTCCACGACTTGCGCCGTTTCCTCTTCGCCTTGGTCTTGCTCACCTCCAGCCGGCTGACCACCGGCCGCTCCGTCCGTCGCTCGTTCCCGGACGGCGGCGCGACGACCGCGTCCGCCCCGTACGTGTGGCCGGCGCTCGGCTTCGGGTCTTCTCCGTCGCCGCCTACAAACAGGTAACGGTTTTGTTTTCGGTTTTTTCGGTTTTATCTATCGCTTATCTATTAACTGTCGTTTCGGACGCGTACGCGAATCGTCCACAACATCTCAATCGGACGTAGTTTACGAATCGTACGCTTTTAGTGCCGCCAAACCGAACGGCAACCATTCGAGTCGAAATTATTTATCATTTTTTTTTTTTTGTTTTTGTTTATCCGACACAAACTAAAATAATTGATATCTCGAGACACGCGCTCTTCAATGCCGATAACCTTATCGCGTCTATATATTATTCATATACTTGTACGTTTGTAACAAATTTTATTTTGCGAAAAGTTCACGAGGAACAAATTGTTACAGGACGTATTCTTCACGTCTGTTGCGCGCAATCCACGAACTGTGCTATTCTATAGGTACGCAAAAATAACGTAACTTGTTTTTGTACAATATCTGCGTTTGAACATTATATTTTTATTTTGTTTCCGAAAATTCACTGTGAAATTTAAATACTAAAAGGTCTTTGACGAATTCAAATACAATCGTATTCAATCGAAAACCAAACAGCGGAATGATAAAAAAAAATCGTTGAAGTATAATAACACAAAATATTCTATTAAAAAACTAAATCAACTAAATTAGAATTAAGTAAAAAAAATAAATAAATAGCAATTCATTATTATTAACTCTTAATGAAAAAATATGATCTGATGAGTAGTTAAACAAACAGTAAATTAAAATTAAGAACTAAAAGAAAAAACAAAAGCATAAATTAAAAATCTCCCAGAGGTGAAAAATAATTAGAGAAATATTGTTAAGTGAAAATAATTTTCTTTAAATACTCTTTAGAATTGCCGGCAAAAACGATTTCTCTTCGTGTATAGTTTGTATTTAAATTTAAACTTTAAGCTAGTCAAGACTAACCGTGATCTATAAACGTCACCTATTCAATCATCATTAAATAACTTATTATTATTATTATTGCGGAATGTTATGCTATTGTATTATGCCAAACGCAACGCTGCACGCTTTTAAATTAATATACGTATATTATGCGTGTATATTCCGTTTGTTTGTACATATCGTCAATTTTATCGTTTTTTTTTTCGTCAAATTTAAAATAAATATCGTTTTTTATTGCAAATAACGTTAAAACATACGGAGTCGTGGATTTTATTTTGAAAACGACGGAGGGCACAATATTTCATACATTATATTTTTAAATCAAAATAATAAAAAAAAAAATCGTATTTTATGTGTACCTACGACGTTTACAGTGTTTGTGTCCGAAATATGCTTTTCGTCTCAATCGACATAATCGATGGCGGTAATCCATAGCTGAACAAAAATTTGTTTCGTATGTACGACGGCCGATTATTTCGCGTGTACAATACACGCTTGTTAATACGTTTTTAGGTCATTATAAAAAAAAAAGATGCAGGGTCCTAACCTAAAATATACAGTGTGTGTTTTCATTATTTGTTTTGGATGTTGCGCGAATGATTATTAATAGTGATTCTTTTTTTGTTTTCTTTAATAAACAAAGCAAGAAAACTATTAGTTTTACGATAATGTCGTATATTTCGTTCGATTAAACACCGCTTGTAAAATATTAACTTTATGCGTTATTAAAAAGTAACATTGGTCGTTAGAGAATTTGATTTAGATACAGTACTTTGGAATAATATATTTTTATATATACAAATACGTATGTTATTATTCAATAATGAATGTTGCTATAGTCGTATGAAGAGCTATGTACACGTCCCGTCGATAAGCCGTCGCGAATTTGCCGACTACACGTGACCCATCTACGTTACAAGATAACCTTTCTGGAGAAAAAAAAGTAAAATTTCCTATGAAAACATTTTATTTAGACGTGAATTGAGTGGATATCATAATACCATTGTTTTTCTTTAGTTTGGCCGGCCTATGGCACAGTATGCATAATTTGTATTCTAGCGACTGTCCTGCGTTCAATATATCCGTTTCCTTGGCGAAATATATTACGATTATTTATAATAATAACTATTTTAATTTTATCATTTGAATTCAAATGAGAATTTAAATTTTCAAATGGTTTTCTGTAAAACCACTAGAAACGACGTTCGCAGGAACCAGACGACATTGTAGTTGTCGCGACGTACCGATCGATCCAATTTGCTGTTGCTCGTCGAAATATTAATCATTTCAGCAGTGATAAACGAGATGGGTACCGCACGTTTATTCAGGGCCGACACAGACATTATATTACGGTCGCGGGATTTTTCGTTCACGCGAATTCGTTGTTTTCATGTCGAAACGTACACCAAAGCAACACATTTGATTACACGCGAACGAATGTTCATTTAACCCGGCCGACAAGCCAGCCCTACGTCTTAATCAAAACTCGGGCATACGGCCATTTCGATCCCTCGACCGTCCACGTTGAAATAAAATCTGGTAAAACTCCAGTACTCAATGGTGATGTAACAGTGTCTGTTTTTATACCGCGTTCTAATGCGCACCGCGTACGTTTGAGTATCTACGTTAATCAATTTTCAAGTTTTTTTTATGTGACGCTTCGTTTTTTTTTAGACACTTATGCAAGTTGTTTCACTCCGAACTTCGGTGAAGCGAGGGCTTACTAAATATTGGTAACGGTGAAGACAAACAACAGCGCAGAAGACTTATGGGATCACAACTTAAAGTTTCGTTTGAAAAGGAATTCTGCAAAGTCTGGTCAGTATATATCATATAAACTTTATTTCCGACAAAGGCTTTGCTTTGAAATTATCATATATTTGGCCTTCCATATTCTTTCGACTAAAAGCGTTATATCATTACAGAAACACGTATCTCAAAAAAAAATAGAACCGCTTAATGCATTCGAAAGCACTGTCGCGCCGCCATCATCGACATACGCGTCGTCAAATTACAGTAATCACACTACAAAACGGTCGCTGCTTACATTCAAAACGCGAGATAAAAACAATAGGTTATGGACACTCGTAGCAGAAAACATGAATGAGACGGTTATTATTATTATGATCGTAATCGTTGTTTCCATAGCTTTGCTATCCATCGTATTTTGGCGCAAGAAAAATCAATAACCGTCTTAAAAAACGTCAATATGAAGACAATCAACTACGGTGGCGATTTAAAAGCGAACGACGATGTGGCGAAATAGACCTAGACGTTCTCAGAATGCCGACGGCCATGTACTACACGTGTTGAACGTTGAAGCGGAACAGCCGAAATGGTCGACTATTCGGTCGTTTTCATTGAACAGCAACAGTAATAAGACGACAATGTTACGTTTAAACACGAAGAGAGAGAGAGAGAGAGACCGTGTGTGTGTTTGTGTATGTAATCGTATTACACAGCCGCGTCGTCACATTTCGAATTTTTTTTTTTCATAAAAAGTTTGTTGCAGGCGAGTGTTATTTAAAAATTTCCAGTTTTTCTTGGTCTATTTCTGCATATGTATACGATAATAAATAAACACTAAGGATTACGGCAGACATTCGCTGCTGGCGTTATCCGGTTTGTGTTATACATACACATTCGCCAACAACCTGTTGGCTCTGTTGTATACACAACATTATTGTTGTGTATAATATTATTATTTGTTTCCTTTTATTTCGGTTTTTCTGTTCTTATTCGGATATAAGATAAACATTATATGTGTATGGAATCGTAGAGATATCGATGATGTTGTGTTCAATCAATTAAACAATATAAACAGTAGCCTTTGGTAATCGCTTTTACTGTTGCATTATATATATATATATGTGTGTGTACGTCCTTATTGAATATTTAAACACTATAATATAGTTTACTACAATAATGTTATATATAATATAATATCTCTATTTCGGACTTTGAAAATGTTAACGTTTCAATAGAAGTTTCGTGTTGTTACGTCGAAAATAGTTTCAAAAATTTCGTAATATAATATGTTATTCGATTTTATGATTTTTACATTTAAACTACATCGAAAAACAAATTACATGGAAACAAATTACACAGGCTAAAAGTATTGCACGGGAATGTACAAATCCAAATGTCTATTACACGGGAAACTATTATATAATAGTTGTTGAACATTTATTTATTCATGAAATATATTTTCCCGAATTTTATTTCCCCGTGTAAAATATTTTCAGAACAATTTTCACGTCAGATTACGTTTCTGTGAATTTTTTTCCTGAATAATCTTTTAAATTGTGTTTTCTTTTCCAAAAAATCATTTTTCATAATTTCAGTTTCTTGTACAATACTTATTACTGTTTACTGTCGTTTCTCTGAAAAACGTACCAGTGTATTATTTTTCTGATTGTCCTCCACCGTAGCTTACGCAAGATATGAGATGGCGAAATTTCATTGACAAAAAAAAAAATAAAAAAAAATAAAGTAAAATAAAATAATAATAAAATGCTGACGAGAAAATATTGTATTTGGAAGCACGTTTTCGATTACAAACATTTGCAATCTAAAGAACGTATTTTTCAAAAACAAAAAGACAAAAGTTTTACCATCGTCGTAAATCATGGGACTCGAATTTCCATCGTGTGAAGTTTATCGGAGCATAAAAACTATAGCTGAGTTACGAAAAAAAGAAAAAACACCCACAAACAAATAGAACTACAACAAACACGATGAAAAACATTCATCATGCAAACAAAGTACTGAATCGAAAAATCTCACAAAAGTTTTAATATATAATTTTTTACCGAGTCTAAAATTTAATTAAAAATACGAGTAAATAACTTAAACCATCGACCAAAAGAATATTGTAACGTAATTTAAGTGGTGTTTATTGCGAAAGATTGTTTTTTTTCAATATTTTTGAGAAAAAAATCCATCCAATAATAATTTTGAACATAAATGTAATCACTACATTATACTATATAAGTTTATTATAATATTGAACTTTGTCCTTTTTTTAAATTATTTAAAATTTTCGTAATTTAAAAGAAAAGAATAAAACGTGACTGTAATTATAATACAGTGCTGTTCATTAAATTGTTTTATATTTTTATTAATAGAATTTAAATCTTAAACAACTTCTTAACCTTAAGCAATTTTTTACAAAAATCAACACTTCATATAAATCACGTGTATACGACTTTATGTTTCATATTTATTTTCAAAATAACTGTAAGAATAATTGTTACACAATGCTATCCATAAATTATAATAATTATAATTTATACACCGTATTTCATTCTACAGGATATTCCACAAAAGATTAATAAATTTCAAATGCCGTGGTGATTCATAGGATTTTAGAAATTTGAATTCGTTAATTCTGTTTACAATGATAAAATCTATATGTATACATGTTATTTATCGAAAATTTGTTATTACTATAATGTTCGATTATTTCATGATAATTGCATAAACAATGAAAAAACATATTGCACGAATAATATTACATTTATTCTAAAATAAAAAATGCATATTGACCAAAGTGCATTGAATACGATTTAAACAAAAATAATTAATATTTCAACACGTTTAAAATCATAAACAATAAATAATAAAAATTGATAATAATATTTAAATCTGTTAAAAAATATCAGTAAAGTTGAATAGGTAAAAAAAGTATACGTGGTTTTTTTCAATAAAGCTGTTTATTTTATTATTTATTTAATTAAACCTATTTTTATTTTATTTGCTTATATTGCTAAATTTTAAACCGTTAGTTAATTATAAGCAATTGTTTTTTAAATGTATTTAATTCAAAATATATAAGTATAATATAATAACGAAAATAATATGAATAATTATACTCGACCGTTTAAAACTAATAAAATAGATAGTGAATTTTTTTGTTTAAACCCTATTCAAGTATAATGATGCTAATAAAAAACTTATTAGAATCATTATACAATCTATTTCAATACAGCGATAACTAATAACTATACCACACCATCGTTATTATTAAAAATGATTCGGCGATAACGTTTTAGTCGTTCATTACGATATTTAAGAAACATATCAATTAGATTCATATCGTTTCAAAAAATAAATAAATGTGCATTTATAGTATTTGGATTGAATATGATATGATAATTATGAATTTTTTCTTGACTTTAGACATTAACGATACGATAATATTGTTATGAACAATTTAAAACCAATATACTCGAAACGCGTTAAACGTAAAATACCAAATTTAACTACTGTGTTGTGTGTTTTCTTTATACGAACGTAATAAATAACGCGGCCAAATGGTTTTGTTGACCGGCTAATGAATATTGTTATCAGCGATGTACGTTTGTTTTTGAAAAAATCGAGAAAAAAAAGTACTCCTACGCAACAGCATATAAACAGTATTAATACCTTTACGAACACGTCAAAAGTGTAAAATACATATGCATATCCATAATGTCCGGTGGAAGCGTAAGAAACGTTTGGAGAACAATAACGGAAAACATGAATATTAACGCTCGCGACGATATTCCACGCGAAAACATAATACGGTGCCCGTACCGCTAATGCGCGGCATTATAATTTTATTGCTCGCGGTTTAATTTGGTCACGTGTCGCAACGCCGGTCTCGGCCAATTAGTCGCATCCGGAGAAGCGACGACTCGTGAAAACGTGTACAGGCCGCAACCGTCGTTTTCTTGTCGCACCTTTACTCGACATCGTCCCATGCCCGTGTGCTCGGCGAAGAAAACCGTTATCGCGATTGTCGTCTAACCTGCCACGTCGACTTTCGACTTTCCGAACCCGCGCCTTGCCGTCCGTCCCCCTTATGCAATCCGGAAACGGTTCCGACGCGGTCCGAGTTGTCGAGTCGTCGTCGCGCCTGACGAAAACGGTCGTGAGAGACGCACGCGTACACGAGTGTCAATACGACCGGCCCCGAGCTCTCGGCGGACGCGTTTCGACGAGACTTTTAAACGCGACAGACCGAACAATACCCGACGAGAGCGTTACGGATGCACTAGGTTAGGCGAGGTCGGCCGCCGTTCGTATGCACCGCACGTTACGCGATCGACGGGAAATCGTGTAAACGGTCCGAATTGAACCGATCGTGCGTACGGTTAGGAGGTTATGTACCGTTTTCGCAATGAGAACGAACGTCTTGGTACACGCCCGTATCACGATAACGGCACGTCCCACGTCGCGCGCGCGCGCACACGCACACACACACACGAATAGAAAAAAGATTAAAATTCGTGCGTGGTGTTACGAGTACGCGCGGATAATGTGAAACTTCATTCAGAGTCATTCGACCGGCGATAGAGTATTGGGTTTGTATTAGATGAAAATAAAATCGAAGTTACTAAATATACTCTATTCCGCTAGGTAAATAAATATAGGAACTGTACGAGGACGTTTATCAATAAAATGCTTACTTGGTCACCACTGCTAGATACTTTGAAATCGATTACTTGGCTTACCAGTCCTAAGTCCGACCAGCCTGTATGTGTGTTGTAGTGTAAATTAAACAACGAAAAGAAAATAACACATAAAAAGTGGTTAACACGGATAAGACGGCCGTCGCGCTTTTGCTCACATTATTTGGCTCGGCGTGTGTACGTAACCTAACCTGACGTGATAACGGCACGTGCGGGTGCACGGGTGCTAGATGCGGTAAGACCGGCGGGGACGGTTTGCTCGGACGCTATTGGCCGCGACTAAAATGAGACAACGCGCGTGCGCAACTAATCTCGAAAAAAAGTGTCGTAACGCGGGGTGTGACAGCCGACCATGAGGCGCAAAAATCTTTTTCTTTTTTTTTAACCCTTTATAGAGAAGCTTCACTTCAAAAAAGACTCGGAGCTGCTCGGAACTCGGGAGTTGTCACGTGATTCCAAAGAGCAACCCTCTCCTCCCCCGTCTAAAAAAAAAAGATCCTCCGAATATTGTTCGTCGATTTACGAATTGGGATTGTACTGTAATTGTTTCGGAAATACGTTTACGGTTTCAATTTGAAATTAATTCCATTGAATTGATTTGTATGAAAACGATAATTTCAGTATTTTATCAATATTATTCGCGCCTAATCTGAATACGAAGGGAGGCTTGATTATTATTTTGACTGCGTGTTTGAAGACGTACGGTGATTTTATATTTTGTTTCGCATAGTTTTACAAAATTTAGAGGCGAGACCTCGAATAAACGTAGGGTCTGCGAGATCTTAATTACTATACTGCTTGAAAAAAAAATATATATATACTCTTTTTCGTCGGTCGCTATCAAATTATATGCGAAAACAATCGGTTAGGTAAATTGTTTGATTGTTATTTTATCATTTGTGTTACCTGTTTAACGAAACGGAAAAAGGGTTTATTTTGAAATCCTAATTTTTGTAATAAAAAATGTTTTTTAAATTTGAACCGAGTCAGGTTAATTATTTTTTTTTTCAATTTTAAATCAAACTATAGTTGGCATTTTTTTTTGTCGTTTGCGGGACATATTTTTAATTGAGTTTGACTTATCTGAGTTTGGTTTTGTGATTAGTTTTGCCATCTTGGGTAAACTAGTACTTAACGCAGTTGTGTGACAAACCGGCGACAATAATGGTTTCGACGTCGCTGTGCGACGGTATATTAGTTTGTTTCTGAATGTATATTCACCTAATGTATATCTCATTGGTAACGAAACGACATTAAAACAAAATGGTTTATCGAAAATAGCTAACTATTGAATCATTAAACGCTGTGCTAACGACGAGTATGTGTATAATATTATATACGCAGACGAAGAATGCGCCGATCCGTTATTATGCACGTTGTAAACAATTTTAACGTCTCAACTATTTTACAATTTAAAGCGCAGTACTGCAGTCATAATTGAATTCCGTCAGCCTTCGTGGACTGTATGTAGTTTAGCGCGAACCCGCGCAACAATATTTCACCGCACGGCCACTTACGATTATATAATATTGTTACAAAAACGAATGCGTGAAAATCCGCGGCAGTTACGATGTGTACGTGCGCACGTTACGAGCAGTTTAATTTTCTCGCGTACCCCCGTGCACACGTACTCGTGTGTGCGTACATATAGATTAATAAAAACCCATCGGCGCAATAAGTCCACCGCCTGTGTACGTCTCGCCAGCAGCAATACTACGACACGATAAAAATACTACTGTGACCGTATGTCTCGTATTATATCGAAATTGAAATGGCGAACGACATTCGCGGTCAACGCGCGATAGACCGTCACCATAGCGGACGACGACGACGACGACAATGCCATTGTAACGAATCAATTTATTCGTTATACCGCGTGGACAAAATTATTTTTACGTCGTGTACTTGCTGAAATACACGCGAACAAAATATTTATCAGCATTCGGCAGTCACGACTGCAGATGGACACGAAATATCTCGGAAATGACGCGATTTCAAACAAAAATATAATATCTACTGTCGATTATGTGACGGTCGGTGAATATTCAACTGCAGAGCCCAGTATTTATAACGGACATATGAGAAGTGTGAAACAGTTGGAAAAATCATCAGAACACTTGCGGTATATGAAAAAGTGTTTACAGACAAAATGTTTGATAAAAATAAAAAAAGTAAAACGCTCCCATTGTTAATGTGTAATAAACGTCTTTTCGGACGGTGAGAGTGTGATTTCGTAACGGAAACGTGTAACGATTATATTATTATTTCTCAGCTGAATCTGTACTCCCAAACGGGCAGACATCTTTAACGACTGTCGTATATATCTCGTCGAACCAACGTGTTCGATCGATAATTGATTTTCTCCATTTTTGTACTGTCGTATACGGAAAGGGGTTCAGCTTTTTGGAATAACGTCTTCCGCCTCTACAGTACTCAATTTAACGTCAACTTCAGAAATACAGAATGGTAGCGATTCATCAGATTTCTGAAAGACATTTCGGGCTCCAGATGAACGCTGACGAACACGTGGGGGTAGGACGCGAACAGGCGCAGTCATTGACGGAGGTTTGGGAATTTACAATATGAAGTACACGTTTTTCGGTTATCACGTCAGTTCACGTGACATCACATTCACGGCAATCGTTTCCGAATATAGTGCTTGCTAATGACGTTTGTCGACGCGGATTTCTCGTTGGTTTTATTATATATTTTTGTTGTACGCAGGTTTTCAACGTTTCTGATTCGTTGTTCGGTAAAAGTCACAGTCGTTTCGTGGTTTAATAAACACGAGTTTTTGTACTTTCGGATTGAAGCCCACACGGTTTTCGCGGTCCATTCGTTCGCACGTTATGCAGCAGTGTCCATCAGTCGGATGTGCACCGACGTAAAAAAGAGTGGCGAGTTAACGACCGCTCAGCGTGTACACCGTGTGTCGCACGTCTAGTAAAACGTCATGAGCATGTTCGCGGTGAACGAATGTTTTCGGTTTTCGAACGTAAAGGAAAAACCAGCAGGAGTTCAAATCGAACGAGACGATGGTCGTGCGCGGAGCAGCACGTTTGGTTTTGATTTTCGATACGTCGTGAAAAAAAAATATAAAAAAATGCAATTCGTTTTAAGCGTGGCGCGTGACGATCTCTGCGTCGACGGATTGTTCGCGCGTCGGGGTTGGATTTAGACGGCGGGCCGTATTTGTTTCGCTTGGTTTACGTTTTTTTTTTTTTTAACGTGTCGGACGGATTCGCGTGAAGAAAAAACGAAACGTACGTTCGGCGCACGCTGTATACGCGAACAGAGTCGTGTTGTCATAGCGATGACGAGCGCAGATTGTCATCGTACGTCAATGTCTCGCGCGTACCGTCTATTACGGACGACGGCAGACAACGCGCGCGCGCGCGTTAGAAAACAAGACGAAGAAACGAGACGAATTCATCTCGCGGCTAACGGATACGAGTGGAAATCGAAACAAGTTAACGAAAAAAGAGGTGACCCACAGCCGTTTCGACCGTTATTGTTTGGAACTCGCCGGCGATAGCGAGTTATTACGATTGCGCGTTCCTAACCGTGGTTAGTGTCCAAAACGAACGATTCTAATGAAGCCCCCCCCCCCCCCGTCCTCTCATTGGGCGGTGTGGGTTAGGGTTAATCGTTTCAAAACCAATAGATCCGTCTATGGATATGACACGGCGTGATGAAGACCGGGTGGGGAAATAGACCGTTAACAAAACGCGACGGTGAGCACGTGGTGAACAACGTACCGCGTAGGGCGCTGGCCGGCGACGTGGACGCACGCGGTAGCTGGTCGTCGTGCTGATGGCCGCGTCGCTGTTGCCGCCGCCGCCGCCGGCGATACTGTTCCGCGGTGTCGTCGTCCTCGTCGTCGTCGTCGTCCTCATCGTCGTCGTCGGTCAACGGCGACCTGGCGGACGGCGACGAACGGTCGGACGGCGGTTTCGCGCGTGCCGTCGTCAGTAGGCCGTTCTGTTGCTGGCGGTGCCGTTCGATGAGCGTCGTGTACTTTTCCACCAGACTGCCCACGGACGGGAACGGAGGCGCGGCGGTGCCGCCGCGGCGACGGCACGCGGTCACCGCCGCCGCGGCCGCGGCAGCCGCCGCCGCCGCCGCCGCCGCGCTGTCCGCGGCGCCGGTGCGCCTACCGCGTCGCCGGCGCTCGTCCGACGACATGTCCGCCGCCGCCGTTGTTCATGCGACCGACACACCGACGACGACGACGTGTACGCCGCGGCACCGACAGGACCACCCGGGACATCGACGGCGTCGTGTCGGCCCACCGTCGCCGGGCCACGACGGACAGACGTTTCGGGTTTTCCGGACCGGCGATAACCGACCAGCACCACCGCCGATACGTCCGGACGACCGGTTTCGAGTTCGGTTGCGCGACGTTCGGGTCGTTCAAACGTGACGCGTGTGCGCGCGCGACCGGTGTGACGGCGGTACTGAATGGGCGCGCGCGCGCGCGCACGCTCGCGTGTTACTACGAACCAGTTTCGTCGCCGCCGTCGGCCGCGCGGGTGCCGCCCGTCCGAGTGCGGCCGATCGCCGACGACAGCCGTACCGGCGGCGACCTTGGCCCGGGGTGGCCTCTCCGCTAAAAAACCGCACGAAAACCGCCGGCGACGAAACGCGCGAATCGGCGCGACGACCGTTGCACCCGACGGGATTGGCGATGACGTCCGCCGGTGCACGTCACCCGCTGACGTCGTCCACGGACCGCCCCCAGCGGCCAACCCCCTTTCCCACCGTACTTATGTTTCGCACGCGCCGTCGTCCGGAGTCAGTCGGACAGCGCGCCGAGTATTCGAAAAGTCGAAAACGCATTGGCGAGATCACAGCGAGATCCCACGAAATTTACAAGTAGGTGAACGGAACGCCGACAGTTCTGGCTGCGCACTCGACGGGCTCGACATTGTTACGAACGTGCTCGCAAAAAAAAAACGGAAACAGAGTGTCATCCTTCTCGTTAACATAATTAATTTTATTGTTGTTCATTTGATTGTCATACTTTTGAATTAGAATTGATGTCTACAATTATATAAATGCATTTATTACAATGTATTTCTGTCGACTCGCTGTTTTTTCCGAGTAGAATTTTTCGTATTTATTTTTCCCCGCGAGATGGAAAAGTGTTTGGAAATAATTTAAATTTACACGATTTTCTTTGGAAATTGCGCGTATTAAGGTTCTTAATAACATCGTTTTTTTATAGTTATTTGTCGTCGTTTACGGGAAACTAATAATGTCTGGCCTAGATATAGACATTGTCGGCAACGAAAGGCATTAAAAAACGATTTTTGTGTTGTAAACCAAACCGGCCACGAAATTTCGCTTCCTCGTCAGAAGTGATGGAGATGAGAAACGTTGTTTTTTATTCCCTCCCCCTCCACCGCGATTTCGTTGAAAACGTTTTCGCCCGATAATCAATTGTTAATGTCATTATCACCAGTTGCCCGTCGGCTGTCGGTTACCTCGTGTACGCGCATGTCTCATGAAAACTAAAACGTTTTCAGCGATCTAAGTTTGCTTTTTTTTTTTCGTAATTTAATACCAACGGATTGGCGACAAACCGGTATAAGAAAACCGACTCATGGGCACATATTGGTTTAGAGTACGATCTGCAGTGCAATGACCACGTCCTCCTCGTTAAACATTCTCGCCAAACACTGAAACGTGAACGATAATATTTCTTTGGCTTGTACGTACACATTTTTTTTAATGTTATCGACGGTTTCGTTAGGTTAGGAAATTATTGATTAGTTTACCGTATATGTTGCTTTGGCGTAGACACAGCTTAAGCTGGTTTTCGAGCCGTTCCGAATGTGTCCAAACGATCTCTCGAAAAATTATTATTGGAAACACCGACCAAACACAGTTAACAATAATGTGAACGGTCTGAGAATCGTCGAGTGGCCTAGAAATTAACCTTATAAAATTGAATTAAATAACAAGAAAAATCCGAATGAAAAATGATTATTATCCGTTTTTACTCATTTGAGAGATGACCTTAATGAGATAATTCGTATTTTATTTGTCTAGATAAGATTATGGATAACATTACTTTAGACTAGATGAGATTATCCAGATAAAAGTCACTGAGACATACGACGTTTCAATGAAAAAATAAAAAACACACGCGAGTAACGGTTTTACAAAGTAAAAGCGACCAATACATTTCCGATCGCCGCCTTCGTGCTCATAAACGGCGTTAAGTTCATCATTCTGAATTCCAAACCCGAATCTCAACTGGACATTTACGAAACGCTAGTTTTCGCTACGGTTTCTTGAATTTTTCGTTCACTTGGAAACTCTTAAAAATTGGCGTTTACGCCGTTGTTTCGGCTCGGAACCGTCGATTTGCATAATAATTTATATGTACTGTACACGCGTTGCCGCCCGATTATGATAATAGCACACGCGTAATATCGACTGCACGCGAGCTGTTGCGCGTCTCGTTATTATTACAAAAACATAATTCGCGGGCTGTTTGACAAATCGACCCGGTCGATTGATTGCGCGGTCGTTTCGTAATCGAATTTTCAATTTTAAATTTGCATATCATTGCACGTACCCTACTTGTACACGATTACCTATTTTATTTTCCCGTTCTCTTGCGCCGTCCCGGGGCGATTGTCCCGAAACGCACACGCCGAGAGTAACGAATTAATGTACACTCGTATATTATATAATAATAACGACAATAATAACAATCTTACTAATAAAAATAATAATAATAATAATAATAATAATAATAATAACAATACTAATAATATGTCAATGGCCGAAAAGTCGAAAATCTTGTCACAAACAACTAATTTTACGAGGTTTTTCAAAGGTCGGAGCGTAAATGATTTTCAATCGGAAATATCTCGTATGACTCTCGTCACTACGTTTTACATCGTGTGTGGATTTTAATTTTATAAACACGTTCGCGCTTTTCCGTTTTTTATCAGTTCCATTTAGATATTGATAATTTTATAAATTTCGAAAACTCATAAACCCAACTCCGTTGTCGAAACGATAATCGGAACAAACTATGAAACGCAACGATGAGAGCCGTAAGTTGTAATTTTTTCGTGAATAAAAAAACGATTTCAACGGATGACGCGTGGCCTAGTCACCTGTTTTGACCGACAGTGAATATCGTCATATAGGTATATCAAAAACGTTTACGGTATGAAATAAAATTAAATAGTTCGTGACGATGGAGATTACGTATTACACACAAACATTGGTGGACCGAGAAAACTTTATTCCGGCAGACCCTCAGGCTTGGAACGTTCGGACCGTGTATTTAAGTATGCTACTATGGAAAACTGGTTTTCTACTACGTTATTTTCTATAAATTATTACAGTACAACTCTAATTTTATAAGTTCGTTTGAAATTTGAATATTACTCCAGTGCTTTTTAAATGTATTTGTAATAATCTTAAAATATTTTGCATGCCTACTTAGTATACATATAGTGTGTAGTATAGCGTGAGCATAATGTCGGTATCGTGTCATTATTGCATATTGTAATACATTGATTCGGAAATGATAAAATTTCCGATAGTCACATATTTGGGATTTTGAAAGATTGAGCGATTACAGCTCACATTTACTCGCGTTAGTTTTCACGCGTCACACGCTACCAAATAACATGCATCATGAATTGCCTATACTTCACTCCTTACAAAGAAAACTGCTCCGGCCCCGCTGAAAGATCGTTTTCAATTTTTAGCACAATAGTACCAAATACATGTAATAGTAAAATATCGATATATATATATATATATATATGGTCGTTTTTATAAAAATATTTCAAAATCATGCATTTGTGTTCGGGACTTGTACGTTAAATGCGCCACTAACCAAAAGACGTGTCAACCATTGTCATTAATTCCATCCTGTAATAATCCATCGCTGAAATACGAATGCGTATTTCAGAAATTATAACAAAAAAATAACATCTAAGAGAGTTTAATAATCTTTAAGCAAATGATTAATGACTTTTATCTAGACTTAAAACATATACCTAGGCATCCAGTGTTTTATAAGACAGTTGTTTTTTATCGAGATTGATATAATTTTAAAATGGAAAATATAATGCGACAAAATAAATTTTTTGTTTAAACACACTTATCATTTTTATTATGACATTTTTACATGATTATTATCAAAAATAAAAAATCGATGGATCCGAAATCCACGTTGGAGGAACTAAGTCTATTATAGACCTAATTACGCCATTTTTCGGATGATATCAAGCAAACCACTGATATAAATTTAAATAGGTACATTTGCGTAAGTAATCTTATCACTAAAATACTTCCGTATTGAATCTTACGTATATACAGCCATATATATATATATTTCATTAATTATTGAATCTTATTTTATCATGGTAATTATCAACAATTATAGATACTGTAATTACTGATTTAATATCTCATCATTCGTTTGTTCATGTTGTGTGTGATAACATCTCATAAGAAAAAATCATATTATTAATTTAACGTTTTAATGGTTAAATGGCCAACTTGGTGTGATTGCACCACCGTCCTCCCTTCCATTGGGCCGGCACTATAAAATATTATTTTTCCGTCTATACAAATTCATTGGGAAATTAAATTGAAAAAAACTTATAAATTACATCACAGTCTGAATGAAATTATTCATCCAATTAAAGTTCAATTAACCATGTTCACAAATAACTTTTTGGTAGCAAAAAAAAAAAAACCGTTTATTTATTTACTTTAATAAATATCAATTAATCTATAGTCTTTTTAAAATTACTTTATAAAAAATATGTATATATATATTTTTTTTTTTATTCTGAATAGTATACTATAAAATATATTCCGTCACTTAAATATGCAATTAAATTATCGTTCCGCCCATTTCGCATTGGTACGTAACTCGTACCTACTCAAATTAGTGACACAAGCACTTTAAACAAAATGTATTATGCAATCAACGTACTAAAAAAAAATATATTTTATATATGTTATCTCGTCGTATAACATTTCGTATTCTCTACCTGATTAAGATTTTTTTTTTGTTTTAATTGCAAATTTCAATATATGACATAATACATGTTGCGGTATTTTTTAATATGCAGTATGACAATCAGTTAACACGAACATTAGATACATAAATAAATATAAATGCACTTATTATATCATACTGTCATAATGGTTACAATTGTAAATTTTTGAGCATGGCACATTTTACATGTACTTATATATATATATATATATATTATATATATATTATATATTATATATATATATATATATATATTATATATTAATATATAATGTACTTTTATAATATCATATATATAAATAGTGGCAATTTTTTCATTTTTTTTTCAATATTTGTACACCAAGGTTTTCTTATTATATACAATTTGAAACGAATACTTCTAAAAATTAAAAACAATACAAACCGTGGTATTAAATTACAATTATTTTATACACGTGCCTTTATGAAAAAAGAATGAAGAAATTCACTTACAAAACAGCTGTAAAAACCACATAAAATATATAATATAATATTGTAAATAATACATGTGTCAATATTAATTATTTGATAATCAAAAAGCCAAACTAAATAATTGGAGTTTACAAAATAAACTTTCATCTTTTTGTTTTTGGTTATTTAAAAAAGAGCGTTTTATTTTTATCGTAACAATTAAAAATTGAATGCATATATTTAAAAACGCAAATAAAATAACATCGAGAAAAATAAGTGTTCCGTATTTATGCATTTATAGAGCGATTTTTATTTTTGAATGTGACTACATTTAGTTAGGTTTTTTTAAAAACCTTTTAAACATATAGATATATAATCAGCATGAATGCGTATATACATATTGATGAAACGGAAAGCGGTTCCTCATGGGACCATTGTACATCGGTGCAAACAAAAACAACAAGAAAAATACAAAAAAAAATGTTGAGTGTATTATGATTAAAATTAGAACAGGTGAAATAAGTTTAATATTTACAGAAATACTATTACTATATAGTTCGTTGTCGATGGGTTATTATCGTGTACGCATAATATTAAAATATATTTACGGCATAAGTTTCGAGTTTTTATTATTATTATTTTTTTTTTAAATTACATCGAAAACTAATGTTCACGTAGTTATTACGAGTTGTGATGTGAATCGATCGTTGTTTAGTAGTTTTTGGTGAATTTCTCGAAAAATAATGGATTGTTGGATATTGTTGAATAATGAATAATTGGAACTTTGACAAATTTTAGTAAAATATATTCAGTATCTACACATTCAATATTTGTATGATTGATTATGTTAAATAAAATATTAAAGTGTATTCATTCAAACCAAAGATATAATGAAAAAAAGAGAAACGAATTAAAGAAAATTGTTTGCAATATTCGATATTTCTTGAGTTATATTTTACCTCGTAAAAAAAAATATATATATTACGAAGACTAAAATTAAAGTGTAATTTACGTGATCAATCAACATTAAAATATTTAACATAAGAAATATACAGTAAGCTGAACGATTAATATACTACTCGCACGCATACATTTTAATAAATTGTTCAATTCATTGTTTCATATAATATTAATTTATATTGATATTATGTAGAAATTTCAACTTGCGCGTGTGCACAGGTACAGCAGACATTTCACCTGAAATTTTCAAAGAGTCTACTGAGAGCGGCCGGCTAATAGTTTTGGGCCAATGTAAATATTGCCTAGGTTGATAAATGCTAACAAACAACGACAAGTTAAGTTTTGGTAGAGATTATTCAAAACAAATTTAAACATTATCTAAGAAATTAAGACGAATTCGATTAAAAAAATATCAACTTTCTTATTTGTTAACATAGTTATAACTTTGTAATATTTATTTATTAATTCTCGGGTCGTTGATGAATATTTAAATTTGACAATAGAAGTACCGTGTTATCTACAATGTAGAAAATATATTAATATACGAGTATATCGATGACGGTGACTAAAAAAATTGACTTTTTTAAGAATTATTTGATGGTGTTCTTTAATGAGTTTGAAATGTTCTTAACCAGTGATAGAATAATGTTGAACTATCTTTAGTAAAATACATAATTAAATAAATATTAGATTGATGTTTAATGTAAATATAATAAATACTCGTACATTTTATTTCTGTTGTTTTGTCGAGTACAAAGAAACAGTTTCGGTTATGTTTGTTATAAAACAGGTAAATACATAATTGTAAAAGATTTTTTTTTTTTAATTTTCCTTTAAATTGATTAGCACTCAAATGGACCAATTAATGAACCTACATACATCGACGCCTATGTGAATTAAAAGATATAAGAAAATATATGAAACGATTAAACAAAGTAATTGTTATAACATATAAAAATATTGTTTTTTCTTTTTGCAAAAAGTGAATAACTAATAAATTACTATAATGAATACGAGTCTTTGTATTAATGTACCAAAAAAAAAAAAAAAAAAATGAAAATGTAGTTGAATATTTAATATTAGCAATATATTTTATTGTTGTATATTATACATTTAAAATGCGTTTCACTGTTATAAAAGTACGAATAATAACATATTACATACATTTTTAAATAGTGGTAACACAAATGTATATAATATTTAGTGTGATTGAGAAAACGTTGTTTATGTGATTTCGATTTTGAACAGAATACGATTTATGCACGCGTGGCTTATTATATTATTTGTAATCTCCAAAACCAGATGGGAATTAAATACATCTATTTCTATGTATTTCTGTGGTAACAAACATTATATATGTAAATTAGAATTAGTCGTTCAACATAATATGATGCTGTAGCATATAATTTAACGAATTTTATCAAATTGTATTATTTGTATTTACAATGGCTACAATGCTAACTAAAAATAAATTACAATTCCAAAAGGCTTATCAAAATGTAAACAGTTCACATGAAAGGTAATTCATGACAACACAATACATAAAAATTAAAAAATTGTTAATATCGTTGAAATACGTAGTTCTCGTATTTATAATTAATAATTATTTCCAATTGCAGTAGTATGCGAATAAATATATAAACGCTTTTCAAAAAATTAAGACTTTATTTTCGATTGCAAATGATTTCTAGTTTGTACTTTATTTGATACTTATTTAAAAACTACCCAATTATTTCAAAAAAAAAAAATTTAAAAAAATACCTACATTATCGATTTTTACAAAATTTAATTATATTATTTTGTTATAACTCCAAAAATAATTATGCGAAATAATTAACATTTTTATCAGTTAGTTAATTTAATACATTATGCATATATCATATATATATATTAAGTATTGCAATAATTTTCTGTTCTTTTATGTTTAAAAATTAATAAAATTGTAAGTGTTAAAACAGAAAGTTTGAAAATTAGCTGAAAATTTAATATAAAATTGAGGATTTCATTATTATTCATTAATAAAAAAAAATTTAGAAAAATGTTTTTTATAGCTATAGTTAAGTAAATAATGAAAATAAATTAATAATTTAGTCAAATTTGATAATAAATAAATCTGAATGTGAATACTTTTATATAAATTACGTACAGATATTTTAAAACCATTATCAATTGTATAGTATTATGCATAATTATTCTTTTTATTTGGTTTCTCGTACAAATCATTAGGGAAAAGAATCGTCCGGTGATGGCAAATTTAGTTACACCATCCATACCGAATACATCGAATTATCGATTTTTATGGATCCCCGGGAAATCAAATACTTCCAAGTCTCATTTGAGTGAGTAAATGATATTTAAATTATCTCGCATGTCTGCTTAACGAATAACGTTCTCGTTTTCATTAGGTCGATCTATTAATCGCCGCGTTTCGACCCATATTAGTAATCCTCCGTTTGGACACACATTTAATACTAACAATAGTTATTCGTCTATTGATTCACAAAGAGTTTACGACGACGAGAAAAAAACGAAAAACCCGCCTACAAAACCGTTTCGATACAGCAGAGCAACAGATAATTCAACACAACAAATAAAGTTTTACACCGCCGTTAACATTAAATTTCATGAATCATTCCAAAGGGTATTTATGAAAGTGTTATGAAACAAACATTCGCATACATACGTTACACATGCTATTAACTATCTTTTTTCTTAATTCATAGTAACTTTTTTTTAATATGACTGATAATTTGTCATTTGAACTTTTTAGAACAAACCAAATATATCGGTTGAGTACAAACGAATTGATGTTCTTGATCCCCTTCAAAATAAAAATACTATGAAAAAACCCGATTGTCATGTTGTAAGTATACCGTTTATGGTGTTTATGTATTATTTTTGACTTATTAATATTGGTTAGTGGCGTCTCTGGTGGGTAGGCTTGATAGGCTCGAACTCAGTCTGTTCTTCGAAATCGAATAATAATTTAAGTTTTCGGTACAGAATTATGCCGTAAAAATAATAATAATATTTGTTTTAAAACGAAGAGTTTACCTGATAAATATTGAAATAAAATCATTTCGTGACAAAACTGAATTACAACATATGTTATTTCTTATAATCTGTAAGTAATAATGATAACAAAGATGATAAAATAACATAATACGAATGCAGAGGCGCCGTTAGGCATTTGTTTTCAGTGGGTATAACATTATTTGTCTATAGATAAATGAGATTTTATTGTGGATTTGCATCCCGTTGGGTTTTTTATTATAACTTGTTATTTGCAGTGGATTTAACTGAATATTTAAGACTCGAATGGTTTATAAGTAGGTATATATTGTTGTTTTAAGTATATTTTACTTTTAAAGATATTTTCAGATTTGTATTAAATGCTTTATCTTTTTATTTTAGGAAAATATGTATATTTAATTAGTATTTTTTTTTTTTTAGAAAAAAGTAATTTATAATAATAATCAAACTGCATATAAACCTTTAATATGATTCAATATATATTTTTGTGGACATTTTAATCTAAATTAATTTTTAAAAAGATAAATAAAAACTTAAAATTTGGATTTAACATTTGACTAAATAATAGACTGAGTAAAATAAACCACAAAATTATTATTTTTTAAAATGTATTATTAAATTGTTGATACATGTAAGTGCAGTATGTACATACATATATATATATATGATTTAAGACAGCATATTTAATAAACTACTACATCTTCGACTTTATAACCTAATAAGATTTCAATATTATATTAATAATATTAAATTAAACAATTTAGATAATTACAAATTGATTTTTATATTATATGATTATAATTTTAATAGTATGACAAGATGCAGAAATCTGGAGACAACGATGATTATTCTTTAGTTCTAAAAGACGATCAATTTCCTATAACTGAACAGTACACGAAATCGGTAGACGAAAATTTGACAACGGATTGCATAGAAATGGACAATTGTGTTAAAAAGGAATCTTCGATGGTCCGAGATGATACGGAATATGTTAATGATACGTGTGAAAATGACGATCAGTTTGAAATAGCTGTCTTAAATAATCAGATGAAGTTGGAAATGAAAAAAATAATTATTTGACTGTGTCACCTGGAAAAAATGTGTAATCTATGAAAGTATCATAAAACACCATTTAGTATAGATTTTAAATAAAATGCCTATTTAATGTTTTTGTAATTAAATGTAAATATTATAAAACGAATATACGTTTTTATTCACCAGGGTCAATCATTTTTTTATGCATAAATTATGTGATTGAGTATTATTCACAAATTCAATCGTAATACCTTACCCGCGTACAAATTTCAAAGTAATTACAAGTATATTGAAAAAAAGTTATAATTAAATTAAAATTAAATCGATTTGGAAAATGAATATTATATGAAAAAAAAAGCTTAGGTAATTAGTCGTTTAGATGTAGTCTAAAACATATAATTAATATTATTAAAATGTATTCATACGTTTTATAACAACTATGTTAGCACTTACAATCTTTGTGATATCAATTGAACGATTAAAAATGTTAATTAAAATAATTTTATTTCAGTCCGAATATAATAATATAAAATGAGAAACACGCGGAGAAATGTGTGTCTAACTCTCATGTACCATTGTGTACATACCCAATGAAAAAAAATCATAATGTAGTCTTATGCCTAATAGAAAATAATAAAGTTATAATAACTATTGACGCATAGGTATTGACGATTTATTTTAACTTAGCAGATCAAAACATTAATACCGAATATCACAATAATATTAATTAATTTTAACTCCCATGACTTTTTTGAGTCTTTTAATATTTATGTACTGATATTGGGCCTTTAATATTGAATATTAAAATCTTTTAAAACTTTTCCCGTCAATGCTCAATACGTTTGTCAACTTAAAGTATTTAAATTTTATATTTATATTTAGTGCTTGAATCCGAATTAAAATGGTTTGAATTCGATTTTGACTATTGGTTTTTAATTATTTTGGTTTTATTATGGTTTCGATTTTAAGTTTGAAATGTTGTCGTTTAGTTTTCATTTAAAGTTCTCAAGAAGAGGCGGTTCAGTACAAGTACTATTATAACTACTATATATACTATAACTATTAAAACTATAGTAATAAATATAAATTATTTGTTTATAACTTCTACCATTGATTATAAATACAATTGTATTAATAGTATGAATACATACTACTATAATTTTTGATTTAGTTTTTTCAATTTATATCGATATTTAATTCGATTTCAAAATCGGTTTCAAGCTTTTGGTTGCAAGTTTTTTTTGCGTGTAAAAATATTCGAAAATGTATTTTAGAAATTGTGTTTAACAGTGTTTACTACACAATTTGAATGTACCTACCTAATTATTATGAATATACAAATGTGTTTCAAAGTTATCGTCTCCATAATTTTGGTTAAATTACTTTGATATTTATATGTATCGTATAAAATGTTCATAAAATATATTATACACGAGTTACTAAAATAAAGTTTATTATTCAGTACTAAATTATAATTTATAATACAACGCCAATAAAGCTCGGTCCTTATGTGTTCAACGAAACTTCTTATAATTTCACAAAACGCTTATATAAAACACTTGTCCGGAAATAAGTATGTGTACGTGTATAAATGCGCGCGTGAAACGTATAAACGCGGGTATGAGCTACTGAAAAGTATGACTGCGCGTACTCACGTAACGTTGTACCGATCACGGGGAGGGATTTCACCGGTATTATAATTATTATTTTTACGACGTTACGCGTATATCGACGTAGCAGCTGTCCCACGGAAACAAGAGTAAGTACGGTCTGTATTGTTATCTGTGTCGCAGCGCGTATAATATAATATATTTCCGGTCGTTAGATGTATCTTATTTGCATAAATGGTCGACTGCAGCCGCGGATGAAGCACCCGCGACGGCGATAAACGGTCTAAGATAAAACAGAACGATCGGTCGAAATTCCAGAAAACCGTATTGGCGACGACGTCGTATACGCGCGCGCGCGCGAGGGGCCGCAGAAAAGTACGCGCAGCCGTACACGGGCTTCCGTGTACACAAACGGTATAAGTAACAGGCACTCGTCAGATCTTTTCAGCGGTACTTTCCGAGTGCGAAAACTAGCGATAAATCGTAAAATATAAAAAATAAAAAACCGGCAAGACAATCATTCGATTTTGATTATTATTTTAGCCGACTAGCTGTTCGAAATAAGAGTGGTAAAAAAAAAATAATAATAATAACAACCTCTCTGTCTCGGAAACGAAATCGTGAGACTTCGTCTGGTCCGGTTTTCACGCTGGAAAATTTTTATAAAATTACGAATTTTTAACGTGTTCGCGATTCATATCGAAAGTTTTTCAATTGCGACTGGTTCGCAAACACGCATTTATGAGGTATTTTTTGATTAGCTTTATTATACCTTTAGTTTTCTACAATCTCCAAAAGCGTCGAAAACATTCAGCACGATCATAACCGCGAAACAATATACAAAATAAGCGACGGTGCGAACGTAAATGTTCGTCGTTTTTCTCCAAATAATACATTCAATAAACGAGAGCTGTCATCGAAAAATTAACGTGAAAATAAGAAATAATGATAATAATAATAATAAGGAAATACCATAATCCAGCCAGTAGGCTAACCAATTTCCCTTTAAGATAGCGTGAACGATTTGTTCGGCGGTAAAAAAAAAAAAATAAAAAATTACCCGTAAAATTTGTCGAGCCTCACGGCCTCCTGACCGATCCGCACGTTGCGCCGAGTACGCGTGCTTTTGTTCGACCGAAACAACACGTTATTGCAGACCCGTCGCGTGTGGTAATAATAACACGAGGTGTACAACGCGACGAATTTTTTAAGATGATATGCTGCGTACGATACACACACACACACACACACACATAATACGTGTGTTCGCCCTAAACTACATCTATATAGAATTTTCGAAAGTCAATACAATATAAACGCACACAACGACCGTAAACGTTAAAATCCAATTACCTGTCGCTGACGAATTGTTTTCGTTACACTGGCCCGAGGGAGTTTCCGCCGAAAGACCCTTATGTATGTATATATATATATATAAAACTGCTGAGGATACATCGAGTGGATCGTGGTTAAAAAAAGCGGACGTTGGAAGGAAACGAGCAAAAACTTTATAGTATAATTATTATTGCAAGTAAGCGTTGAGAACGGCGTTATTCGTCAATCACCGACAATTGTAATATGAAATGATTGAAGCTTTCGTGTGGATTTGTTTATCAAGACGAACGTTTTCGATAATATCCGTGTTCGTTTTTGTAAAAAAAAAAAAACCAAACTAATGAAGTTTCGTTCAAACGATTGGATTATTCATTAGTTTTTTACGTACGATTCGATTGCATTTTTTTTTTTTACAAAACTAATTGTGTTCTATTTTGTACGCAAGTCGCTTATTTCGTCCATAATATAATCAAATATTGAGATTGTGCACGCGTATAACTTTTGGCCCGACTTCGTAACACTAAGTGTTCGGACATACCATTTTTTTCTTACACGTATATTGCAGGCAGATATAACGAAAATTCACATTTTCATTATAAAAATAATTCCGGCTTCACGAAAATAATTTAAATGTTTATCGCATTACTGTCGAAAAACGATATGTGTAAATATCTACAAACCGCGTGTTGAATTTAAAACGCGCTATTTTATTGGACGCATAATATGTGCTATGTCTATTTACACGCGTCGGCATCGTATTGCGATTATTTTTTTTTTTTTTGATTTTTGTGTCTCGGCTTGTTTCGCCCAACACGCACATGTGTTGCCGAGTCGGAACGTTCGTATGCAAATCGAGCGGTTAAAAATTATTTCCTCGTACACCAATGGCCCAACCGCCGTTTTAATCCTCCGCCGGTGTTCTCGCGGCACGTTCCGCGTTGAAGTATCTGTGCCCTATAGTATTATTTATAAATGTACGATTTTATGCGCGCCATGTACTCGTACTGTGCCAGCGGCTTTCAATCGGCATGCAAATGCGGCACGCACAACCACTCTAACACGATTTTTACTGCGCCACGAATCTGAATCGTTATTATTGAACTCCTGCCATAATTAATGTGCGAATTCACTGTTTTCAAGAAAAATAAAAAATGCGAATCGAAATTATAACAAGCATACGAATCTAATTTATCATTGTTGTTAGATTCCGCGTGAAGCAAAACACTTATCAACGACGTTTTCCTTTTCTTCGTATTTATTTCTTTTATTTTTTCCGTGAATATTTTTTCATCTAGCAGGAGTGTTGTACGTTCCGGTAGTGAGTTGTATCTAGTGAGTCGTTACTTTATTTACACGGTTTTCGATTTCTCCAGTAGTTTCCTTTATTGTAATTGAAACCAACTGGAAAATTGAAAAAAAAAAATCGTTATATTGTCAACAGACTCGTTTTTTACTTTTCCGTAAATTTAACTAAGATATATACTATATTATTTTTTAAATATTGAACGTGTTAATTTTCCATAATAAATTGCTTACGTCATTTAGAATTTTTTATCGAATTATATGATTTATATCATCGCTCTAATATTGAAAGTAATAATATAGCAACACCCGATCAAGTGATCCACTCAAACCGACATCCACAGCGTCCGTGGTTTGCCAACTTTAAAAAAAAAAAGCCAAAAATGAAATTATTATTAATATTAATATTCGTCTTATTCGGCATATTTTATTCCTGGTTTTAATCCGCCCACTCTATCCATAGTGATTTATTGCAAAGAATATATATACGATCATTTACATAGTTGCGGTGTATATACGTATAAGGTCGAGTCTAAGTTCTCATATTCATGCGTATACCCGCGTAATGGAATATTATTTTATGAGTATATACGCTTTCCAAGTTCTATAGGTACTCTTGAAAAATTCAATAAACAACTCTGACATAAAATAAAAAAATAAATGGTTTTATAAACACGAATATAAAAAAATCATAATATTTCGTTCGTAGAACAACAAATTTGTATAAAGCGTTGTATAAGTATATATATGCAAGTTTAATGATGCATTTAAAATTCAAAGAAACGATAAATGATTCCAATTAGAACGTGGTTTTGAGCAAAAATTCGTTTTTAGAGAAAAGACAATTCGCTATTTATAAAAAAAAAAAACAAAGGATTACCAGTGTAAAGTACCATTTGAATTCAGTTGTTTTCCATTTAAAATATACATATGATAATAATAAAAATCATAATTCTGAGATATGAAATTATTTTTCATAAAACATTATTTATCGTAAATAAAACCAACATTAATAGTATTTATTTTTACCTCGCAATTTAAATATTATACAAAAGAAAATATGCGTACATTTAAAAACGTTTACCAATACACACCGTAACCCCTACAAATTACCCTGCCTTTGGCATTTACATTTAACGCCGTCGCGGTTAATTAAACTTCACTACGTCTAAATAGGTTCGTCACCGCTGAAAGCTTTCTCTGACAAACACTTGTCACACACGTTTAATGACTCGGTGGCTCGCCCGCCCTCCTGCCCGCGGTAGGTCGTCATTTTAGAAGCTGTCACAATCACGTCGGCCGTGCGTCTCTCTTTCTCTCTCTCTTTATATATATATATATATATATATATAAACTGCTAAAAAAACTGTATAAATAGATTATTGGAATGTTTAATGTTTAATGTTTGAATTGGCAGTGATTATTATTATTCTTAATTAATTAAATATCTGTAGTCTGATTACTGCGAAATGTAGGCGCAAATAGTGTTTAAAAATTTGAGGGGACTGAAGTTCAATTCCATCCCAAACACTCTTTTAAGATTTTTATACCAATTCAAAACCCTCAACAAAATTATAATTAAAATAATATATTAAATAAAATAATTAAAATTATATATAAAATAACAATACTGACTGAAAAGTGACAGTCATCGATTTTTGGAGGAGCTATACAAAATGTAGAGGGAACTTAGCCCCCCTAGTTCCCCCCTCCCTCTATTTGCGCTTATGCTGCAAGACTCAATGGTTAAAACCACGGATAACTCGCAAGAGCGTATTTTTATTCGTGTGATCGAATAAAACCCATATGATCAATTAATGCATTAATCCATGGTGTTTTGATCGAGAAATTTACGGCCGAAATTTGAAAAATATTAAAGCGACCGAATGGTATTTTTGTTGAGAATAACAAAAAAAAAAAAATAGGTTTTCAAAAACGTATTATTAGACACTGCTTTCGAATGATCATCTTGTCAAAAATTAAGCACACATTTTCACTGTACGTTTCAATAAATAAATAATTGTACCGCAGAATCTAGTAATTATTTTTATGAAAAAAAAAACTTTAAAATATTGAAAAGAATACAAGTTATTGTAATTATTAGATCACCGTGAAGCACCATGTATATACTATTATAGATTTTATACAACACAACAATATTCATTTGAAATGAATCGTGTTATCGATTCTGTATTCTTATGGAAAATATTTTGTTATTTTTTAATCCATCAGTAAAAGCAATATGAAGTCTACGTAAATATGAATAATATAAAAGTAGTTGAAAATATTTGATAAAAATTGGATTGGTTCAATTCTTAACTAACACATTACTTTTATAAATTATCTATAAATCCAAAATTGATCATGTTCAAAAGTTTTTTTTTATTCTTCATAGTAATAATTTATATATTCAATTAATTATACTGCCTAGTGCCTACCAGTTAATTTACGAGTTTGTATATACAATTGCATTTCGGTCTTGACTACAGTATATACATATGTGTGTGTGTGTGTGTGGTGTGTGTGTGTGTGTTTATTAATTATTCGACGTAATTAATACGCGTATGCTATTAAATCTAGAATCCAGTTGAAGCTGTTAAATCGCTCACACCGAGACTACGATTGGATGAACAAATAAATAGTCCAGAATAATTTTCTTCTGGTCGGGTTTCATCTCCCCTCTTAGCCGTATTTTTAAAACACATAAAAGTGCTTGAGAATTGTACTGTACCCATTACGTTCGAAGTAATTTAACTGACTTACATTATTTGTATAACGGTAGTTATATTCTACTATATGTACAACAATAATATAAAATACACAGGTATGGCTAATATAATCTAAAACAGTAAAACCAACAATTATCTCGGCATCGTAAAATAATTAATTTATTCGATATTATATAACGATTATTATGTGTAAAATTAAAAATTGTTATATACTAATTTATTACGTTATCATTTTCGGTCGCTCCGCTCGAACAACTCAACATCCTTATCTCCGTCACAATCATTCTTTGTTCTATTTTCTTGTCTACTGATCAATATTTTGATCCGTACAGCATTGCAGGTCTAACATCCGTCTTATAAAATGTACATTTTAATCTGATTGGAATCCATTTATCACACAGAACACCTGACGCGAAACTCCAATTTCATTGATGAACACTTAATTCTGTGTTTCATATCCTTTAATATACTCCGCATTAAAGGATATGAAACATTTATTTAATAATTAAATTAAAATATATTTATATAATTCCGAGTTCCATATCTGATTGTTTTTGGTTCGGTTCCAGTCATCTAATCATACAGAATTATTAATATGAATATATATTATTGACTTTAAGTCTAGACGATGTATTTATGAAAAACATGTATTGAAATTATTCTGAAAGTAAAATCGTGAAAATTGTATGCAAAACATTAAACATAAATGAATCATTGAACTTGAGATTGTATAATGATTATATAGAACTGTTTTTCTACCAAGACTAACCAAAAAATTTAAAAAAATAAAAATAAAAAAAAAAATAAATAAATGGAAATCCTCTTTCGGAATGAGAAATAGTTACAATAATAATCTTCACGAGACGGAGACATAGAGTATTTCTACTCGACAAACTATGTCAACACGGTCGTTGGCATGCGGGCAGGGGGAAGAAGGTGCAACAAGAGTTCGGACGCGCATAATTCAATTTTATCTTACTTCCCCATTTTGCAACAAGACGATTCGAAATTAACCAAATGAACGAGACTAACCTACGGATGCGCACCACAGGAATCATAATTATTCACCGGAAGTTGTCAGTGATGTATAATATATATATATATATGTAGGAATGGGGTAGTTTCAAGTGCATACATTTGACTTAAACGCGGTAAACGTCACACGACTATTAATCAATTCGATTCGTACGTATATGTGGGCGTGAATTCAGTGATTTAATCATTAAATAATGTTAAACGTCGTAAAATGTATGTACGTAGCATATTAGTTTTATTCATTGCCCATAAGTTATTAACGTTGTATTTTAAGTACGATCGGGCGTCGTCAATTATACCGCTTAAGTTCCTAAAAAATGCATGGGACTTACTCTTCTATCTACATTAGACACGATATCGAATAGTCATTGTGGATTATTAGGCGACTCCTCACTGGTTATATTTTTTCGAGGTATTTTCTACATATTCGACAATGTACGTGTACAAATCACAATAGTACTTAACAGTCTTTAATATTAAAACATACGTTACGCGTCAATATCAAATGTTTAAATTGTTTTAAATTATTGAGGTTTGTTCTGATGAATTTCGATAAACTCGATTGTCGAATTTTAAAATTAATAAGGGTTCGGGTGATATTGTGTAACAGTATATAAAAAAAAAAAAAAAACTTATTTTATTATATTGATAAACCCGTTATAGTTCATGTCAATATTAATGATGTCTGACACGAAAATGGTAACGGTAAACTGAAAAACGAATTCTAAAAAATCTGTACTACTGTAAAATATAAAACTAGGGAAAAGTCATTAAATATAATTTGCAAAAAATATTATCCAGCATCGAAAACTCGCAGGTGTGTTCATCAAATATCAATGTTTCTAGAAAATTAATGTACGGAATAGAAATGAAATAGAATAGAATGGCGAAAAACGTCTTCTGTCATGTCTCACGGTTCTTGTAAGGGATTGAAAAGCGGCGCAGTGAGTGGTGTATACTGATACTGAAAAAGGTTACGGCTTCCTCTAAAGAAAAATAACTATAAAATGAACAACAGTACTGTTGTGCAATACGTCGTCGACGATTTGAATGATGGCAAAACGCGTCCTGTGCTTTCGTCGATTTCGTTTCACTAAACCGTAAGCGTAATGACCGACGACGGTTTTCGTATAAATATCGTGTTCGATGTGCATTGCACTTGGCACATGCACGTCTGGGATCGACACGGGGCTGTTCCTGGCCGGGAACTTATGTTTTCCGAGCTAACCGTGAACGGATGGAAACTCGATACGCCGACAATAGATTTTACTTTTCGTCGGGAATCGGGCGGCGTCCGGTAACGGAACACCACCTGATGATTTACAATTGCACGATATCAACTGTGCACGTATTATATAACTCGTATTATATAACGTGCACACAAATACCACGGAGACATTATGTTCTTTCAAGAGTGTTGTTCGCCGTAGACTGATCCGCCCCTGCACCGAAAAATTCGTCCGTCCGACGAATGTGGTTCGCGGATGCAAAAAAAGATAGATATCTGTTTTTTATCAAAACCCTTTAAGCGTCACATTATTCATATTATTGCGTATCGTGTTATTTTTTTTACACATGCATTGTCTAAGGAGTATAGAGTTTACACAAACATTATTTTTCACAGTAAATTAATAAATTTGTATTAATTTCATTACAACTTGTTAAATTTGTAATATGATATTATTGTAGACTTGACATTTTAATACGCGATTAAATTAATTACAAACTGTATACGTTTTAATTATTTTTATTTTTTTTTTATATGAACACTTAACGAAAACGCTTTAATCGACTAAATTATTAAGTCTCCTATTAAAACCACTGCACTAGTTTATTTACTCGAGAATACGAGTACATAATTGATTCGTCAAACAGTTTAATTAATGTAATTTCAATGATCACATTTTATGACAAAAATGGTAATATAATATGTATAATGTTAAGATTATAAATTAGTTTAAGAAAACTGAATATTTTATAGTATAATACAAACAAATTGAACTTAAATATAATTTTTTTACAATGTTATGGATGACTTTGTTACAACTAATCGATTTATTCCATTATTTATAGGAATTTATTAAAATTAGTTATAAGCCTTATTAAAATTAATATTAGGATTTAATTATTATTAGAACACATACATTGTACGTATTATATATTATTTAATGCATGTAAATTTTCAACTTTTTTTTCGTTTAATAAAATGATATAAAACATTTGATATACCTTTCTTGTACCAAAAAATATAAACCAAGATGATTGAATATTCAAAAAAATATATATTATTTTTTTGTAAACTCATTTTGTTATTATTTATTCTGCTTTAAACAAAATAAAAACATAAAACATATTATTAATAAAAAAAAAATTGAAACTATATGATTGGGTGTTTAAAAGCAATTAATAAATAATTATATTTTTCAAACATTCAGTTTACTTAAGTGTTTGGTCGTTTTTTTAGATTTTTAAATGTTTATAATAATAAAAGAAAAAACTAAAACGGAATATATTATGTTTACTCTTGTTTCACGCAAACGTCACATTGAAATTGTGTCTATAATATGATAATATTCATAATAATTTATTATGAAAATTTTCGATTAACACACATATTGTCATAGCATAATCTCATGTCTTGTAAAAATAAAATGCGAGATATTGACGATAACTCGATTCGGAATAACTACACTGAAGTACGCTATTTGAAATGAACCACCCGAATCGTGACTTAAACGGATACCATCTGTGTCAGAATTACTTAGTCGTTTTATTTCGAAATATTATCGAGAGGATGAGTTAAGTTTATTACACTAACGCTTAACGTTTCGTCGACTTAACGATAAAACTATATAGGAAAACTTTTTAATTAAACATTGGTTATAATCCACAGAAAGTTACATTACTTTCTAAAGTAGCAAATGTAATATGCAGACATGTTAATTATTAAAAATATTGGTATAGCTTTTAATATATATATATTTATACCATCCAAAAATTACAGTTTTTATGAAATTATGTATTTTTTTTTATGTTAACCCTTATGTCAATGACCAAATGTTTCCCGCTTCATCAATGACTGAGATACCCGAGAACCCATATTCGTTTTCGTATTTTATCGTGTTAGGAAATTGTTTATCAATCGATCGACCTTATCTATTATTTGTTATTCGCATAATTTTTGATTATTTTTTATTATATAGTTTATAATTAATTCGAAATAGAAAGTTTTATAGTGGTCTTTTTATTTTACGTTGTGGATTTTATTTAATTTATCTGAAATAGATTAGTTATCTTGAATGTAATATACCAGCTAATATTTCGCAATCACAATATATTTAAAAACGTTAATCTAGTAGGTATTAAAACAACACGTATTTATTTCAAAGATTAACTTCAAAAGAAAAAGAAAAATATCTTTAATAATTATTGTCGGAAGACGTACCTTTTGATTCTGATAAATTTTCTCTTAACGATGATGATGATGATTTTGTGCCTATATCGACAAATATAATTATTGTTCCAGATGAAATTTCTGATTTTGATCAATGTGGAATGTTTTTATTTTTATAATTATTTAATTTTTATATCAAAAATATAAATGAACTTGTATAATTTGTATATATATATTTATATAAAATATATATACACAAATAACTAATATCAAAAGTTTAAATGCAATTAGATAATAATTTCTTTTGATTTCATAACTTATTATAAATAAAATGATAACCAAATGTATCATTATTCATTCATTCTTGTCCATTATATCGACCTAGTATGAGTATAAATCGGTTTTGGAATATCTTTCGATTTATTCGTTTTAATAATCAAAATACGAGAGCAGAACGTCTCCAGAATGATAAAGTCTCTGCCATTCGTGATTAATGGATTATGCTAAATAATAATTTATTGAAAATATATAAGCCAACTGAAAACTGAACGATAGATGAGCAACTATATTCATATCGAAGAAGAACTAAATTTACCCAATACATTCCATCTAAGCCTGCCAAAAATGTATAAAAGTTTAGTGGGTATGCGATGCAAATATTTTTTATCCTCTTTCTGGCCAAATATATACTGGAAAAACTGGAACATGTCGAGAAATTAATCAAGGCGAACGAGTTGTAAAAGATTTAGTCATGCTATATTAGGGATCAGGCAAAAATGTAACAATAGATAACTTTTTTACGTCGCTACCTTAGCAAAAAATTTGTTATCGTGGAATTTGACAACTGTTGGAACATTGAAGAAAAACAATAGCTATATTCCTCAAGAAATGGCACCGTCTACATCACATCAAATATTGACATCATTATTTGGATTTCACAAAAATACAACGATATGCTCATACGTTCTAAAGAAAAAAAAATCTGTCCTATTACTTTCTACAAAACATCATGACAAAACAATAATTGGTCTAAAACAGAAACCTGAAATTATAGATTTTTATAATAAAACGAAATCGGGAGTAGATATTATGGATATAATGTTTGGATGATATACAATACAAAGACGTACAAACAGATGGTCACTTATAAATAGCCACAAATAGCAACCCTTGTTGCTTACATTATATACACATAAAATAATAATGGACAGCGCAAAACAAATGAACATATATTATTCATAATAATTATTTATTCACTGTGCAACGTTTCCTTTAATGTTCGGTAACGCGCATTCGTTTGAATTTTTCGTCAGAAAATTAATGTTATTCCGGGCGCCACCGTTGTTGACTTCAACGGATTTCTTGATAATACAATATATAATAATTAAAACAAAAACAAAATTTTATACGGAAATTAAACACTTTATTTATTACCAAAAAAAAATAACTTCTTTTTAAATTACATTAAAACATTATTAGTAATAGGTATTATATTACACATGGTTAAAGAAAAAAAATTAGGTTATGTTAGAATAACACACATAACAATATGACTATAAAACAAAATCACTATATATATATTTTTTTCATGTGTTGGTATCACCTCAACTGTCTAAAAATTATGAGAATTGATAATATTATTAATAGTGTTATGCACGCCTATTTATGTTCATAATACTTTAAACATTACTTGAATAATTTGAATATTCGAGAGTATGATATGGAATCTACATTCATAATAACATTGACTCCGGACGAAAACATTTGTCGATCGAATAGTATATAAGTTTATTATTATTTATACGTGGTTTGTGCAAAACATTAGGAGATCTGTTTTTTACATGATATATTATCAATAACAGTTATTGAAATGTTATTATTAAAAATTACATATCTTATTGATTACATAAATTGAATGTGAATACAATTTCAATTACGCTCGTATTCACAATTTTTTTTCAAACCAACGTTATCGTTCAATTGTTCTTTTAAAATTAAAAGTTTAATTTAATTTCTTTACAATGAAAAAAACAACAATTGGCAAAACAATAACCCTAAATTAAATTAAATACTTACCAGTTTGTAATAATTCTTAGGAAGAAGTTTGTTGTTCAATTTCAAAACAATTCCAATTAAAAAACTTGTTTTAAAATAATATGCACATAATACTTGTATTATAAAATATAAAATACTTTTCTTTTTAACTTCAACAATAAAACCTTTTATTATATAACTTAATCATGTATATGTCCGTTAATAATACATTCGTAAATAACATGATAATTTTAAACAGTTTTTGGAAATAGTTGTTTCTTTGGTCTAATTTGGTATGAACAATACATTATTAGCATTGAAATTACTTTGAAAACCTTGAAAACGCCTTCTTATAACATCATAATATTTTATAATATTGCATATATGTGTGAAATACAAACATATGAGACGTAAACGTTAATTTAACAAATATATATTACTCAATTATGAAATTGCATGTTAGATGTGTGTAGATAACACGACAAGATATACAATTTTCAAATTTGCATGAAAATTATTTACCCGTATTGATATTTTTTTCAAAACTCCCCTAAATTTTTTCCTGCGTTCGCTCCTGTGAAATTGCAATAATTTTTCTTTGAATAACTCGATTAGACGTTTTCTCGTGAACAATTGAAATGCATACATATGTATGTCAGGCGAAAAATTGAAATGAAACAGAAACAATTCCGTATTTTAAATCATTCGATTATAGTATTACGCGTATTAAATATTTACTTGAAATATTCTCGTAAATAAATAAATATGTATACAAAGTTTAGTGGGTACATAATATCGCGAAGCGTGTATATTATTAATAATACATTTTTATTTATTTTTCCCACGAAGATGATAAAATATTCGAGTTTTCGTATCAATAATTATACGGAGAAAAACGATAACCGTATTTTAAACCGTACGATTCATATTTGATTTCTTTGTCATAGCATGTTTTCATTAAATATTCCATCCCACAAATTTCGCGTGTGTTCTATTATTATTGGTTTGATTAATTCCTAATTTAATAAAGTTTTTTATCTATTCAAGCCTATATTTTAAGGGCACCACATGGCATGACCTGGGCATATCGTCTTATATTTGAATAAAATACTACAGTATATAATGATTTTCTAAATTAAATATTAAAAATTAAAAAAAAATAAAACATATATTAAGCAAAATATCATAAGAAAACCATTTGTTTGAAAGGGTCCCAATACATTATCTTATGGCGTTATTTTGTATATTGTCTATATACAACTCGAATTATATATTATTATAATAACAAATTATATATTATTATAACATGCTATTATTGATAACAAATAATTTGATATATTTTGGTGGATAATTTCAATTAATTGAAACAACATTTGTACTTATTATTTAGCTGAATGTGGTTGATGTGTTTACACATCAGTGTTGAAATAAATACAGCAACGACTTTACATTTGTCAAGTGTATTTATTTTATATGCTCAGCTAGTTATGATTGCACTATTAAGACATTTTATTAATTACAAAAAAGTATCTGTTAGAAATGGAATTTTTTCCATAAAAATCTTTTGAGCTATTTTTTCAATTAATTTTTTAGTAAGACAATTAAAATGCAATACGTTTTTTCATTATATTAACGAAAATAAAAATGTATTTTAAACTAGTCCTAAGTTTAGAACAAAATATTAAAGATCTTATTAGGTAATTTATACGGGTATATTTAGTTCGTAGTTTTTAAACTACTTTTATTATATATATATATATATTTTCAAGCAAATTAATAACGTAACATTATAATGATACGTGTGTCCTACAAGTGGAAAGAAAAAAATTATTTTTTAATTATCTTACCTATTAAGCATAAGATTTTCTGTAAATGTCTAGAAAAATGAGTGAGATTTTTATTAAATGTAAAAATAAAATTAATATGTTTAGATGGTAAAAAATCTGGTTGATATAACCCACATATAACACATATATAGGTTTTAAACAGATTATATTTGATCGATTGTGTTGTAGCCATTAAACTTATTTACCATTTCTTTTTCTTACGATTTAACTAATTTGTTTTGAAAATTCTAAGAATTTTAGCACTCATTTCCGTCTCGCAAAAACGATGAATATATATTTGAACACAACATTATAGTTTTCAAATTATTTTACGTCATCTTTTGATATCATATTATTATTATTATTATACTATAATAATTTCTTTTGTGATATATGTTTATTGTTTCGAAACTCAGAATTATTCGTTCTGTCATTTGTGTCCGGTTTATCGGTTAAATAAATGTATAATACTATATGTGACACCATTCATAAAAATCGCATTTCTCGTATATGACACACATTATACTTAAGCACTACATTTTGCATATTGTGTTTTCTTGCGAGTGTTATACATAATATAATAAGAGATAGTTTATTATATCCACTGAGGTTTAAGTATCATACTAATAATAATGTATTACTCACGTATCGTATTGTTACAACTAATGAAGAGCCAATAATAATAATTGACTATCTTATTTATCAACAAAAATGAAAATAAAATAGAGTATTAAATGAATGAAGAACAAAGATTAGCCGGATAAAGAATCAACAATTTGGAAGTAATTACTAGTTATAAGTGGACTGTATTATAAAAAAAAAAGATAAAATAATTTGTGTATAATTTATGTACTTTTATATTATAAAAGTTATCATAAAAAAATATAAGAAAAAACCGGGAACAATAACAGCTGCACGCGGAAACTCTTACAATTATAATATAAAAATACGATATAAATAAATTAATTTATATTTGACAATAATTTAAATACAATACAATATAAATAAATAAAAAAATACGTATATAATAATATAAAATGAATTAAACAATTCCAATTTTTTTTTTTAATTCATTGAAAATAATACTGATAAAAGACGTTTAAATCGCGTTTCTTAATTCACGCGCGACAAATAAAAAAGAGAAAAGTGCACTGTATAGCGAGGACGAAATACAAAATACAAAAGAAATTAAACGATTTATATATTGACAACTAAAATAATTAATTCACAAAACGAACATTTTCGTAAAACAAAAAAAAAAGCGAGGCGTCGGGGCGAATACAAAAAAGAGTGAATGCACACTGACGACAACTATATACTAAATATCAAATAGATAAACAAAAATAATTTTAATGACTGTAATAATGAGTGATTAGGAATAATCATAGAGTGGGACACTTGGATATTGAGGACTATAAATTTGAAAAAGTGGATAATTTCAAATACCTAGGAGTGGACATCAACAAGGATGCAAATAGCCATGAGGAAATAAAACTTAGATTAGTAGCGGCTAACAGATGTTATTTTGGATTAGTCCCTCTATTTAAATCAAAGATGTTATCATGGAAGACAAAAATAACCCTCTACAAAGTGCTAGTGAGACATGTAGCCTTGTATGCGAGTGGGACGTGTGGTTACAAAATCGGATGAACTTAAACTTGCCACCTTCGAGTGGAAGATATTAAGGAGAATCTATGGTCCAAAAATTAACAACGAAGGAGAATACAAGATAAGAACAAACCAGGAGATCCAAAACCTATACGGAGAAGTGAATATCAACGGAATATTAAAAAGTAGTAGACTGAGCTGGGCCTGGCACGTGTAGAGATCGGGGGGGGGGGGCAATTGGACAGGTTACGAAGACAAAGATGGAAGGATAGAGTAGTCAAGGACTTGAAAGAACTTGGAATAGAGTATGGGAAAGAACTGGCAAGAGACAGAAACAGGTGGAGGCAAGTGGTTATTGCGGCAATGGGCCTAAATGGCCTGTAAATGCCTATAAAGAAGAAGAAAGAAGAAGAAGAATAATGAGCGATAATCATTTCGCGATTCAAACTTCATATAGTGTAGTATTATAATAATTATAATTTAATAATACAACTTTAAAATACAATAAATCCTTCTCTCCTTCTACCCCCCCCCCTGTTGAGAGAATGTCTCACAACAAAAAATTATTCTGTAGTTTCAATCCGCAGTGGATACATTTTAACAATCGGTTGTAAATATATTTCCATTTAAATCTTTTAAAGTGATAACTCTTGTTATTCCATCAAGTCCAGAATGAAATTGAACAATCCGAACAAGCTTCTATTTAGTAGTAGATACATTTTCTTCTTGAAGTAAACATAAATCATCAATTTTCAGTAACTGTGATGATGCTTGCCACGTATTACATTTCATTAGTATACTGTCAAAAGATTACGTGTTTATGATAACATTTAATTGTCAAACAATGTCAATATTTGATTAGGTATTAGTAATATCATATTACATATTAATAAAGTGTATGAGAAATTGTTAAAATTATATCGATTAAAACAATTGAAATAAGTATTTGCTCATGTTTGTACATAGGTTATTTATTAACCACGTCGATTTATGGTTCATAACTTGATAACGATAGTGATATATTCTTAATTTAAACACAATATATAAATATTCAATTTACCTGTCATTCATAAGTTAATTTCAATGTTTTTTTTTTCACTTATATTAATTTATTTGTTATTGTTTTTTATATGACTCAGGTTTGAATTTTACTGTCTGACCAATCTACTTTCTACGTCTATCCTTAATCATCCAAAATATGTATGATAATAATATCAAAGGTATGTAAAATACAGGTATCTTATAAGAACATATAATATTTACTTTTCTTCTATTATTGTTTTGAGAATTTAATATAAAATCTATTTATTTAAGAATGAAAATGAATAAAAAAAAAATATTAAAAATAGTTGTTACTTTAGATTTATAGCATTTATTTTCATCAGAACAATCGGATAATTAAATAAATAAATGGTGGTAGTGTTTAGTGACTGTGGCCTAGATTTAAAATTGTAATCAGACGATGTATACATTATTATTATACATTCACGTTTTCAACCAATTTCGTCCTCGACCTATAAATTCGAACATTTCACGCGGTATATACGTCTTTGTGTATAACTATATATTTTATGAATATATATATATATATACAACTAATGCTTTCAACAAATAATTCAAAGAGGATTTAAAATAAAGTCCCCTTTAAAAACAAACGTATGTGCTAGGCACTATCAGGTACGGAAAATATACGGGCTTATATTTTTGAACGTTAATCTCACGCCGTAAAATAAATAAATAAATGAAAAAAGGGGTAAAGAAAACAAAAATTAATTACAATGCACGCATTTTGTCTGATGTTAATAAAGCAAACATAATCCGATGGTGATTTATTTTTTTCAGGAAGTTATAATATTATTCTATAAATAATTGTAACCGTAAACGTAGCATTGAAATTACATTCAAAAAATATATACCAGTGGCTGTGCTGGAAATTGTTGATAGCTTCAGACCTTCCTCGTGTCTTGAAATTTTAGAAATATTTTTGAATTTATAATTTATATTATTTAAATATATAAATAAAAAATATATAAAGCTTCAATTTATATTTCATACGTAAACTTTCTAATGATTGAAGTCGTAGTTATGGGTATTTTATAATATACGAGTAAATGAACACCGAACGGTATCATTCTGTTGTGACTAGGTATTTCGCCGAAATTTTGTTGAGTTAACTGTCAAGCTGTTAAAATATCAGTGCAAGTATAATTATTTTTGGTACTAATTGTTAAAATGTAAAAAAAATTACAAGTACATATAAGTATGTAAGTATAAGTATATGAGTATTTGGAATATTTTTTTCGTATTTATAAATTTTTAATTTATTTTGGGAATTGTAGTTGCAATACAGTGGCATAGTAAAAAATTGTAAGTCCCCCTCCCCCCGAAAATTGTTGCTAAATAGTTAAATAATATTATTAATGTCGAATATGTACAAATAAAATAAAATAAATATTAAACATTTACAAGTAATAACTGAATTAGTATGTATCGTTGATTATTATGATTATCGAAAAAAATCATTTTCTGATAATAAAAATTGTTTCTCGTTACTGGTTTACATTAAATTAAAATCTCAAAATCTTAAATTAAAAACTCAAAATCTAATAGTATACTGCCCGTAAATTATGATTTATGATATAATTTCTTTATTTATAAAAATATTTAATATTTTTTCTTTTTCAACCTTTTCATAACTAATTCGACGAATTCACTATGATTTTAATTGGAAACAAATTGCAATTAAAAAACAAAAAATAAGAAAAAAAACAAAATTAAACAAATAAATCATTAACCGTATTGACTGCACAGTGTGGTCAACTCTATGCGAACTATACGATTGGGAAAAGAGAAGAAAATGAATGGGTAACATAAACCTGTAACACATTGTGGTCACGTCCCAACAATTTTAAATCGGTTTAGTCTGGTCACGAAAATGCGTTTCAATCTATGAAATCCACGTTTATTTTGAATGTTTGTGGTCTGACAACCGATCGGCTGTTTTTAATCGATTAATCGCCTTACCGACTAAAGGGTTTTTGGTCAAACCATGCGCTTTTAATGTTTCCAGCCAGATTACAAATCGATTTATCTCAATCACATTGCGTTATCGGTTATCAACCGTCATTCGTTATGAACACATGTTAAGTAAATATTATTTAAATAATTATATAATTTTTATACTACATAATAAAATTTATTGTATTTATTACAACAAAAGGTAATTCTATTACATATATTGTATTATATTATGTTATTCATTGTATTATAGATATAATTATATTATATATTTTTAATTATATATACATAATAACTATCAAAGTCGTAATAATATATCTCCTCTTTTTTTTTTTTGACTGCTTGAACTTGTTCCGGTGAAAGCACATAACTATTCATATTTATGCCTATCTTTTTGGTATAATATTAATATATTTATTTATTATTTTGTGAAAGATTTCCATAAAACATGTGCATCGATGGTTTAAATGAATTTAATAGTGTCAAACGTTTTTATTTTGAAATTAACTAATTAATAAATGAAAGTTTACAAATTATTTTTTGAAGTCAGTCCTTCAAAACTGAATAGTGTGACTTTTAAAAGTAAAAGCAATAGAAAAAATAATAGTGTTTAAAAAATTATGTTAAAATCGTTTGAAGAACTTATATATTTATATTTTCGATAAAACAAAAATCGACTTTAAAATTAATGATTGTGTTGTGTTTCAAGTGACAATAAATTTTACAAAATTATTATATTATTAAGAAATATGTAAACTACATGTTATAAAATCAAAATATTAAAGTGACAATACAATATTCATGGAATATTTTTAAATTATTTTAATGATCATCAAACCTGGTTGAAATGAACTAAATACGTGTTCCGTAATTTTGTTAAATTTCACAATCTGGACATCCAGTACATAAAAAGAACGGTTTCACTAAGTGGATTTAACATATATGTATTTGTGCACAGTACCAAATAAAAATAGCCAAAATATTATATCGGCTTCCAATAACGGTATTATTGATTTTTATCGAAAATAGCGGAAATTGGAAATTGAATTGAAGTGTATTTTATTATAGTAATATATTTTTCAATGACGAATTTGTGTTTTTTTTATATACTTGTGTATATTAGTAATTTCTCGTTAAAAGCGATTAATTCAATTCATACTTATAAACATAAATTCAATAAATGTGCATTGTTGTTGCACACATGAAGTTATTACGTATTTTATTAATTGTGGCGCACCAACTATGGATCAAATCATTTATCATTTTTATCATTATTATTTTTACATTTTTATAGTACTTTATATGTTAATTTTTTTTTAAAAAGAAAACATGATTTTAATATTTAAAACCCAGAGGGAAATAAAAGTTAAATTGAAAAACTCGGAGTATAAGTAATACAGCATTGTAGTAAAATAAAAGAACACGAATAATAACTTAATAATCGTCCTAAAGATAATGTTACAAACCAAAATTCGAGTATTACGTTTTATTGTAAATAATATTATTTTATTTTTTAATCTTTCAAGATCTGTATAGTGACTTATACCATTTATTCACGATGTATATTATGATTTCAATTACATCATTAATTTTCGAAATTACAATATATATTGTTTGGATATTATCAATATGTACATATATAATAATAATGGTTTTTCACTCTCTGTTTTTACCCAAACTATATTTAACATTTACAATAACACATTTATCTTAATATTAAAAGGAAGCGGATACAACTGTTGGTTGCACAATAATATTATTATTATCTTTATTTCCACGATGATATTATACTTTTGACAATTGATTTCGATAATATAATAAATGATTATACTTTTATGATTTTTAAGATATACTTAAATATCAGAGTATTACTAAAGCAAGTTCTAAATTCTAGAACAGATGCAAATTTTGAATTAAATATTCGTGCTTAGTGTAGAGTTTAAATATATATGGATAAAATTAATTTAAGCTGTTATATCGCGATTGAAGGAAAATGAAAACATAAGCCTCAAGATAAAGGAATATAATGACGTGTATGTCTTGAAAATAATTTCATTTATAATATTTTGTTGTCTGTTGACTCTTTCGACCGTTATCTAAAACTGTATAGCTATTTTTCACTGTATGATCGTGTGATGTTTATAAACCGTTTAATTAAAGATGAATTTTAAATCGAAATGTTTTATATTTATACACGTACATTTTATGAAATATACAGAGTGTACCACGAAGATTTGACAAACGTAATGACTTTTGTTCTATTAAATATTTTTAAATTAATTTTTTTAATAATAATTAAAACCATGCTAAAATTTTTTTTATAATTTTTCTTTTTGATATTTGTACAGCTTAAAATTGAATATATTTAAATTGTATTTATGTTCTTTTTGCGAAATTCCAAATTGCCATTTTATAATAATAATATATTTTTTTTAAATGTTGGTTTTTTAAATTTCTTATTGGAGATTTTGATTGTTAATTTTCTACAATATTTCAAAGTTTTTGATAATGTCAATTTTATTCATAAAAGATAATATTAATGACTAAAATTAAGTTAATTTCATGATTTTTAACTGAGCTTAAAGTCAAAATTAATTAAAAGTTCAAAATTATCAACTATGCTAAAAGTTATTAATTATTATTCAATCGTCCGATTGAATTTTTTGTGTGAAAAAATTATTTATTAATTTAAATACACTTTTTAACAATTTATATGAAATCTGAATTTTATATCTTTATTTATTTTATGCATTACTAACGTTTGATACAAGCATCGTGTTTAATGTGGTATAAACTATAAGTTATAACATGGAACTTAACTGCTCTCGGACGTGTTTTAAAAGAAAAAACATAAGGGTTTCGTGATAACTAATAACATTAAATATTGTTCATAAAAAGGAAGTTCGAGGTTTTTTTAACCTTAGAAGTTATATTCTATATAATTTGAACACATTTGTTTTTGTTTTCGAGAGTTGTATTTGACGATACAATATGGATATTTGTATTTAAAATATCAAACATATTTAGATCAATATTTAACAAAATTACATCTTTTAATTAATTAATTATGACAGAAAAGTATAAAATATTGACAAGAGATGTCTTGTTCATATATGCATAAAAGTCACAGATAACATTAAGCACTACGTCCGTTTCGAATGTGTTCAGATAAAATATGTTGACATTAAACTTTTGTCAATGAAAATTTCAAATTAAGCTAATTGATCAAAAAAAAAAAAACGTTAAGATGACGTTAATCCGATGAAAAATAGATTAAGTTAAAGTTAAAGTTAAGTTAATATTGAATCAGGAGTAACCCATTGAATAAATTAAAAGTCGTATGCACTAATATATTTTTTATAATATATATGTAAATACACAACAACAACAAAAATCATTCATTATAAACTATTTTGTTCACAAATTTGTAAAAACGATTTATAATAGCGACGTTATCTGTTATCTGTATTACGTATATGTATTAATATTTCATTTTTGCGTTCAAAACATTGAATTGAATATATTAGTATACGCATATTGGTCATATTACATAGTAGTTTTAATGTTGTATTTTTAAGAGCTTTTCAAATAACTCGCCAAAAATATATACAATATGCGCACATACATTATATTTAACGGGAAATCGATGGGAAATTGTTTCATGATGTGTAAACTTCACCATATCCATTACGAGTATTTAATAACTTCTTTTTTTGATATAAAAACTGCAGGCCTATATAATCGAGATTTTATATATATACAAACATATAAACATACAGTATTTTCTTGACTATATTTTCAATAAACCTATTTTTATACGAAATGTTATTATATCGATGTTATACATTTTTACACTAAACATTAAGTTTAACAATTTATGGTGTAATGTACTTTATGTTTTACATATATTTGACAACGCGTAAGGTATTTTAATAAATTTTTTAAAAAAAAAAAATGCTCTTAAAGTTACAACACATTAAAATACGTTATCTGATATGGTGATAATATGTATAGTCTAATGTGTACGTTTTTATGATAAATTATTTACTTAGTGGTAGATTTTTTGTGATAGTTAATTTATTTATATTGTATTGTACTGAAGTCAGTAACATTATGCTTTACCGATTGAACTGATGTGATATTATGTTCATTGAGAAAATCAAAACATTTTAGTAGACCCATTCATATTTTTTGGGGACTAAATTTATTTTAACTGTATTTTTACAAGAACATATATTTTTAATTAAATATAACATAATTGTAAATAGACTTTCTATTTAAACATTTTCAATTCGTGGAATGAAAAATAAATATGCTTTAAATTGATTAATATTTGTCTTGCTCCAAATAAATTATAACCTTAAAATCACAATAAATAAATGTGTATGGGAACACGGCGCAATGAGTAGGCAAAACAGCTTCAAGTTTGTAAGCTATTTATTATTATTATTTATTTCACTTTTATGAACATATTTATGAAGTTAATAAATGACATTATATAATTATTATTTTTATCGGCATAAATGTTTAATTACAATTAAGAATATGAATACCACTCACATACGATTTATGTTAGTTTTATTAAAACAATTATCTATTAATAGTTGAAAGATTATCTGATAGAGAAATAATATATTATAATATAATTTATATATGAGTGCGGCACCGCGACTTATGGAGTAATCTATTTATTTGTTATGATATACGAGTTATATACGTATAACACAAATAGTTTCTACACATACACTAAATTACAGCATTGCATTTTTTAATTTCAACTATAAAATACAAGTTTTTAATACACTATATTTTATTACACAGTTAAAATAATCAACACTTCATCAAAATAAGTTAATAACAAAATCAGATAGCCATAATTGTTTCTAAAACTTAACTACTTATTTGCTACGATTTTTGAAATGTATATAAAATTACGAATACTTAATATAATGTACTTATTACACGGTTCATGTTAAAAATATGAATAATGTGGTATAATGTACTTTCTATAAACTTCAAATTGTCATTGATAATAAACGATTGAATTTTAAGTATAGTTATTATAATCAATTTTTTTTTCAAATTGATCTTAATAAAATGGCTATTTTGAATTGTAAACAAATCCTATAATTTTACTTAAAAATTAAACAAAAAGAAAAAATTAATGACATATAATTTTAGCATAGGCATGTAGAAAATTATCAATTATTAAAAATAATGTATAAAATAACGTCTGAGAACCAAAGGTTCATAATTTATCAGTTTGTTATGTTAAATACTACATATTATAGAGACGATATTTTTCTCTACCTTATAAATGTGAATCTGAAGTTATTTAATAAATATTAATAAAAATATACATGTGATATCTATGAAATACGTATCCTGTCAATCAGTTTTTACTGTGGTGTGTCGTTCGCGATTGTTCAAAAGCACTTTATGTTTTTCTTAAGTATATTATTTATATATATTACAATATTCATCGTACACATAACATCCCATAAGTCTCTTAACAATGAGCGTTTCCATAACGCAGCAAATAATAATATTCGTCAATGAGATTGTATTCGACAGTTGTCATTTTAAGAAAATTCTAAAGGGCTTGAAACCGAGTTAAAAATTGTTGATTTCGGCTTTTGGTTTTCGATTATTTCAATTATTTGAATACGGTATTAATAATTAATTATACTATTATATAATACATACAAATAATATTATATATAATACTTTGTTAACCGGTTTTTAATTTTTTTAATTTTTTTTCGATTTCACGGACTCATATTCAGAAATTTAGAATTTGATTTGCATTAGGTACAAACAATATTTTTACAGGCGGAAATCTTGTCAAATGCGGTCAAAAACAATTCAACAAGCTATTGGGGTGGCGAAGTCATGTATATACATATATTAAATCAATAAATTGAATTCGAAACGTTCTGCCGGTGTTAGAAAAGGGCTTTTTGACCTCACGAGATTAGGTGATTGTCGAATTGAGAAGATTTACATGAACCCGACTTGGTGGGTACAAAAGAGAGCACATACGTAATCCTTGTTGAGACATCGACCCGCTTATATATGAACATATATAATATATATATATATATAATATATATATATATAACCCTAGCAAGGGCTAAAAACAACGCATTCCGACCGTCAGTAATCCCGTTTTGACGCTTCTTTTCGTGGTAACGACCGGGCGCAGGTGAGGTCGACGTGCTGATCGACCGACACGTACCTGCTACAGCGTGTGCGATTTTTCGGTGCCGCTAAGTCTGCGGACCCGTTCGCCTTGGCTAGGGAGAGTCCGGTCAAATCGTCGGATTCTCGCGTAGTTCCCCGTCGATTGCCATTGACCCTATATAGGTTGAATTTTTTTTCATCACGATTCAGTGATCATCTGCCACCAACATTTTAAACAAATTGTATTTCTGTATTTTTTTCATTTAATATTTTTAATAATTTTTTTATAGAGCTGAAAAAATATATAACAATAATTATTTTTGGTTTCCGAAATATAGTAAAACTTGCGACGAAAAAAATGCCTTGTATTATTTTTAAAATACCCATAATGGGTTTCTTTGACAGTTTTCTTTTATCTGTTTCTTTTCTTTCTCTCTTTCTCTATTTTAAGTTCTGACAATCTTTAGTATATAATTCAACACATTTACTAACCTTAAATTAAACTATTGACTAAATGTTGCCAGTTATACAACTCATGCATAGATTATAATGTATATATAGTCTGTCTCTTTAGTTATATTAATTGAATCGGTAGATAATTTTAACTCGATAAAATTTCTACACTAATTTGTCGTCAAACAATAGCGTTTCGTCGTTTCTCTTCAAATTGTATTACAAAGAGAACGACAAAATTACTAATATATATTAATGTAGCTTAGTATAATAAATATATCCAAATGTAAATTTATGTCATAACTTGTAAAATAATATTGTATAATTTGTCCACTGAATGTTTGCCGACCATGATGTTGTAGTGCGGGACTTACTTATATAGTCATTTATTTTGCTGTTAATATATATTTATATAAATCCGATTTGCTTTGGAACGTCACAGTATTATATTTTTTATTTAAATACTCAAATGATACAAATTCAATGATATTTAAAAAAAAATTTTTTGTAGAGAATGAGGTTTAGTTCCCATTGACTTTTTTGATCAAGCTATTGTAGTTATTCACATGTTTATCTATATAATATTATTTCGAGTACGGTAACGTTTGTATAGGGTGTTTATATGTTATGGAGACGGCTAGTGACATATGAATAAAATTCATATAAAAATTCAAACATATTGTGTGCAAACCTTACATATATTTCGTGACAAACGTTTCTGTCACCGAACTGGCTATATATAAACAAATAAGTTTGTTGTTTTTAAAAACCATATAAAGATATGTACACACATTTTATGGCGAACCGGAATTGTAACAACATATGCTGTAGCTGATTGAATATAAACCGTCGGCCACGTCGATGTGGGTCTATGAAAATATCAATAAATAGATAAATAATAATAAAAAGAAGAGTCGCAATCAGTCTAGTGCGCAGAAAAAAAAATATAATTTCATGTTACTCGCACGAGCATTCCCATGGGTGCCATCTCGTGTCGCGCCCATTGAACACAAACCAAGATTTATTGAGATTTATGTGCATATATTTATATTTTGTTTCGGATACACACACATACATATATACATATATATGTATATATTTGGTTCAATTCGTTTTTTCTCTCTCTCTCTCTATATATATACAATTTTTTATTTTACAACTTTCGTCACCCTAAGAGATGAGGCGGTATACTTGTAAGATCTGGTAACTGGATCGTAAAATCGAAAAGAAAAATATGAATGGAGTATAGTGATAAAAAAAAAAAATAAAACATTTGCGTTTTTTATAATCACGGAAAAATATACACTATAACGTTTATTGACAAATGTTAAAAGACGTATGAAAATTCCAATTAGAGTTTAATGCTAATAGACAGTGCGCAATCGACACCCGACACTCGTTTATAATTATTGAAACATAAAAATAAACTTCGCAATAATTTTAAATATTATTCCCGAGACCTTACAAAATAATGAAATCGAAATGACTTATTACTATCATTATAATTATTATTATTATTAATAGCTGTCGTTAAAATTATTGGTCATTCAACTCGAATGAATCCAAAACTTATTGCTTTAAAATTAAATATTTCTATATCAGGAATAAAAATAGTTATTGTGTTTTGCAGGAAATACCAATTTCAATTATTCTTAGTGGTATTTTGAAACTAAAATACATACAAGCACATTGTTACTTACTTGAAAAACTTTATTAACTTCAAACTATATACAAAAAAGTTTATTACGTTTTAAATTGCGTTATGTAAGAATTTCTGAAGAGATTTTAGAAAAGAATATTTTATTTTCTAAGGTTTTCATAAAACTCACTCACATTGTATCGACAGAAAATGATATATATATATACATATTATTTTTAAATTGTGAAGTATTTTAATTTTCTTCTTAATATATAATACCACACTTCTCATATTATATTGTATGAATCAATGAAAAAAAATGTAATATTATAAGACTTAAGATATTTAGATTAATATTATGATATTTTTCTATCAAATGATATTATCAAAATCATTTTGTTTAAGTGAGATAATATTACATGTAAATATAACTGAAAAAATAAAAGTGTTGAATAATTATAGTTTTTCATATCAACAAATTATATTTAAATACTTGTAGCACACGTGTATAGCACTGTGTGTTTATGTACTAAAACAGTAATATATATTAACAATAGTATTATCAAAACGGATGATATCCGTGTTATTTGTGATATTTTCCATTTCGTTAAATGTTTCCCACCATAATATCATCAATTTTTTTGGTATATAATATTAACTCATTTTTCCCTCCAAATAAACCACGCGCTTATTAAGATTGTGTTTATGATAAAACGAGAAAACAGAATTTGATATTCATAATGTAAATAAACCACATAAAACAATATACGCTATTTTTTTACGTTATAATCTCAGAGTGAAAATTGAAAATTGAAAACATAGAGCTTATATTATAATATGTTGACTTGCAGCATTATATATATATACTTTTTTTTTGTGATACTTTATTGATGTCACACTGGTGGCTTTGACAACGTTCGCTTATGCACATATTTTTCACCCAGATAAGCAATTTTTATTTTTTTGACACATTGACCTTTTTTTTTACCTATACAATAAACTATATATATATATTTATATAATAATAATAAACTTATATATATATATAAATATAATTAACTTATATATATACAGACACACACAGAATATAACGCGTAAATCATTACGGTTTGTCTCCCGAAAGCGTTATGAAACGGAAATAAATGAGATATGATGAAAATGTACAGGTTCGTCCTCTCCTTTCATTTTCTATCTACTGTCTACGACGTGAATTCTACATTATTACATTATTGTCCCGAGTATTTTATGAAAAGAATTTTAATCAAATTATCGAAATGACGGTTTTGTTTAAAAGTAATTATTATACGACATGACACAATGATTATGACCGTCAATGGAGATAATAATATTATAATTTGACGGTTCAGATAACTTTTATACCTATGCGTTATAATAATAATACTAATTGAATGCCATTAATAATTATACACCGATGTATGAATTCTGTATGAGAAGTTTAAAACTTAAAACTTTAAAAAAGATGTAGACATATCTCGTTTTGCATTTCAATTTTAAAAAATTGTTATTAAATCAATTTAATATTTTTTATTATTGTTGAAGCCAATAACATACGGTTTCTCTTCTGCTTCGGCTGCACATATATTGAAATAGGAAAATCTCATTAATTATTATTATTATTAGTTTATATGAATTTTATTATCGTTGTCATTAGTCAATCTGTTTATGTGAATTTTATATTATGATATTTTTAAAATAGGAGATCAACGTTCTTGTTGTCGCAAAATCATCGTCGCGTGTGCATTAAAATTATACCATAATGTTTATGGTTGGTATTGTTTCCTTTTTTGAAATCTGCTAGGTCATTGTTGATAATAAATTGTATAATCCAGGGAAAGAATATATATGATTTTCTTTTTATAATGTTTTTTAAGTTTATATTTTCCTTTTAAGCGTCTAGAATGAGTTTTCTTAGATATTTGTTTGCTTGTTTGCTTTTAATTTTTATTGTTCAAGCGACGTATAAATAATTTAGTTGTAGTCTTCTGAGATCAAGGAAGCATTTATTTACTGTGTTACTATACTTTGAGAAGTTTGTCACCTAAAATTTGGAATGTCTATTTTCTCAATCCAGTCCAATACTGTTTAAGATATATTTCATCCATGTTTAAGTTTTTAGGAGAAGGATGGTTTTCGACTAATACATAATTTTATTTTGTGGCATTGATAATGATATTAGTTATATCGGTGGAAACTAATGCTTGAGATTTTCTATTTTGAAATCAATCATGTTATCGTTGACCCACAAAGGTATGTGGACCACAACATAATAAACTAATAATATTATCATAGTAGGCACCGCATAAGAAAACTATACGACTGTTTCGCCCTGCGTATTTCACACGATTCAACGTTATATACGAGTATGTATACGTACGGTGTACGACTTGTGGGCGGACCACGTGTGTTATATCGTATACTTACGTACCTCTCTATATATATACATTTATATTTTATACACTATTTTATACTTGCCCCTATTTGTTTATATCGCTCGTTTACGTCGCCGCCGGTACACATGTGCAGTGAAGCGCGAACACATACGTATATATAGTTCTGGCAAAGTTGAGAATGTGAAATAATAAGACCAAAACTTATAATATTTTGCATACAAATATTAAATATTTTTCGAACATCCGCATTTTACGTGTACGAGGGAAACTATACAATATGTATGTGTGTATATTACGTCATAAGTATAAATACTGGTAAAACTTTGGTTTTATCGACTGTACTTAGTCGGACTTTTACTGATCGGTCTTGTGGAGTTCATAAATATGTGTACATAATAATTCGTTCAAACTCCAAACGAGTGTTAATTTAGGGGTTTTACAATAAAGTGAGTTACAGAAGTTGCACTATGATAATACGCGACAATAACAATAAGTTAATAAATACGGTTCATTAGTGTGCGTTTGGCTATTGCGACATGATTTTACATAAACATTTTTAGATAAATGTTTATATCGGCTCGTTACCCATTTGTGCTAACACTCACACTTGAATTAACTCTTTTCCACTGGTCAATGAAAGTCGAGAAATTTTTTTAAAAAAAAACCCCATTTTCCAACTTAACATATTAATACAATTGATAAACATACGCCACGCTCACGTCCCGAAGCGGCACATATTACGCACCAAAAGCGTTATCATTTATCGTGTAAATGTAGTTTCCCGGTTTGCCATACGGTTAGATTCGTGTCAACGTTTCATAGTCGTCGCGTAGTGTTTTACGCCTGCAAAAGGATACGGCGCACACGGTTCGCGGAGGACCTCTCGTAAACGCCTTTGCTTTGTAGGGATTAGGTACCTAAAGGTATAATCGAAAGTTCGTTTACCATAGAACACGGAAAAGAATCCAAATAATTTGGACACGCATTTGAAATGAATACCAGACAGTCGGTCAATATGACTCAAACTTTTAACAAATTTCGCCATAGAAGCAAGCAACGGAAAATTATTTTAGTCGCATTTTCGTCATACCTGTATGTGTATGAGCGTTAGTACGCTAAAATATTGCTGCGGATCGTTGTCGCGACTCAGTTGGGCGACAAGAAACAGTTCGGCAAAGTCACTCTTTACCAATTTATTACGCATGCACCGACACTGGTCATAAAAAATATGCTTATTTAGAAGTATATAATTATTATTTATAGGAAAAAGAAGAAGAAAATAGTAAAATATCGATCAGAATCACGTTTGTCGTATGTTCGCGAGATATCCTGTAAACGTACGTGTGAATTTATGTTTGAACGTATAATATATTTATATTTATATAAGAATCGGTAGACGATGGAAAATGTAATCACGAGAACGAGAAAAACCACATAAATTGTCTTCGGCGTTTTTCCACGTTGCCCGCTGGGAATCATGAACACTATATAAGCAATCTTGCATAAATAAGTGTTCGTAAAAATCATGTTTTATAAGTGTATGACGTATACAAAATAGGTACGGTATAAACGTATATATATATACGTGTTTGTGTGTGTGTGTATGTGTGTGTGTATACGCTTGTATTCGCAAAATTTATATTATGTAATGCGTCATAAACAGTGTATATATAAATGTTTTTGACGTCACGAATTAACGTATACTGAGGAAAAAATACGCTAAAAGATTGATGATCCTTGAAATATTTCAAAACTTAATTAAAACGCGTATATCATACCCGCTTTTATATATATATATATATAATATCATAAAGCAATATATATGCGAACTCGTTTTGAATAATGTTATAGTTCTGCTCTCGTTTTCGGGTGAAACGACGATATTATGATACGCACAACGGCTGTTTAAGAACTAGTACGCTCGTATTATCATTGCATTACAATATTATATAATATTAGACTTCGAATAATTTGCTCGATGAGTTTATTTAAATCGAATTTTCACTTTTATAGTTTTTTCGTAATTATATATATATATACGAATATATATGTATAATCGTTATACTTATTACACATGTACACATTGTTCGTAAAATAATATATTTCTTACTAATATCGTTAAGAGTTGAAACGTTAATTAGAAAACCAACGCAAATGCGAACTCACTATATAATATGACAGTCAAAGCTAGCTGTAATACTCAAATCTATGTTATATTAATAAACGACTAACGTCGTGTATTGATATACTACAAGTTGTTTGTGTAAAAAATCACAATAAATAATATTCGATTCTTACGTGTTATCCTGCAATTATTAACAGTATTCGCGTAATGTGTTGAATCCATGTCTAAAACAGTTCAATTGCCGTATTTTTTCTATTTTAAATTACACAACACGTATTTATATTAAATATTATTTAATTTATTAAACCGAAATATAATAAATATTATTTAAGCCGGAGATAAACGCACACCTCATTTTAACGAGTTTTCGACTTTAATTTTTATAAAAACTATATAATAACTATATAATATAATACATTTATAGTGGTCTTCGCACGAATAAATTCAAAATAAACATACAACTATATAAAACAGCCAACGCTCATCAATTAAAATTTTTAAAAATAATAATTAATTTAGTGTATCTACGCTTAAACAATATAATTAATTAATAATAAAAGGTTCATCGAGTTTGTATGAAATATTATGGCTACATTATTAACACTGTCAATGAAAATAAATTCGTTATAATTATATATGCAAAATATAGGGTTTTCTCTTGTGTCCATATACACAACAATAACGCTGTAATATATTATTCGCTTAATCAATTCGACTGAATAAGACGTCATTATACTGGCATACATTCTCCTACTCAAAAATTGTAAATATTCTTCGATGATTTTTTGACATCGTTTTAAAACCAATAAAAAACAAAATTGTTTTTCAAATTTAAACATTATTTTTATTTCAACAGTTGTACTTCAATTTATTTAATTATACTCGTTTTATTTTGTACTTCTATTTCATACTGTTTTAAAGCGTAAATTACAAATTCCCATGCATATACAAAAAATGTATGAAAAATAAATCGATATTTTTGGATTCAATTTATAATAAATTTGAGGATATTCGGTAGATTTATATTTTGGGAAGTATGTTTTTAATGGTTTATCAGGACATATAATTTTGTTAACTACTTTTATTATCGTAAGAAAGGAGTTTATTATACGTCTTGTTCATCCAAAATCATTAAAAATAATATTCCGTAAGATACAATTTATTATTATTATTACCTTTTTTTTAAATACAATTTTGTTGTCTTGGAAAAAATGTATTCAATATACTTCTCAATATTATATGTTTGACGTGGTTTTTCTTCAAATAATTTCGTATTAATCTTTTACGAGGAAAATCCTATAAAATCACCCATCCATAATCTAATTAAATAACAGATTACTTCGGTTTTAAGCTTCTTACTATATATATTTTGTATAGGAATTTGGTCACAACATGTTAACCGTTGTATAATCGTATATTATATGAATTAAGTAAGCAAATGAATTAAAACATGCTTTCAAGATTTTGCATCGAAAGCACGGTTTAACACGAAGAATTTTTAAAAAGCCTGAAAAAAACGAATAGCGTTTTTATAATTTATCGTGTTAATGTTGCAATAAAATTCGCATACAAACTGTTTTTTAAGACTTCATTGACGTTATTTTTCCTCATTGTATAGTTATAGTAATAACTAGTAAATAAATGTATATGTTATAACTGTAATGTTATAACTGTAATGTTATTCGTATGCTATAATAAATAATAATATAATATAATATATATATAATAAAAATAATGCATTATAATAAAGATATTTATATTTTAAAAATAATTTTGTAGTTGCAATAATTGTGGTTAATGAATATAATGTTATTACAATTATTATAATAACATATTTTTACGTACACACAATGCATAATTCAGTAATATGAAAATCGATTACATTATAGCTGCCTTCTAAACTCGACATTTTATTGTCAGATGGCAAATAAATATTTTATACTACTGTGGCATTATAAAATTTTAAAAATATAAAGAATTTTTGCGAATTATGTCAATTTTGCGAAATTTATTCAAATGAAATTTGTTAATTTGTTTTACATTAATTTTGTTCGCGTAGAAATAATCATTATTTTAGATAAAACTTTAAAGCAATTTTAAATTACACGAGATAAAGTAACATAAACATTTCATATTATTCTTAATGTATGATATAACTGATTATACAAATATATGTTAAAATATATAACTTCGATTTGCCAAATTATTCCTCTATTCGTGTTTGGATTTCGAATAATATTACAATATTCGCCAACTATTTACATATAGAGATGAGTAAACAATAGAACTAAAGCAAAACAATAATATTTTGAAATGTTGAAATGTAACATGCAGTTTACGTGTACTTTTATTTATTGCAATGAATTAAAGAAAATGTGAGTTGGTATGCTATATTTAAGAGAAAAATATTATTTAAACAAATATACATTGTTATTAAAAATCGTGTAACGAACAATGAAAAAGTGATTTTAAACGATTAAAAATATGAGTGTGAATAATTTTGAAACGATTATTCTATTGAATTTTTTTTTATTCATTATTATTAACTATGTATATCTTTTAGAAGGTTTTTATATAAACTAAAAGTATGTTCCATTAAAATTCTAAATAAATAACATATTTCGTCATTTATTGACATGCATATTTGAATGAATCCAATCAAACTGAATTACATAATTTTGTATCTATATAGTCTACAAGGGACAGATCGTTGGTCCGTAAATGTTTAAAGCAGAGTAATTATTACTCAATGAAATATTGGTTCTATATTTATAAATTTTCCTAAGTTGATAGTTGGTGAAAAAATGGAGGTTTAATAATCTATATAGTATAAAATATCTAATGTGTAAAAAAAAAAAATGCTTTTTAGTTGTTTTCATTCATCGGATTTTGTTTCGATTACATTAATTACCATAGGCCAATAAAAATCATTGTAAAATTTGGTAATTAGTAAACATAACTAAATATTTATCGAAGAACTCTGATATAATATTATATGACACCACGTTACCAATAAACTGTTTCTACCGATATACATTTCATTCTACATTTTTTCATAGTTTGAATATTTTACAGCTATCCATTATATGTTACAACTATATCAATTTCCGATTTTTAAACAACAATCTATGATTTCAAAAATAAATTTTTAAGGTGAATAGTTTTATGGGAATTTACATGTGTCAGTTTTTGAAATTCCGAATTATTATTTCACGAATAATAAACATTTATATTTAAGATACGGTGAAGAAGTGAAATAGTGCTTTAGTAGATATTGAAATTTTCCCTCTTGAAGACACTTTATCAGACATTTTCAAACCCTCCAGTGAAACGTTTGTTGTAACCAAGGTGCATTGTTTATAGCAATTACATTTAATATTTTATAAAAAATATAAAATTATTATTGTAAAAAACAGGTATACTAAAGGATTGAGTAATAATTGTGCACAAACGGAATATTGAAATACTGAATATTAAAAAAACATTTTTATCCATCTACTTTAGTTTAATAAGATCGTGTAGACAAACATACAGATTGACATATACATATCAAGAGTTCATATTCGTTTCAGGTATAAGAAGGTTCCATATCATAGAAATGATCGTTATATATGATTTGAATAAATAATAAACAACGAAACACAATTTGTTTGAGATTTTGACAGATAATCGGTGGTTCATAATAAAAAATCTTGAAACACCCAGCTGTAGTAGAATTGCCTATTCTGAGAGCCGTTCATACCGTCGATCAGGTCACCGACAAATTTTAATGACTTATTAAATTTTTCACGTTCTTTCATACATTTTTTCGAAGGAAAAAAAAGCCAAAACGACGTAATATTTATCGTCAACCAAGTCTTAAATAAAACAGTTACACTCGTTATCTAGGAGGTGGACAATTTCATCGTGTAGGCCCACGTAATTTTTCGTTTCAAAAAAATAATAATTTGATCATTTCGTCCTTGTCTGCCATTATGTTATTATTTACGAATACTGTAATTAAAACGATTGCATTTTCTATATTATTGCGATAATTTATTTATTTGAAATTTAAAATGTATTATTTTGCGAGCTCGTTAAAAATTAAATTTTACTTGAGTTTAAATATATATACATACAAATATATATTGAATCGTACAGCACACGCGTATAATACAAAACACGAACTGCATATTTAACGCGTATATTTAATTTATAATGCACATAAAGAGCATATTTTATTTTTTTTATTCCGATAATTCGCCAAAGAACGAACGTAATATTATATATTAATATTACTACGTTCACTGACGGAATTAATACATCATTATTGTTATAACGCTCTGCTATATGTAATTTCTACACCATATGAATTTTCCTGACTGTTTATCAATAATTAATAAAACTTAATCGATGAGTATATTAAAGCGATATTGAACCATTGCAGTTCACTACTAATTATGTTAAGATTTGTTGTACGTCGTAGGCTAACATAGAGGGGATAGAGTCCCTAAATCGCAGTTAGAATTAATTAAATAGAATTAAATTTATTCGCTGTTACAACTGGAAAAACCGCCGTGTTTCGTTTTTTATACAGCAATTTGAATACCTTCAATATCTTATCGAAAAAAATAACAAACGACTTGCTATCTAAATAGTGTGTTTTTAATGAATTATTTTCAATCTAGACGACTGAAAAAATTGCGTACGATTCTAGAAGCTTTTAATGATATTTTTTTTATATTGGCGTGTTAGTCGTAGTAGTCGTGTCCGGAGTCGAAACGCGTCATATTATATAATATGATGATCGTCTCAAAATGTGTAGTGCCAATACGATATTATTTAACATTTCTGCTTTATTAAAAACTGAATATGTAAATTGTGTAATTTAGATTTAATAAATTGCCGTTTTCGTTTAACTTAAGGAGATTATTCAAAGTATTCGGTGCTACACATAGTATATCGAACATTCGTTAGCGATGAATATATTAAACACAATTTTAATTTTCATAATTCGTTGTGATATTGTCGCATCGATTGACCTACATTGCGAATGTAAGATGCAATGACATTCATATATATTTACATTTTATGTGTATGATATATTCTCTAATGCGTTGCAACTAGTAAATAAAACATAAAACGTAGTAAATATTTTTCAAATGTATTGTCGTTGTACAGAAAAACGAAATGTTCGAAACAATACCCGGCACGATTCGCGCATAAATAATAATTTCGACATAATGATAAGTACAGAGCGTTTATTATGCTTTGGTGATTGTCTGCTATGATTTTATAGTAATAACTACTTTGACTGGCAATTACGCATTTAACTAAAGGTTATAAATATTTTTGATTTTACATACTTCTCCGTCTCACTGAGTTTTAAACTTAAATGTATATAATTCGAGAAATAGTAATCGGGCGTTAAAAATCAACGTGTGAAAATTCCTCTGAAAAGAAAATGTATTCCTTACTAATTTACAATTTAAATAATAGATTAAAAATTAAGAGTTTATATGGTTACGGCAAATAAAAGACAGTAGTAAACATATCAAAATAATGAAAAAGTATAAAATATAGCGTGTGAAAAACGTTGCGGATACCGCGCATGTAAACAATTAACGTCCGTAAAATATTATTTCGGTTTTTGTTTATATTCACGTTTATATTTACATTTGACATTGCACGCGCGCTTAAAACGATAGTTGCCTAGTAAAATTTCTGAATAGTTTGAATATGTGCATAAATAAATAATAAACGCATTATACAATAATAATAATTATGTAATAATTATTACACACATATCGTTATACGTATTTACACGAAGGAAACGTCGTAAATTGCGGGTGATTATTAGAATATTTTGATTACTATTTTATTTGCATAGCAATAATTCTGAATGTGAGCTCGTTGAAATTTCCGTTAATTTTTTTTCTTACTGACAAAAATCCATTAATATCTCGACTGGAATATTAAAACTATTCGAGAGAACTATTTATAACTAGCAAGAAAACAGTATTTTATTATTTTTAATTATTTTTTTTTAAATAGCTTGTTAATTGAAATTGAAAAATTATTGAAAAATTAATTTAAAATTATTCAAATTTATTATACTTCAAAAATATAGCAATTTATGTCTGAACTACGATTTATCCTAAATATTGTTTTATATTCTGACTGTTTCGAATAAAGCGAATAATGTTTTCGTTTGATACATTTGTTGATACTTTTGGCATAGTAAAAATGGGCTAATGATATTCGAGCATATACATTTTGAAAACTAATCGGAATTCAGAAATGTAGTACACTGAATTATTTTCCTTTATTAAAAACATTTATGAAATAGTTAAATATTCTAATCGATAAATTACAAAATTTAAATGATTGCAAATATATATATATATATATTTATTTATTAATACATTCCATGGTGCATTGGAACAAAATAGATTTGTTATAAACGAATTTTTCAATGCTTAAAAACACTTGAATGGGATATGATACCAAACGATGTTAATATTTTTTACGTATTGAATATTAATAATCATACTGAATTAATTGGGTAAATAAAAATAATTTACTCAGTATTTTCATACGCTAAATCCACATCTTTAATAATAATATAAATTCTGCAGTATTTTGAACAACGAGTGGTTTATTTAGGCCGTGATTAAAGTCGATTTATATAATACATATATTTTATTATTATATATGTCTTTCATAATTACATGTTATGAAAAGTTTAAGAGTTGTACAGGCATCTATAAAATAAAGAATCCGCTATAAAATACGACGACGTTAAAATTCAAAGACGGACCACCCGTGTCCGCGAAGCCACGCCGACAAGGGGACATCCGAACAGAATACGCATTTTCCGCCGAATTTTCCTTCACCTGCCGCCATCCCACCACGTTAGACGAGGCGAACGCGATATTGATTCGGGAGGTCTTTGGTATCGTGTAATTAGCGCACTAAAACACAACCACCGTATCGGTTATCGCACGTACGACGCGTTGACGAGGATATGGCGATACAGTATAGTACCGTCACGTTATATTTAACTATCCGCCCTCGAGCGCACACCCTCTCGCCAGAGTGCTCTCGCGTTCAAAACGCTCGATATTCGTCGCGACGTCACGCATCTCAGGCCGTCGCGTCAAAACACAATATACCTAGTTATTATTATTATTATTATTATTATTATTATTATTATTATTATTACTGTATGTCATGGCTGTCGTACTTACACATATATTTATCGGTTCGCCGGAGACTCATTGGCGGGATTTAGTTCGCGACGGTATGACGTGTATAGAAACTATATACGAACACGCACACACTTAAATATATTTACGCCTTCTAAACGAACCGTGTAATAAGAAGCGCGCCGGATCTTCGACGCCAAACAGTGTCGGACGCGCGCGCTGGGTACTGTCTGCGAAATAATGTAGAATATCACGACGTCTATTGTACACGAACAAATGATGTATGTGTATAACACGCAGTATTATACTGGACGTCGAACGTAGTTATTAATGTGCCTTAGAAAATTTTAAAACCAAAACGTGAAATCTGCCCTGAATCGAGGGTATTATTCTGCAGGAGAAATTATCAGTTGGAGGCCTTTTCACGACCGCGTTTACTCTTCGAAAATACCGAAAACTCTAAGTGCCGTATATTCGCACACCGCTCGATAATATTGATCTGTTTTCATAAAAAGTACGTTATCTAAAATGGAAACAAATTTTTATGAATAATTTCTGTGGAATCTGTTTTATTACTGTTTGTATGCATTTTCGTTTATACGACATGCTTACACTAAATTTGGTTTTTAAATTTTAATGAAAATAGTTTATTAATTGAATCTCGGATAATGAGTATAGTTAACTACTGAAGTGATGTGCGTCTAAATTGCGTATAAAAATCAATTCATGCACTCTTTCATTTTTTGAGCACTGAATACTTATTAAAATGCTTATAACGTCAAGTACTTTTTTATGGTTTTCAAATTTGTTTTCAAAGTAAGTTCTTTAAAAATATTTCTACACTAAATACAATTTGAATTGTGTAACATGTTCTGATATTATTTGTCATAATTGTAAGTACTATACACTTTTAGATTCGAATAATAGACGAATGTCGCATTAGTTCATCTATATTCATGTTAATTTTCACTTAATACTAAGTATTTCTGTATTATCAAGTTTTCGTCCAGTAGTATAGCACTAAAAATTAACTATTATAAGAAAATAAAAAATATCATATATTAATAATATCGTAATGTTAATACAAATATTAAAGAAAATGGTATTAAATAAAGTGAATAATTGGAAATGGCATTCAATATTAAATAACTAAAACAAATGATAGGGACAATATTTAAACCAAAATCAAAATCGATATTTGAAATCGGAAAAATAAAATCGGTATTAAAATTTTAAATCAAAGTTTGTTTGATTGTGGACTGTTAGTTGGTTACACGTTTGAAAAAAAACAAGCTTTGTTTCTTTTTGTAATATTTCAATCTTTTAGTTGTATTCCTCACATGTATACCGTATACAGTATAAGCAGTATCGTGGCATCCGAACGACTCGAAACGTACGACTGGGTAAGAAAGATATATAGTCCTTCGTAGTGCCGAACCGATTTATCGATATCGATTATTAATATTTATAACTTTAATTGGGGTCAATGTTCCCTTCACCGCCCATTTTTAATTTCCATTTGTTACAATGGCTTTTGTTTGTGCTGGATTGCGCCATCTATCTCTTCAATCAATCAATCTGCTCTCGGGATATCGGATCGAATAGTAAGGTAAATTTAGCACTGTGATCTTAAATTACATCCATACAAGATTATGGTAACTCAGGAATTAATTCCAGTAGATTGGGGAAAACGAAAAGATTGCTGTAAGGTGATTCTTACAGTTGTGCTTCCAACGATATTATGTGGAGTAGCAACGAAGCACATTTCCACATTTCTGGCACAGCAAACAAACAAAATTTTCGTTGCTGAGCTGCTGAAAACCCTTGAATAATACAACAACGACCTCTTCATAGCCCTAAAGTAACAGTTTGGTGCGGTTTGTCCACTGTAGGCATCGTAAAGCTTCTGCCCCATGTACTGCTTAACAGGCGTGCGGGGCAGTGGGTGTATTACCAATAAAAAAAAAAAAAAGGCATCGTAGAGCCTTATTTTTTTGAAGAAGGTGGCGTCACAGTTACTGTGACTTCCAATCGGTACTGCGAGATGTTGGAAAACTGTTTACGCCCGATAATTGAAGAGTACAAAAATACTGATACTTTCTGGTTTCAACAGGATTGGGGCTACTACTCATACAGTCCGTCGTTCTTGCGCTGATTTGCAAGAAATGTGTCTTGGTCGCCTGATCTCCTTAAGGGAAAACATTACATAGCCTCTTCGCTCTCCTGATTTGAGCCCATGTGACTATTTTTATAGGGATACCTCAAAGCTGAAGTGGTCAAACATCGACCTAGAACCATTGAGTAGCTAAAGGAGGTAACTTAAATTTTAAGTTAAATAACTAACTATCCGTCAAGGAATCTCCGGAATCCATTCGATATGCGGGCGAGAGTGATGGAAAACTTTCGAGAACGGCTCCGTATGTGCGTCTCTCGTCAAGGCAATCTTTTGGACGATATAATTTTTAAAAAATAATTTAAAAAAAATATATGATATAGTTTCTATGAATACATTTTTTTCCATATCTTGTATTGTTTTTTTTAAATTCATCTCGGAAATGTGGGAGTCCATTACGCCGTATCCTGTATTTTAAATATTTCTTTTCAGTTAGTCGAGATTCTGATTGATGACAACATAATGAAATCAAACGGAGACTTAATATGTTTTTCAGCTATAGAATAATATCCCTTTAGAAATCTCATAAAAAGTACTAATGAGAAAAGATGCAATGGTCCTGGAAACAATAACAAACATTTTTACACGAAAAAAAAATAAAAAATTAATCGCCTTTAATGACATTTTCGTTGTCATTATTTGAAAAAGAAAAAAAGACTAAGAAATAAGAAAAGATACAAAAAAAATATTAGTTGCACGAATAATTATATTATATAATGTAACTACCGAGAATGTCTGATTTTATCTTTTATTTTTTTTAACAACATAACGAACTCTTCTAGATAATTAAAAATAATAATAATAAAATCAGTTATTCTTACAGCTACGTTATTATTATTATTTTAAGACGTTTATTTTTTTATTGCAATAGATCATACAGTAAACATATTTGGAGCCATAAATTAATTAATCACAATAAATCAATCATCTAAATGTTGATTTCGACTAGTTGCGTGTGTTTCATTTAAATATATATTAACTAAATTTTCACGAATTAAAAAAATGAAAAAAAGTTGAGAACCAAGAAAAAAAACACAAAAACTAAGAGTTTATTAATCTAATTAAAAATATTATATATATATACGTATAAATGGTATTATTTTTATGTTTATAGGTACACTCGATGAAAAGATATATGACAACAATTTTATCACAGCGATAATATAAAAACTATCGCTCAGCTTAATATATATACGGCACAATACAATGTAATAACACAAAATTCAAGACGATTCTAGCAAGATTCTAGCAATATATATATATGTATATATATATAATGAGATGTTAAACATAAAAACGTTTGATTAATATAAGTATTTTATTCTACAGTAGCTATAAATAAATTAAACAAACGAGTTATTTTTTTTAAAAATATAAATTATTTTGTATATTTTTGTGAATATTAGTATGTATTTTGAAGTACATGTCTCCCGAACTAATTAGAAACATTTTTAAAACAAATTCTTTAATGAAAATTATAGGCATAGTTTTACGCATTTCTATTTTAAAATGAAACAGCTTCTGAGCCTTTAAGGTAATTTATCTGTCAGCGAGTATAAAAGAATTAATTTATCTAAAATATCTAGTTTTATTTTTGACGAATTAGGATGTCAGTAAAATGAGATTAGGTGATTCGAAATCGAATCATTTTATTTACTGCTTTAGTATATTTTTGGATAATTGTGTGTATATCACCGCAAACAAGTAATACCATTCTCACACCTTTGGCACTTTCATAGTCGTTTATAGTTTTTTTCTAATTTCTGATCAATTTTTTTAATCCATATTCTGTTATAAATGCATTAAAAAGTGAAAATGTTCACATAACTATATGGTTCGTGGATATCTGGTAAATGAATTCTAACAACTATACAGGAGAATAGGTAATATGTAAATTAATAAATTAAACAAATAATTTAAAAAATTCTTTACACATTATATTATTATTCTTCATACTTCTAAGTTTTTATAAAATATTGGTACTAACTACAATGTAATAACTGTATTTTCATAAAGTAGAAGATTATTCTGAAAACAATTTTATAAAAAATTATGTTATAACATATGAGTAAATATGAAATTACTGCTTGTTTTTTAATATTTTACTTTTAAGAGGAAAACATGTTAAGGGGTGATATATCCTAACCTCTTTAAAAAAATACGGCAGTGATGTTTATATATATATATATATATATATAATTACAATCAGCATAAATATATATTCATAGAGGGACATTCGAGTTTATTATATATCCGTTGTTTTATAGACGGTATCTAGCAATGATCTCAATAATCGTGAAAAACGATTAACGAAGTAAACGTCGTAAATCTACGACGTATATTAAATTCCGATATTCGTTGATTGTGATGTCACGTCATACAAAAATATATAACTAATCACCACCGTAACATATATAATATAACTGTGATGTTATTATATTATTATGATTAACCGAATTGTCATCAAAATAAAAATATTCGTAGTATATTCGTAGTATATAAAACCAAATACTTATTACGTATAGCTAAATTCACGCTCTTTAATGATATTTAAACTATAGTTTTCGGCCATCAATTCAGTAGGATATTTTGACTCTCATGGTGGTGGCTGTACATATTTAAATTATATTAATTTCGAAATATTTTTAGTTCATATTTTTTTAAATTTCTGTTCAATATTCCTTGCTGGGTATACACAAATGGATAATTTCACATTACTCAATTGTTCGTGGATTCTTAGTAAACCAATTCTAACCGATATACAAGATAATAAGTAGTATATAAATTAATAAAAAAAAAATTACAATACAGACAATTCGTCACATTTTATGATTAATAGTTGATGCTTCTTAGTTTTTTAAAATATTAGTATTATCTACTGTAGAACACTTGAATTGTATTTGATTGTATAACTGCGGTGCATAGTAAATATGTTACTATGGCTGAGCAAATATTAATTTACTTTTTGTTTTTTAATACTCTACTACATACATTTTTTTGTGTTTTGTATGATAGTCTATCAAGACTATATTACATTACCTCGTTAAAAATCTAATTAGGTATTTACTTTAACATAAACAAAATTAACATGTTTACTATTGAACTGATTTTAATATCTTTAGCTAAAACAATTTTTCTTGTTAATGCTAATATAAGTAAGTATATAAAAATTATATTTAAATTGTTCATCTTCAGAAACTGCCCAGTATTACATAACACTTTCATACATTTCATAAGGTTTGCTAATAACTAAAAACTTTCGTTTCATGAAGGTTTTTTGCATTGTCTTAAAAGCTCACACATATCAGCATTCATAAAATAATCCTAATTCTCAAATATAGATATTTCCTAATCAAACGATACAATTATTTTAATGAAATATTAATTCCATTCCATTACTCAATTCATTACATTACTATACACCCAAATAAGTTTAATACATGTTACTGACAAAAAAAATAATAGGTATTTTTTATATAGGAGATACTTTAAACTATCATATCATAATTTATCATAAATTATAAATTCGTCCAATAGTTCGTTTTACTAGTAGGTCACTAAAATCATCTTTACTTTTTTTTATCTATCAACAGTTGAGGACGTCTGGAAATTCAATTAAAATAAATACTAAATCATTTCTAAAACCTAATAATATTTTTCTTTTTTTATTCTAGCGTGTGAAGGTAGTCCTATTAGTTACATACATATAAATACAAAAGTGATATTTATTTTATGATATAAAGTAATACAATTTAGTAAAAGACGGAGTATTTAAAGTTTATAGCTATATTTCACAGATATGTTATTTACATTTGATATTTTCAATATAATATTAATATAAATTTTGTATCAAAATGTAATGAGAGTTATGTAATTATTTTGCAGAGCAACTTGAAAACATTGGACATTTTAAAAGTAAACTAAACTATACTTTCAACATTTTAATTTTAATACATTTAAGTACTGCAAAAAAAAAACACTTTCTATTTATAAAGTTATATAAATACCCAGATTGACAGTTTTGTCCAACACTGTTAAATTATATATTATAGTATATTGCTACATAAATTTTTATAAATGGTATATTTTTTCTGCATGTAGTGAATTACAATAAAACTGATGCCTTCATGTATGCATATAACAATTTAAGTGAGTCATTTAAAAACTAAATAATTCTATTTTAAAAATACATTTTGCAGTAAATTATTTAAATTATATATAGAGACTTTTTTTCGTAGAATAGGAAATCACAATATTCAAATATCTTATTTATCTTAATAAATTTCTTATTATTAATATATTATTAAAGTTAGTATTTATATTATACAAGTTATTATTACTTGATTATGATATAATTTAATATAAATTGCTTTTATTAGTTATTCCTAAAAATGCGAAGAGTTTTTCACGTAAAAGTAACCTTATTTTAACTTTAAATATCTTTTCTTTTATTAATTGATTTTGTTATATTTTAATTTTTTATCAGGTTAAGAATAAAAATTACTGTCCGTATAAATATATATACGAAATAAATGTACAATCGTATTAATGTAAACGGTTATTAACATAGCAATGTTTTAAAGTAAATAACACCACATTATTATATAAATTTCTATATTTTAGATCATTTATTTGCGTATCAAGAAGAACTTTTAAATAATTTCTTGAAGGGTGTGTAGCTTTATTGTAAACAAATAAAATTATTTATTATGTAGGTACACACAATTGCTAACTAGAAAATATTTTTATACCTATAAATATCATATAACATTTTTCTTTTGATTATTGATATTTATTTTTATATTATAATTAAAATTATACAATTTATAGCACACAAATATAATTTACAATACATGTTTCAAAATCCTATGACTTGGTGTATAAATAACATAGATAAAGTAGGTTCGTATTTCTTTCATCATTATTAAATATGACATTTGTATCTATAAACAAATTTTCAAAGTGTTGTCATTAATTTTATTCTCATTTAACGATACTAATCCTTATGGTATTAGGATATAGGAAGAACTTACAATATAGTATTGAGGAAAGATGTAAAAGTAAGATTAAATTAACACACTGTAATATTTTTGGAAATTTCTCTACTAGAAATCAGTTTCTTAAATGTATACATATAATAATTAGGAATAATATATGAGTAATAGAATTCCAAAAATTTGTTATGTATACTTAATTTAAATATTTGTATTAATTTATTACTATATAAACATAAAGTGTTATAGTTATAGATATTCGGTTGAAAACACAGATAATTTTAGGAACTATATTAGCATGAAAATTATATTTTATTTTTATTTTTTAAAAGTAAATATTAACTTGTTGAAACATACATTTTTAACAATTAATATTAAAGTGTATAATTTGAAAAATTACATTAATATAAATAAATTATTATTATAAATATAATCATTCATAGATCAAGAAGTACATAAATATTACTACTAATATTTAGAAAATAAAATATTTAAAACACTATTAGTTATACAATTTACGAATTATTTTTAGAATCAATGAACAATCAAATTTTACCTGAACTAACTGGTAAATATAATTTGTGTACATATTAATTAGACAGTTGGGCAGTTGACAAGAAAATAGAACAAAGAGAATGAGTGAAGCATAGATGAGCAGCTCAAATATGTAATGAATATGTAAGAGGAAGCATAAGAATAGCGTCGATCGAGGATAAGATGAGAGAGAATAGACTTAGATGGTTGGTAATGTTATGAGGAGAGAAAATTCGAAAACTGTAAAGACGGTTAAGGAAAAGAAGGTGAAAGAATTAGAGGAAGACCTAACAAAAAGTGGTTGGATGTGATTGGGTGTGATATGAAGACTGCGGGTGTGTGTGTAGAGGATGTGAGAGATCGCGTCAAGTGGATGTTTAAGACACAGTTGTTCGACCCCAAATAGTTGGGATAAAGGCGAGGAAGAAGAAGAAGAAGATTAAAATAGTATATTTAAATGTCATTTGTTAAATAGCAATCAATATAGTCAACTCATTTATATATCGAAGTAAATGAGTTCTTTTCAAGATTGTTCACAGGAAACAGCACTGGAATGTTTGTTTACGCGATTAAGTAAGCAAATTTGTCTTGTAAACTATTGAAATGTAATGAGATAAATAAAATTAAATATCATATATGATATTTATAATATTATAATATCATATATAATCTATAATATGATATATAATCTTAACATCTTTTAAAATTAATTATTTGATTAGACAAAATTAGTACATAAATTTTTAAATGCCTATATATATCTTGAAACATGTTATTTATGTTCCGGTGGCTAGGTATTATTTATAGTAATGCTTAGAATTAATACAAGATTTCGCATCAATAAAAGTAAAATTTCAAATAGTGAACATAACATTGTCAACTATACAATTTATAAAAGATGTATACTATAATAATTTCTACTACATAATTAATCATTTATTTTGCAAATAATCTAATACAACAATCATAAGTTTACATATAATTTGTTACATTAGTATAGAATGTATTATACATTATATTTTGCACAGAAATAGAGTATCCAACTAATTATTTATATGGTAATATATTGAACATGTAAATATATTTATTATTATAATTTCAAGTTTACGTAAATCAATTTCGTCTAATAGTTTTCCATATCTTTTAAATTTTATAAATATAAAAAAAATTAAATTGATATTATAATGTTATGTATGAAAAAGATATATTAAAGAATGAAATTTAAAAAAAAATTAAAATATGACCAAATAGTATTCGATTTATCATGAAGAAATATTGAAAACTATCAGTTATATTTGTAATTTAACGTATTATTTGTATCAACTCAATTAATAAAATACTAATAATAATATATTTTTTTGTGTTGAGAAATGCAAAGTAAATATATGAGTTACGTTGGAGATGAAGTCGAAAAATATGTTCGTATGTATCACAATTGACACCAAATAAAAATATGTCCTTGTTCAGAGATATATATATTTCTATTTAACCATATAACATAATATAATTTATCTAATTATAGTTAGAACACCATATAACATTATTTTTCAATCGTTTGTTAACTATAATATAATATTAATCACTATCACATTCCAGTCATCGCATTTATACAAATGTGAAATAGGTTTAATTAAATTTTGATATAGTAATTATGTATTTTAATTTTTGTAGAGTACTCTGATGCAAGAAGTCCACCGGATTATTGCAGTAATATAGAATCACCTCCAGAATATAGAATTTATTTTAAAAGTATTTATGTGGTTAAATTACTCAAATATTCTGGAGACACTAACACTCTTGCAGAGATACCTTCTGTAAGTCAAGATGAAATTTTCCATATCCTTGAACAAGCTGCATCTTCATCTGACAAAGATAAAGAAAAATGACAGAAATTCGATTAGATAAAAGTGAAAACTTCTTTACGAAGTTTTAAATTATTTAATATCAAAATAATAGTTTATTATGATATTAATTTAATTATCTATAATATAATTGCACTTAAAGGCAATAATAATGCGTTGTAAAAAATAAAAATATTAGTGTATTACTCAAACTTATTCATTAACCTATGTTAAATACACGGAATAAATATATAGTTAAAAAAATGCAGTGTTAATTTTCTTCATTATAAATTTTAGTTATACTTGCTGAATTAAAAAAGTTTTAACCATATTTTTAGTTTATTCTTACTCCGGATGTTATACAAAAAAAAAAACGGGAAATTAGGATTTTTACAAAAATAATATTTAAACAATACAATTTTTAAGAGTGGACTCTATTTATATTAATATTATATTAAATAATGCCAAAATGACCGGATAATCAGATTTTGACTATCAAATTTAATTTTGGTGTTATAGTTCGTAATAATCTGAAAACATCAAACCGTTATAATATCAACACTGAATTCAAAAACTATTAATTGCATATGCCTTACATATATAACTATACGATATATGCCCATATATCGCCTTACACATAAAAAAAGACATGTATTAAGTAAAATGGCTAGCTACTATAATTTAAAAAAATAGATATTATAAAATACTAAATTTAATGTAAATAAATAAGTCATATGAAGAAGAAATTTTAAAATTTGAAGAATTTTCAAGTCGATTATTATTATTATTATTTTTTTAATAAAAGAAAGACAATGTATTTTAAAATTACAAGAATTAAAGAAGGAATTTGATAAAAAAATGTTTATGTTGTTACTAATGTGTTTTTCAGATATATCCATGTTGTCAATTTTACTCTGACGTTTCAAAACCGTTGCAGGTTCTATCTTCAGAGAACGTAGTACTCTTCTAACTGTCGTTACTACACTGATCGTTTCACTTGTTTCTGACTCGTAATTATGCAATTTAAGGAGATATCTTAAATGTATCAAATAAATTTTATTTAAATACATTTTGGATTTTAAAACGTTAAATGATAATTTAAATATTTAACTTTAATACGTATTACTACTACATCAGTAATTTGTAGATTTTGATATATGTAATTAAAAAAGTGATGTATTGTGTCAGTTCTGCTATAGCAGTAATGAAAAAGTGATGTTTTAAGATAGGTTTTCGTAAAATTCTATGATATTTACTGTTCATTAACGTGTCAAATATGGATTGTTGAATCACGCGATACATATATGTATAAATAAATAATAAAAAAAAATATATATATATATATTTACGTGGCTGTATTCATTATACGTCCAATTTTTGAATTCGTATAGTTTTAACGTTGACATTTTTGTTTTGGTTTCTTATAAGTTTTCTTTTTAATATGAAATACGTCCCTATTAATATTCTTCATATTACATATTAAAATCACGCGTGAATAATGGCAAATTGTTTTTTAACTTTTTACGACGAAATATAATTTTAAATTTTCGCACTGTTCAGCATAATAAAAATATATATTTGTAACGGAACACACGAACGCATTGTATATCCGTTATTTTATGTACAGTATCTTGCGTTGATTGCATTGATCATGTAAAACGATTTACTATGTAAACGTTGTAAATCTACAATGTAAATCAACTTCCGACATTTCATATTGTGATGTCACGTCTTCCACAAATTATTACTAACCATCACCGTAACATGTATCATATAAAGTATAATATAATGTTATTATATTTTCATGATTAACCGAATTATTATTTAAATAATAATTTTCATATAAAACCAAATATTTATTACGTATAGTTAGAAGCACGTGCTATAATGATATCAAAACTATAGTTTTTGATCATTAATGCAACACGATGTTTTGACCTTTACAGTGGTGGCTATACGCATTTAAGTAATGTCAATTTCAAAATATTCAAATGAAACTGATATAAAAAAAAATTGTATGGTTAATATATATAGTATTATAAATCATTAAACAATTCAAATCTAATAACTCATGTATAGATACAAGTTCGTGAAACCTTTTTTTTTTTTTTTTTTTAAACACGACTTTATATAATTTTTATATTTGTAATATTTATACAATCCCCTAACACTATTAACACTCTCATATTCGTTTATAATTTTTTTAAATTTCTGTTCAACATTTCTTTTTGTGCATGCACAGATGGATAATTTCACATTACTCAATTGTTCGCGAATCCTTAGTAAACCAATTCTTACCGGAATATAAGAAAATATATTTATTTAAATTTATATTTTATATAAATTAATAAAAAAAATATATAATTTAGAAAATTTGTCAATCTTTATGATTAATACTTAATGCTTCTTAATTTTTATAAAACATTAGTATTATCTACTTTATAAAACAATTTGTTCACTTACAGATTGTAGCATGCCAAAATTTAAAAATAAATATTATGTCAGGTAATCCAGAGCGTTCGTATATAGATAAAATTTAATGAGCGAAATAATAATCGTTTACTTTGGCCCTCAATTAAAATATTTTGGCCACTGTGTTTTTCATTGTATCGAATGTGTTCGACGGTCTCCAGAATTTATGTATTTAATTTTTATTGTACAAAATATTTAAATATAATGGCCTAAGTTGTAAAACCGATCTCGTCTCAAGACCGTCAGTGGACGGGGAGGTGCTCCCGACATCTCCTAGATTCTAGGTCCTAGAACATAAATGACAGCAGCGGCAACAACAATACTCACAACGGCTTCAATAAATAGATATCTAAAAACCAAAATAATGTATGTATATTTGCGTGTAATATCCTATTTCTTTGTTTCTTTTTGTATAAAACCATATGCTTAATTAAATTATCTTTTCTCTTATAATACACTTGAATCTGATAGCTTAATTTATTTTATTTTTTTTCGTTGATAATTATTATTTAACAATAAAAAGAAATCCATATGACTCTGATCGATTATCGGTCTCGGCCTATGTTTGGCGACCGCGAGGAGCGTCATAGTACGGACACTGTCCAAAAATAAGTGTTACATTACAAGATATTGACCAGTACACAACACTTACACTAACACTTATACATACCATAAGGTTTTCCCATAACTACAAACTTTATATTTATAAAGTTTTTCTTACATTTTCATAAAAATTACAAACAATTCACTACCCCCACCATAAATTAATTCCATTTTCAATCAATATATAAATTTCCTATAAAAGATATTCAATTATTTTAATGAAATATTATGAAATCAATTAGTGACCACTTTAATATATGAGGATGATTATACTCAAAAAATATTTACTTAAATCGTGTATATATTTATTTATTTTAACCATCAAAATTGTTTAGAATTATTCTCAATAACCATATAACCTCATATAAATAACTTCAATACATTATTAAATTTGCAAATCATGAAGATACCGATATAAAATTCAGCAAATACGTGCTCGAATGGCATGTTATACACGTTATAAACAAAAGTACCAGAGTATTTTATATATGTGAAACACTATAAGTTCTTATAAGTTATAAATTAGTCTATTTGTACATTTGTGACTGGGTCACTAAAATCGTCTTTATTCTCTTTCTATCTCTCAGTAGTTGACGAGTCTAAATCTAAATATTACCCAAAATTTTTTTTAAAATAAAACCGCTAAAACGGTTAATCTAACCGCTCAAAAAAGGCTCGAGTAGATTGGTGTACATGAATGTTGAAAAAACAGTCGTGGCACTTTAAATAAGATCAAGATAGACAAGTAATCATAAATTTATGTATATAATCTGCAAATAATCACCTATTCCTTCAACATAACTGTCATGTGGTTACTTAACTATTAGAACAACATAGAACGGTCAATTATGAATGGTAAATAACCAAGTGTTTGTCAGAAATTTTGGGAGAAATACGGAAAAACTGCTAATGACGAATCACGTTTTACTACGGACAATGCGAGCTCTCACACATATCCTCAAACAACCGTCTATTTTACCAGTTGAAACATCGAATTGATGGATCATCCGTCATATATTCTTGATTTGGCATCCAATGACTTTTATTCCCACACATCAAAAATAAATTGCGTGGTCAACGTTTTCCTGTGTCTGAAGAAGTAGTTGATGCGTTAAAAATACAGGTTTTGGAGGCACCTCAATCGGAGTGGAAAAAGTGCTTAGAAAATTGGTTCAAACGCATGCAAAAGTGTATTAATCTTCACAGAGATTATTTTGAAAAACTATAATGCCAATTTTAATGATTAATATTAATTTGTATTTTTTTGTCGCAAAACTTAAAAGGCAACCTACGTACAAAAAACAATTTGTATGCGATTTTAAATTTAATACTGTTGTTATTATAATAGCATCAAAATATATAATAAACGAGAAATTATTTACATTTAATAAGTAATATAAGATTATTTTAATTTTAAAAAAAATCATTAATCAAGTGTTTAAGTGCAAATATATTGCAGGTAATTAAAATTAATAATATTGCATACTTTATTCTATGATTAAACAATTTATGTCTTCATAATAAATTGTCCATTTTTATCTAAACCTAAAGAATACTTATCTTTTTCCGTTTTCTAAGCCAGATGAAGATGCAGCTTGTTCAATGATATCGAAAATTTCATCTTGACTTACAGAAGGTATCTCTTCAAGTGTTACAGTGTTCTCAAAATAAGGGTGTAATTCAAACTTATCAAAATCATTGAAATAAATTAAATATTCTGGAGGTGATTCAATTTCGTTACAATAATCTGACGGGTTTCTTGCACTGGTATATTCTACGTAAAATAAAATAAATAAAGATAATCTTAACCTTTGATTAAACCAATTCAACACGTGTATAAATATTATGACTAAATGTGATATTGATTAATATTTTAAAATAATAAATACACAACTGGACAATTGTGTAATACAGTATTCTTGTTGTAACTAGAAAAATAATATTATATTCTATGATTTAAAAGAAATACGAGGTATGGTTATTAAATAACGAGAATTTAATTTTAAAAACATATATTAACAATTTTTTTATTTTAACATTTTCTCCTTCTGTAAACTATCCTTCACGTTTAATACTTCACCCCACTCATATTGTTTGAGCCGATAAGGTCCTGCGATTCGGGCGGTTGCCTTTGCCGACTCGCGCTGTACAGGATATATATCGGGTAGCCAAGGTAACGTTTTACTAAATCAAAAGAACAACTATTTACGACTGTGTGATGCAAACAGACAAAACACTAGTATAATTTAAATACAATAAAACGGGATTGAAAGCATACACAAGTCGACGCGGGTATCCAGTTAACGATAACATAAAAGTATACTAATTACAAAACATTAAAAGTGTACAACAACATAATACGTTACGCGTCTTCTCGCCACGAATTGCGAACACAAACGTTAGAATGTATTACCGCGTGTACTGAACGGCGCGACAACAATCAAGTCGCGGAAGCAATCGCGAATAACGTACGATCGCGTATAACAAGTGGGTGGCGACAAATAATTCGCGTGATCACGAACGCGAAGACTGTAGATGAAAAGGTACAGCGATGATCGGTGACACCAGACGACAGAAAACGGACTGCGACGACCCGACGGCCGGTTCGAACGATGAGTAGAAGTTTCTCGAACTTTCGTTGCGAACAGACGCGCTCTGTCAAACCGGTTCCAGGCGCGATTGGCGTTTAATAAATAAGGCATTATACGCTGGCGCATTGTTTTGATGCAAGATCCAACAGTTATTTTTCCACAATTTAGGTAGCTTCTTCTTACTTGTTCTCTGAGTATTAACAACACTTATAGATAATAATCTTGATTAATAATCTGATCTTGAGATACTAATTCGGTCATAATACTCTTTATGTCGAAAAATACGACCGACATGGTCTAAGTCCATAAAAAATCGTTTGCATCACTCAAAAACATGTGGTCGTGACTTGACATAATTTCTATATAATGGGTCTGGCAATGAAACAGAATGATTTTATTATTTAATTATTCTTAATGAATTCATTAATTTTTATTTTAACAAATATAAATATAAAGCATAAGAGTTACTATTTGATGTCTAATACAAAAAAAACTATATTTTATACACTACGTTTGACAAATGACCTCCATTGAAATGTATGCATTCTTGTAGTCGGAACTGGAGGTTTTTGCATGACCTCTCGCAGCATATTAACGGGTATTGCTCCAGTCTCGTCCCAAAGGCGTTGTTTGAGGGCTTGGATAGTTCTTGGTGGATTGGTCTCAAACACATTTTTTTTTTTAGGTACCCCCACCAAAAAAAGTCACAAGCCATTAAAATCTGAAAAGCAAGAGAGCCAAAAGATATCCCCATTTCGAGAAATGACCCGTCCCGAGAACATAGCATTCACAGCATTCATCGAAATTCTTGCAGAGTGGCTTGTTGCCCTGTCTTTCCGAAAAAGTGTGTTTTAATTTACTGGAAAATGAGCAAGTTGTGGTGTAAGAAAGTTCCGAATCATTGCAGCCTATGGCTCAGAATTAACGGTCACCACATTTTCAGCCTCATTCTTGAAAAAGAATGGACAGATTAATCCACTTAACGTAAACGTCTTATCGTTAGTTTGATGGTTTCGTTATTCAATAGTCATACCTCGTATATATATTTGGACTAAGACATGATTTTGTCTGGTGTCATATGTAGAATTAATATTGAAAGAAGAGAAAATAAGAGTAAAATAGATGGATTGGGGAACAATTATATACATTTTATAATACAACAGTATTTTTAAATCTAATATTTAAATTTCACAAGTAAAGTTGCATAACTAACAAATATATTCATTATGAGTTATAAAGTAATTCTTTTGGTAGTCTATGAAATATTTGTTATGGTTGGTCCAGAAAAAGATTCTAAATAAATGAAACATCAAAATAATTTAGTCGATGTATAATATAAAAAAAAAATTATTATTATTATTGTTAAGTTTTTATTTTTATTTTTTTATTTATATCATAAGTATTATAATTGGAATTCGATTAACGTTAACTTTAACATTATTTCTGATATATTTTCTTCAAGAACTATAAATTTATTAATTCCCATACAAACTTAAAATTGTTATTTTATTATGCGTTTATATTTTTAATACACTTTAAAATTAGAAGTGACGATATATTTTAAATAAAACTATATTAGTTATATGGGTTTATTATTATTATTATTATTATTATTGTTTGTAATACATACGAACAAAAAATTCGATAATGGATCCAACGTATTCTAAATATTTCTTTTGCATTTCTAAACAAATACAAAATAGATTAGTACTAGTATTTTATTAATAGTGTTGATACAAATAACACGTCATACTAAAAATATAACTGATATTTTCAAATGTTTTCAAAGTAAATTAAATACTATTATGTTATACTTTATTTATTTTAATATATATACTCGTATATATATTATATAAATTAAAATTTTTTTATTATAAACATAATTTAAAACGCATATAATACTAATAGGCGAAATTGATATACGTGAACTCGAAATTTTATTTAAGAATATGTATAAAGGATTTTATATTTTACCATTCAAACACTTTCTGTTATAATTATCTTCTATCCAAAAAATTATTAATAAAACATATTACACTGATATCATAAATTATATGTATATTTGTGATTATTGTGTTAGATTGAAAAGTGAAAGATTAATTTTATTATATAACTAGTTGAATTATCCAGCTTTGCCCGTGAACAGTTAAAATTGTATTGCTTCGCTTCCAACAAAAATCGAATATCAAGACAATTCATTATATTCCTGAAAGGCTTTAAGATAATCAATATTTTTTGTTTTTCCTTCTGGTGCGTAGTTAAACAAATAAGGTTTGCCGACAAGTGAGCATGCCACATAGAGCTTTTCATGTGAAAAGCATGGATTTTACAAATTTAGTTCACAAACTTGTAACAATTGTCCATGGGTTTTGTTAATTGTCATTACAAAGGTGAAGCGCACCGGAAACTGCAAGTGTTTGAAGTCGAAAGGCAGATCTGTTGGAATCATTGGAATTCTTGGTAACAGTACATCATTTTCCTTAAAAATTTCCATATAAGATTTTTGTCTCGATGATATTGTTCATTATATTTTTCACTGTAAGCCTGGTTCTATTGCAAAGTCGTGGTAGATTGATGTTCCGGAGAAGAATGATAGGCACTCCAATTTTCGATGTCAAAATGTGTGGTGGCATCCTAGCAAATCAAGCGAATTCAAGAATTCTGTTTGATAATTAATTACATCATCTTTATTCATTATGGCATCAACTTACTTATACGTTGTAGGTATTGTATATTGAATGCAGAAATTCATCACGTTTATATCGTTATTTTTGATTTCTAGTATAACACGTGTACTGCGTTATTCATGATTTTTGTAATTTTGTGAAATATTTAAGAAAACCTCGTTTAAAAACTTATTTATTGCAAATAAAGTGCATATTTGCTTTGGTCGGGCAGTTTTCGATGCATCAGCGATTAAAGTCTCCCAATGTTTACAAATGTACTTAATCGATTTCACAGAATTGCAGTAATCGAAGTTGATGTGTGCCTTGTAAGTTTTCGATAATAATGGTGAATAGAGTACAAATCAACAATTATTGACGTCCACAAAGTTGTTTCGTACTTTAAAGTAATAGTTAATTTTACCATTTTCACTTGATTATCGACAATTGAGTGGATATCCGTCATTTCCAGTGATAGTCTCGGCAAGTAAGTCTCTCGGAAATCGTTTCCTACATTTTACATCAGACATGCATGTTGAATTGTTTTTGAATAAGCCACATGGACCATGAATCATGTTTAAATAAGTCAAGATGAATATCGAAATCTAGTATTTCCGCTAAGAAGACTTGATTAATTTGGTTAGGAGTTATTTTTTCAATCTGGCTGATTAAAATGTGGGCATGTTGCAATCCTCTTTTTTGCCATTCAATAGAATACATCCACCAACGTGTATTGCTGAAAACACGTTGGTATACAATGAAATCCATTAAAGGTTTTTAATTGTTGTTTAGACGCACACATACCACATACCATGACGATCCGATGATGACTTTCCAGCAAACAAAAGTTCTTTAATTTCATACCACATAGAATTGCATGTGAAAGTGATAAACAAATCTGGGCGACCATATGCTCAGACATATGTCATTGTACCTTTTGCGTATTCATGCATGTGCCGTGAACTCCATGTAAATGTGGTCGGTAGAATTATTATTTATCCCAATTCAATTGGATTCATGTTGTCATTGTTAGCTAGTGCATCACGTAAATGTATATATTCTTCTGTACGCAACTTGGTTTGATTTCATCGAATGAAAAGGAATCGTTCTGTTTTGATTTTTGTATATATATTGACAATATATTGATAAAATAATTGTCGACATTTTAAGATATGATTTTCATCGTTTTTACGAATCATTAATCGATACGAATAGTAATTCATGGCACTAACTTTCTTATTCGTTTCCTAATCGGTTTTTGGATTTCTCAATTTGATGTTGAAATGATAGCCCTCATCTAATCAAATATATATTATCATAAGATATATGTATTAAAAATATTACAATGGTACCTATTTTGTCTAATTATATTATTGATTTTGCAGACGTTGATATTAAATATAATATTTACTAAACATGATTTTATACATAATTTTATTCATCTCATTCCATTTTAAAGCCTTACAGTAGCATTAATAGCAAATGACACTTATTTACTTACTCAATCGTGTAAACAATTTTATCAGGGCTGTTTCCTGTGAACATTCTTTAAAAAAATTGTATGCATTTCAATATATGAAGAATAGGACAATATAAGTTGTCATTTATTATATAACATTGAAATATAGTATTTAAATATAAGTAATAATATTAACATCGTACAATAAACAATCAATTATTATTTTTGATTGAACCTCAGTATTATAACTTAAATTTCGATATTGTATACGTATTATGTATATAAAAGAAATTCACCACTTAAATCATTTAACCAAAAGCTATTCATAAATTCTAAAAATAAACAATAAATTATATAATTTATAACGCTTAAAACATTTGACTTTCTTTAAGTTAATGGTTAAAATATAATTTGTTTTTAATGTATATAATTTTATAACACAACATCAATTTCTAAAAATGTGTTATGTGTTAAAGTTTAACTTAAAAAAAGTCAAAATAGTTTTTAATTTTAATGCATATACAGTTTCTATAACTGTTCGTATTTTTAATCGAACAATTATAATAACGGTGTATTTTATTTAGTTTTTTGGTAATAAATATTCTTTATAAGTATAAATTTTAAAATAAAATTATGGGAATATTATTGAAACATAAATTATCCACAAGTATTATATTTAAAAACGTAAGAAATTAATTTGTCTTATGTAAAATTTGCCCAATATATTCGTCTTCTTCTTCTTCTTCTCCCTCGCCAATATCCCAGCTATTTGGGGTCGTCCACCTGTGTCCTAAACCTTCACTTGACACGATCTCCCACATCATTTATGTACTCGTCATCGAACCCTATACTTATAATTATATTTATTTAATTTTTCCAATACATTGCCGTATGTTAATTAAAATCTTACTTTTGCATCTTTCCAGTTTAGTTTCTCTTTGATCACGTTTTATTTTGTCTAAAATTATCGTTAAAAGTGAATTTGATTGATGCCATTATAGTAATTTGTAAATGATTATAATTAAGGAGATACGAACCTATGTTTTTGTCACACCATGTCATTGGGTCTTGAAACATGTATTTAAAATTGTTTTTGTGCGCTTTAAATTTTATAATTTTAAAAAAAAACGATGTTAGTAAATATTAGATATTATTAGATGATTATAACAAATAAACAAATACAATTACAATATGATATTCACATACATAAAATATTCTCCAGTTAGCAATTATATATACCTTCTTATTTAAATCTATTTATTCTCAACAATGATATATACCCTTTACAAAATTATCCAAAAGTTCTTGTTGATAAGCAAATAAATAACCTAAAATACACATTTTTATAGAATAATGCGGTGCTATTCACACAGGTTAGATGATGATATGTTATGTAATATTTTCATCAATACTCATTTGTGTAGAAGAATTAAGTATAAAAATAATAATTTATATTTTCTTTGTGAACACAAAATTATATATAACGAAATAAATTAAAACAATAAATCTAAAAATTATTAATTAACTAACCTTTTCTAGTCAATTTATTTGCATTTGTAGGAATAACTAATAAACATAATTTATATTAAAATGTATTGATTTATGTTTCAAAGTTTTTAGATCTAATTTCAATAAATTCTTTTAAATATCATAATCATGTAATAATAATAACAATTTGAATATTACACTTTTGTCATTTACGATACAAAATAATTTGATATAATATCAAATAATATTTTGAAAAATATATTTTTCATTTAGAAATATTTTGTTTATAAATGACTTACTTATTTTGTAAAATGCATGCATGAAGGCTTGAGTTTTGTCGAATTCCACTATACAAAAAAGACAATAATTTATAAACATGAATGTATTTTTGTATATAATTAAATTACGTTGATTAAAACTTGAATCAGTATTTGATAACTATGCAATTTTAAAATTCAAGTATTTTAAAGTCTATAATTTGAAATATCAACTCAAATAGAAAATGTTGTAATTTCTCAGTTATTAATAAAGAAATTAAAATAAAATTTCAAAAATACGGTATTACTAACATTTAAAATTTCCAATTTTTATAAGTTGATCTATATGATAATTAAATTCTACATTAAATTATGTAAGCAATATAAAATTAAAGAAATATTTCATTACAGCAATTGTCATTTGTTTTTAATTTTGATGATCTTATTACATAAAATATTACTCGTACTGTTCATTTTCGATAATAATTATATACGATTATCTCTGTTGTAGGAAGCAGATGATCGTAATAAGGAAATAAATATGATATTACAGTAGTGTACCTATAGGTTGGGATACTGGGGTTCTATTAGGTGCTATTTTATGAATAAATATATAAATATCATCAGAATCTATCAAACTATAACATTTTTACTAATAAATTTCTTAGTTCATTATACTTTTTGTCTAATAAATGTGTAGCAAGTTACTGTAATGTAAAGTTTTGATAAAAACTGTGTTAAATTTTTAGAAATATGGTCCTAAACTTTTAATGCAATATCTTTTCAATTAATTAGTTTTATACTTAATAACAATGTCGAACTAATATACTTGTATATGTACTCCGAAGCGTCATCGAGGCACATGTTATTTCATTTACTTTTGACATAATATAATATAACGGGTATGTATACCGTACTTTTGCAAATGATTTATAACGAAAAACGTTTTTATGAGATATCATAAATTTTGAGTTATGTATTTGAATTGAAAATGTAAGTTATTAAACATAAATTTATATTTTTTCCGGAATAATATTATTTTTCTTTTCTTCTTTTTTTCACCCTCACCTCTATCCCAGCTATTTGGGGCTGGCCATCTATGTCCTAAACATCCACATGACACGATCTCCCACATTACCTACCCACACGTTTTTGTATCATAATCAGTTGCATCTAACCACCTTTTCTTCGGTCTTTTTCTTCATTTTTTCCTTCAACGTTCATTTCCATAATTATTTTTACAGCTTCCGAATTTTCTCTCCTCATAACATGACCAAATCATCTAAGTCTATTCTCTCTCATCATATCTACGATCGATGCTACTTCAATGCTTCCTCTTACATATTAATTCCTTATTATATCTTCTCTTATCAATAAACTCATCCATCTAAGTATTCTCATCTATGCTACATTCATTCTTTGCTCTATTTTCTTGAATAATTTTTCCAAAATAATATTATTATATTTTATATATTTTTTAATTCATAAAAATAAATTATTTTATTTCTATTTTAATATAATACAATAATAATTAATACGTATTATTGATACAGTTCTGTCATGTGGAAACTATTATATCAAATCTTGATCAAAGAGAATATTTAGTCTGAAGAGAAGTCATATAATAACTCGTCAGGAAATAATGATGGGAAATTTAGTTTAAATATGAAAATAATTCTGATGATGTTAACTATTTGTTAATTTTAAACTAAAATGTGGGAATTGCCTAAGCATAGATTGTAGGTAAATAAACAAAATAAATAACAGCTATTTTTTAATAAAAATAAACGATCTTTTTAGAAATTAAACTCAAAAGTTTAATATCACTAATATAATTACTGTATAATATTACATGTATATATATATATATATATATATATACTCATTAGTTTTTCAAATTATTGCTATGTATACCACAAATTGAAGTATTTGTTTTGTAAATGAATCATATAAAAATACAACTATTATGTTAGTAGTCATCTCTAAAAAAATTTGGTGAATATAAACATATAAACAATCATTGACCCTAAAATTATAGTTAAATTATCTATAGTTCCTCATTAAAGCAAAGTGATTTCTTTTAATATTGATTATATGTATTATTCCTTAAGAATCCGTATAATTAATAAATAAAATGAGATTGATTATAAATTTGTTGCGAATGAAAATTTAAGAAATCAATAAAGTTCTTAAAAAAAAGAATGTTTTTTTGGTTGCAGAATTACATTTGAAATGCAATTAAACATTAAATAGTCTCAACTAAATATTTTTATATAGAAATAAAAAAATATATTATACTTATTGGATAACTAATGCACTTACATTCACATGCTTAAATAAAAAAAACAAATTTTATTAATTTTTATAGGCATTACATTTTGCATGTAATATTCATAAAAATTTGTTTTACACTTATATCGTTAAATGCCAAGAGATAGAAAGAGAGTTGCGAAGATTTTAGTGACCGAATAACAAATGCAATATACAACGAATTTATATTTCATGATATTTTTTATTATAAGTTCATTGTGTAATTATGAGTGAATAACTAAATAGAGTAATATTTGAAATACTTTACATGCGTTTACAAATAAGTGCGTTAATAAATTATAAACATCCAAAACGAAATATTTCATTTGGTTAGTTGGTGACGCCACCAACGACGATCACGTGGTAGTTTAAATATAGTTTGGTTTTGTCAACCATGTGCAACATTATTAATCCATTTAAGTTTAAATATGTTCTATTCAATAACTTCTAATAAATTTATAATCTTAAATTAGTTGTTCTAATAAATAACACACCTTACTTAAAGTTATAAAAAAAGTTAATAGAAAATTTGTAGTATCAGTTAATACATAAAGTTAGTCATAAAAAAAATTATGAATAGTATATAAATATTATGAACTACTAAATTACTATAGTAGATGAACAAATTAAATACAGTTTTTATATACTTACGGAAATAAGCATTTACATAAAAAAATGCTTTAGCCAGAATAAAAAAAATCAGTTTACTAGTAATCATGTTAATTTTGTTTTTTAATAATAAATGAATAATGAGATTTTTCAAGATTATAATGTACTGGAGTTTCGATTGGCTACTGAAAAAAATATAATTAAAAATGAAGTGATTTTAGAGTAGATGTAGTTAAATTAAAGTAGTAATTTTTATTAAAGTAATAATTTTTGTTAAAAAAAAATCAGTAAGTTGATATTTTCTCAGTTGTTTTCATATAATCTTTCATGCTATGTTTCTACCAAAAAAAAAGTATTCCATGTAAAATATACAAGTATGTATATAATATGTAAATATGATAAAATTATTGTTAATACGTGTAATTTTTTATGTTTAAAAAGATGCAATTTGAACACAGTTTAAATACTGTAATTATTAATTTCTTTCATATTTTTATGAACTATAACTTTAAAATCAATTTGATTGTAAAATGTTGATTGGACTGTATTTTGAACAATACTATTTTAATAGTAATTGTTACGATTTCGTACAACACGATGTTGCCCGATCGATTGTTCGTATTTCTACGTCTATATTCTGTTAGGATAACGGTCAAGACGACAAAATAAATTCATTTTCAAAAACCGACTACGATCTACTGAATTTCCGTCAACGATCGAAATCGAAAGCAATTGGTCGACGAACAGAAAACCTCGTGGGTACCTTGGAATCGAACCGTTTTAGTCGCGCCGAAAGTATTCCGATCGGTTTTTTTGTATTTTTAAAAATGTATAATTCGAATGATCGCGTATTTTACACAACATGATCATTTTACACAACATCGAAAGTTCATCATTTATTACTCATCAGAATTCATATTTTCAATTAAATATTTAGGCTAGTAGTAGCTGTTGACTCGTAACTGTTGATTGATTTCCTACGATTGTCTTTAATTTTAAACGGTTTATTTGTTTTTATCGTGCAATAAATTTAACGGTTTGCAGGTTTTCAAACGAAAAATAAATACGGATATCAATGACGTGTCCATGGAGACATGACCCCCACCACATTGTTCATATAAACGTAATAATATAGTATATTTTATTCAATTGAAAAATATGCTACAAATTAATGCTTTTAATTCTTATCGATTTGGTTGATAGCAATTTGTCAAAACGAATGTTTTCAAATTTAAATATTTTATCCTAACCAATCGATATAAAAAAAAATATATATATAAGTGTAAATTGTTGCTCATCTTTTGACATTTTATGTCTTTACATTGGCACATTAAAATAAAAAACCGTCACGAAAAAGTGTCCACGAAAAGCGTTACCTAAATTAAGATACCCACTGGGGACTGTCACGAAAAAGCGTTACAGAAAAAAAATCTAAATTGTGACATTTATTTAGCGCAGCAAAAAAAAATTTGCGCGCGGCGAACACACGTAGATGACAAGCGCCAATATTTATTCATTTAAGTGCGTTAAGATATCGTTTTTCAACGATTCTTCTCGCGTCCACCATCGCAACCTGTACAACGATACGGCGGTGGTGGGACAACTTTGAATCCGCTGAAACACAAGTAATCGTTGACGTATATAGCGAAAGTCGATCACGCTCGTAGGTACGTCGCCTGACGATTACCAAGATACCGTGTGTAGTAAAACAGTATCAACCCTAAATTAAACCACTTACCTGACTTGTGAATAAACGTTACGTGTCGCGAAATTGCTCACATCCGAGCGTAGTCTACCCGCTGAAGTCCATCGTGAGGAGAAAAGATACTTATCGTTGATCTAATAATCGAGTTACAACGTTGAGACGTTGTTAAAAAATTTACCTGTACAAAAATGATGATATTGAAAAATGTTTAACTAAAGACAATCAAATTACATAGATGCTTGTCAGATATAGGACAATACCATCTGTATCCCACGGATCATACAATTATTATAAAAATATATGAAAATATCATATGCACCTTCGATTAAATAAATACAATAATTTTATATGCCAAAAATCAAAATAAAAAAATACAAAATTTTGAATCCTGACTTAATGTAAAAGTGCGCGTCGATATCGTCTTCAAACCAAATTTTGCAGCGACCACCACGGCGAACTGTACAGCATTCACGCTATTGTGCGACAACTCTGCTTCACGAATTCCGACGAAACTAGAATAACTGACGACGTGCTCAGAGAATACTAAGATTATCAGTACATATTATAATATACAAAGTCGATGTAAGTGTTCACAAACTACTATATAAAATATAACAAAATTACATCGATCCTGGGACGGTACAAATGGTCAACCGAACTCGCTCTTAGACGCGTTGTCAGCCAAAAACCTTAATATCAAATTTAGTAAATTAACACCGACTGTAAAAAGAAACCAAATAATTCCTGACTCGTGAACAATCGTAAAGAAACGAAACTGCTCACATCCTCATGTAGTCTTTTTAACGAAAACTCTTGCGCGGAGAACCCATATGTTTTGTAGATCTTCTTCATGAGGAACATCGTTGAGAAGTTCTTAGCAAAGTTACCCATTGATAACACATGCCCATATTTTCAATTATTTTTACTCGAAACAATAAAATCACATACATGCTTGTCAAACATATCAAATTACATAATACTAAATATTTAACACAATATTAAAAAAAACCTATATATTGTTTCTTGTCATTATATATAAGAGCACATAAATAACGTATTTCGAAATATTTAGACTTATCAAACTCCACGAGCTGTACAACAACCAGGCAGGGATGCGACAATGCCAATTCGCCATTTCTGGTGAAACACTAGTACCCATCGACGTGTATTAAGGACAGTCAAGTCCGATTCGTACGGTCGTTAATTTTTATTAAAAACTAACAAACGCAAGACAAACACACGTCGAAGAAATGTCACCAGATTTTTTTTTATGTATTCTACGATATCGTTATTCGGCAAATTTACATCGATATTCATGCAACATTTAATCAACGTTCCAATTTATTGCAGATACATAAAATTCGATACAAATATTTGTAAAATAATGCAAAAAAGACTAGTGGTTGTTTGGGTTGTGAACCATGACAGCTATATATCTTTAGTTTTTGGGGACCTAACAAAAGGATGCCTTACCTACCTAACCTACACCTACAGATATATTGTATAGAAAAACGAAGGTATATAAATATATAAATGAACACAAACTTATATTAATTTAACATCGATTTAAACCCTCTGAATATTTATATACAATTTTAATTACATAATAAATATATTTTATAATTAATAATTGTTATAATTTTATATCAATGATTGTCATATAATAATAATAGCAATGATATGAAATTAACAATTTTTTTTATCTAAACTCTAAATCAATTTTCCATGAAAATCCATTAATATAGATCAGTATTTGTTAGTAGAGCAATATTATAGTACAATTTATTTTTGTTTTTTACTAATATAACAAAAATCAAAAACTTAACTTGCTTTCACTTGGTTAATTTTTACTTAGGTAATTTGAATACTTTTAAAAATAATGTAATACTATACAAATTTTAATATTTATATCAACAAATTAATTTTTTTTTGTAATATAGATTACTGTCATAAAAACTACATTAAAAAATATTGGTTTTCTGCTAAATACTTGGGGTATTAAGAGACGTTTGGGATATTATATTGTAGGATACTTTTTTTAATAGGGGAGGGATGAATTGTGATATTTTTATCTTGACCACACCTTGAAAACAATTTATGAGTGCGTTTCTAGAAATTAGTATATTTAATATTATCATTTGTAATTACTTTTTTTAACGATGACATGATCGATGTTCTAATTGTGTCGCGAAGTCTGTTATTTGTTCAACGTTCGGGATGAAAGTGACGTGTGATCGCGGTATGGAAGAGCTTGTTTGTGATATTCAACAGTTGAACTTGTTTTTCAAATTTTAAGAAAAGTTATTACTTAGATTACGCAAATCAAAACGCGATATCCCGCTCTGGTCATCGGTTATGACAAGTGCGGCTTATCGCAGTCCACTGATATATTTAACGATTTCAAGTGAATTATTTTCATGTCTTTACATTAATTCTTAGTAGAGTCGCAAGAGAAAGGGAAAATAAGGAAAGGGTTGGACGATTTACGTGGTATTATTACAAATACTAGGATCTATTTGAAAACTGCCACGTGTATACACGTGCCATCTTTTTGGCTCTTGTATAATTCCAAAAACAAAATAATTAAAATCTTTTATTTTTGTAATTTGTTTCAATATTTATTTCCTGCATATTTATTGCAACCATATAAACTAATAATACACATTAATGCACACTAAAATTCAACGTCCTGTTATGAACCACTGTTGTTCGAAAATATTCTAATGCTAACTAAACATTTTGGGACTGCCGTCGCTCGACCGAATCGGACTGTGCATCATCAGTCGTGTTTCGATGTGCCAACATACATATTGTTAATTTCATTAGTAATTTAAGATAATCTATTATATTATAATAACCGACTCAATAAATCAGTATACATATTCTCACTTCCGGAGTTACGTATTATTTCGCCAGAACCCAAAACACTACCAATTCCTCTTCCAAACGACTCAACCGTCTAACAGACAGGATTAATCGACCTACCCGGCTCAACTGGATCGGTCATAGCAAAGAGCAACGGGAATACTAACCCGGGCTCACAACAGTGCCTATATAATATATAAAAAAATTACATTATAATATATGATAACATAACTATCATATTGAGGGAACTTAAAATATGACATTGCTGGTTTGTACATTTTGAAACTTTGTAGGGACAACTCTTAACGATAATGTTTCAATAATACGTTTCCACAACATCATATAGACATCACAGTGGGATGTTACATTTGCAATACAAATTATGTGTTCCTGGGATGTCTTGTAACATGAATTGCATAGTGGGTTATGAAATAAATAAATTGTATAACACTTATCGCACTATAATTATTGAAAAAGGGTAGTTAACATGATTTTATTCACAAATTATTTTAAAAAACAGTTTATATAATAATATATATGAAATTCATACATGAAAATATAATATAATTCGACCGATGCACAAATCTCACACTATATATGTTAATTGTATAATAAGTTACGTTGAAAATATAAAATGCTGTAAAACTGTATGTATGTTTAAATATTAACTTGTGTATAACAATTTAATTTTAAGCAAATAAGTGATTGTGTCAAATACAATTTTACGAAAAATTATATTACATCTGAGCAAATATTAATTTACAATTAGTTTCTTAATATTCTATGCATTGTTTTTTACTGTGTTTTGTAGCCGATCGATACTGCAATATATTACAACGTGAAAATTCGAATTAATTGTTTATAATAACAAAACAAAATTAAATATGGTTAATAGTAAACTGATTTTTATTACTATAGCTATAACAATTTCTTTCGTAAGAGCTTATAAATGTAAGTACTTAACAATGATGTTCAACTTATTCCCCTACAACATTTAAACCAGTAAAAAACAATACTTAGATATTTGTCAACATGCTTTCTCATAACTACCAATTTATAATATAAACATTTTTTTCATAAATTTTATATTGCGTTACATAATACAGCTCAAATAAATCAACCTCTTAAAATGAGCATTTTCTTTAAATAGAGATATTTCATATCGACACGATCCACTTGTTTTAATGAAATGTTAGAAACGATTATTTACAACTTTCAGTTGTATATATAACAGGTCAGCTAATACACAAAACAAAAAATACCGGGCAAATTAAATCCAGCGCTCTTAATGAAACACCCTATATTTATAACTTCAGTTAAACAACTTATAAAATAAGTGGATCGTGTAGATATGAAATAACTCTACTTCTGGAAAATTCTCATTTTAAAGGGCTGATTTGTTATAGTATATATATATATATATATTAACTTCAGATAATATTTAATTAGTCATGAATAAATTTAATTATTATAATTTTCAAAATAATTTCAAATTATTCTCTATATAACCTTATACAAAAACATTGATTCATTAATAATATAATCAAATTGTACATAGTTAATAGAAATAAAATAAAATAATTTATGATCACAAAAAAAAAATAGTTTATGGAAATTAGTGAATTATTTACCTACGTAGAGTGTCTATGTCTATATGTACATATATTCTCATAACTAAGTAATAAAATGATACTAAAAACTATTATACATTTGTTATTCAGTGCATTAAAACTTATTCACTAAAATTTTCATGACTCATTTTCTACCTCTAGGCAACATATATGTAAATTAAATTTGTATGAAGACTTAATAACTACTAATTATAAATTACTTTTCTTTTTTAATATTTTAGTGTGTTTAAGTAAGCTTATTACATGTATATATATGCTTATATAATATAATATACTAATATATAAGTGTTATATTGTTTATGATGATATGTAAAGAAGATTTGGAGAAAACGGAAAACTCGTTTTTAATGTTATTTTGCAACTGATTAATATTACATATTAAACATATTTTAATTAATTAATATTAATATAAAAACGTATATTTAGAAACTTATAAGTATATAATATGCAATAATATTATCCTGGAGTATACCTTAATTTAAGCTTAATAAACCTCATATATATTTGAAATAAACAAGACACAATATATAGTATTACTCAATATGAGTTTTTTGTTATAAATATTATGTATAAGTATGGCCAGCTATTATAATGTACTTTGTAGCAAGTGAAAAAATAAGCTATTATAGTGCATCCAATACGTTTGGTTCATATATATGTATGTATATATACATATCGTAAAAGTATATTCCAATCTATAACTACATCACTATATTATCGTATTTATAACATAATGAAAATAATTTGAGCCTTATCATAAAGTATATACATAAAATGTTTGTCCAAAATGAAACGTACGAATATTAACTATGTATACATACTACGTTTAACATAAAATAATAATATAAAACTAATTAAAAATGTATTGATGATTTAATAATTGATAAATACTTATATAATTGTATATTTCTATCAAAATATAATATAAAATTTAATTATGATTTAGAAAATCTGGTTGATAATGGATATCGTGGTGAGTAATACTGTATTTTTGAAATTTAAATTTTAATATATTTATGTTATACCAAAAATGTAGAGCACAATCCATTGAAATAAACTTATAAAAATATAAAGACTATAAATTACTTCAACTTCAATAATAACACAGTTATCAAATACATATTTATGTTAACAGTTTTAACCAACGCAACTCTATTATATATATCGAGTTAACAAATATGTATTAAAATGATTGTTTTTTTTCCATCGTTTAGTGGAGTTCGATAAAACTCAAGCCTTCATGCACGCATATAAAAATCACAGTGAGTCTTTAAAAACAAAATCATTTCTAAATGCAAATACATTTTTTAAAGAATTTTGAATAGTTATGATATCGTAAAAAAATATATGAAATTAAGATATAAAATTAAATAAAAACCATCAAATATTCGTTTTTAATGAACTTTTTCACATTGTTTAATCTTGTATCATTTATAACTGAAAAATATAACAATATATTTTAACATAAATTATTTTTAATAGTTCTTCCTGAAAATATGGATAAATTGAAAAAAAAAGGTTGATTATTTATTCTTAATAGATTTACAGTTTTAATTTATTTTGTTATAAGTTTCATTTTATTCAGATAAAAACACAAATTATTATTGATATTATAATTAACAATAAAATAATGTATAATCGTAAACATACAAATATTGCATAATATATCGTTGTACAAGCCAAGAACGTAAAAATATTTCTACGCGCACCCGGACAACAAATAAACAAACATCATGTACAACAATAATAAGTAAACAAATATATATATATATAAAGAATGAAAAGTACAATCTAACAAATTAAATTTAATATAATAAAACACATTCAAACTATCATCAGCTATTAGAGTCAAAATAAAAAAGGATTAGTTATTAGAGCTAATCCGATTTGAACAAAAAATATTTAATTATTCGCTAAAAATTACGCGATGACGTCGACAATTTTCACATAACTTAAAACAAACATACGCAACGCAACGGTGATTCTACAACAACACAGGAGTTTGCTCTCTTTCATAATATAAATAATTCATGAAAACAGATAATATAAAAATAATACAATTTAATATAATTGGCAATTAATTTCGCGATATCTTAGGCACAAACAATCGTCATAAAATAAATGTAAAGAAAAACGCCTTTGTAAACAAATATATTTTTTAGATTATGTATTTAATTATCAAAAAGAACTTATTGAAAGATTTCTTATGGGTTAGTATCGTTATTGTGAATAAATAATATTTCATAATGTATATTTAAGTTCAAATTTATAAAATATTTTATTTAAAAAAATGAATAATTAGGTATCTATAATTAATACTTTACTAATTTTTTTATATATACCACTATTATATAAGAATTGTGTTCGTTTATTAATGGTGAATATCTAACACCTAATACGTTCTACAACACGTAAATCTTTTTTTGATTTTTTAATATTGAAATCGACTATATTCTTGCGTGCCTTTGATAATGCCATGAAGCTTTCGAAAAACATGAGCTGCAATCTTTTATTTAATCAAACATCCTTTTTTTTGGAGGGGTGGATGGGACCACCCTCCACCAGGTTTTACAAATAAATAAACATTATTACAAAAATATACAAAATGAACGTTCAACGGCGCCCACGCATCGCCCCATCCGCACACCATCGACAGGATGGACCCACCCCGTTTTCTTTTGCCTAGCGCTTTTCGCCTCTTTTTTGGTCGACATCAGCGCCTCCGCAAACCGGAAAACCGCGTCCCACATTGCCGGAGACTACAACATGCAGGAAACGAGGTCGGACGGTAAAACAAAATCACCGATCTGTTTGACGAGCACCTCCCGGTCACTTTTAAACGCTTTACAGCAGATCAGAGTATGATAAGCACTGTCCTTCTCTCCGATGTTTAACCCGGGCGGTCCGCAATGGAAACATCCTGACGATGAGGGGCCGTGGTTCAGTATGAATACTGGTTATGACGTCCATGACACATCAGCAGCTGAGTAATGCGGAACGAGACTTCTCCGTGCGACCTGTTTATCCACTGGCCAAGAAGTGCCCGAGTTAACCCGCGACTGGGGGTTTCAAGTGCCGCACTCTCCGCATCCATAGAACTATAGTATGATTTCTCGGTAAGATAGGGGCGGCCAGTGGTTCCTGTTTTTTGACTTCTCTTTGCCCCCCCCTCCCGGGGACCCATGCCCGTCTGGCTTCTAACGCCTTTCGATGCTCGAGAACTAGCAGGTCGATGGAGATTTTCGCATGAAGACCGTTACGGTGTCATAATAGACCGTGCGGTATACCGAGATACACCTTATCTCTTGTGGTATATGCCAGTCGTTGGGCCACAACCAAAATGATGACGTTCCAAGTGTCACGGAGAACTGAAGGTGCTCATTTCTGAGTGCCACAAAGAAGCATGGAATGCACGTTGCTCACGAACTCTCGTCTCCTATCCTCGCTCGGACCGCCGACATTCGGCATCAACATTCCGAAGGCACCCTTTACCGCTGAGCTTTATTATAACACATTAAATCTAATTAAATAACTAATTTAAATATTACAAAGTAACTTAATTAAAAATAAATATGAATAATTATGTATATACAATTTCTAATCAGAAAATATTTTATTATACATATTAACAATAATTTCTTTAAAATCATACAAAATATAGCGCACAAAAACAATTTAATATATATGTTCAAAGACCCAATGACATGGTGTAAAGAAAACTTAGATGAATTTGGTTCGTATTTTCTTAATCATAAACGAATGTAACATTATGTATCCATTTAAAAGCTATAATAGTGTCATTAATTATAATCACGTTAGAAATACTAATACTGATGTTAATAGGAAGTAGGGTAATGCTATTCAATCTTCCTGAGGAAAGGTGTAGAAGTAAGATTATAGTCAACATATTGTAATAAATTTAATAATCCTTATACAGAAATTTATTTTCATGCATTTTAAAATATAATATTTGTAAAAATATTTGTTTTAATAGTATTCGAATAATTCATTGTTTAAACCTATGGTGGATATTTAATCTCATAAAAAAGTAGTTATTATACTTGTTCGATTCAAAATACCAATAGCTGAAGAAACTATATCTGCGTAGAAGTAAAACTTTATTTAGACTTTTTTAAATTAAATGTCAACAAGTAAATAAACGTAAGCTGTTCAAAAAGTAATGTGAAAAACGCTTTACATAACTAAATGTTTATTGAAACATCCAAATCAACATGTTCCTCTTCAAAGTAACCCACTTGAGTTTTATACAATTTCCTACAGTTCTTGTTATGTTTGGAACACAAATGACAGGATATTTTCGCTGAGCTTTTTGCAGTTCACCTCCACGGCGTTTATAACCTCGTGATTTGACTTGAATCTCCGTCGCAGAACTTCCTTTACTTCTAAAAATAGCTAGAAGTCGCCAAGGGCTTGTTCGGTATTGTATGTTGGGTGTGATACAATTTGAAGTTTTCGTTAAAAAATCGGCCAGCGACGTGTGGACACAAATTATCATGATGCAACAGCATTTCTTCGACTTTTTTTCGAAAATGTTGAATAATATTCTCCAACGTGTCTTGATAATATACTACTGTGACTGTGTGACCTATAGGTACCACATTTTGGTATATAAAACCGTTGTGGTCGAAAAAAATAATTATCATAACTTTGCCCATGCAGCGAATATTCTTTGCTTTTTTTTGGTGGCAGCGACTTCGCACTTTTCCATTGCAAAATCTGTTGCTTTAACTCCGGATCATAATAGCACATCCAGAACTCGTCCATAGTTATAACCAGGGTTCGGGATATATAGCACTTAAAAACACGACAATAAGCGCTAAAATATGCACTTAAAAATTGTAGAATATGCATAAAAAAATGTAAAATATGCATTTAATATATTTATTATTTTATTAATAATTATTAATTACAATTATTAATGAAACATTAAAAATTATTAATTACAATTATTAATGAAACATTAAAATTTAAAAAAAAAAAAATCAAATAATTGTTAACTTGTTTCTTGAATTTCCAGTTTTTTGAATTTTCTTCGTCAACTATATAATGATAGGAAAAATTAAAAATCAAATTTTTCATTTAAATCAATAAATAAATAATTTTATACAGTGTCTTACCTTCATTATTACATTGAATAATTAAATGTGTCCGCAAGTTTTCAAATGTAAATGATCTTCGATTGTCAGATAACAGAGTTTTGTATGATGAAAAAGACTTCTCGATATCTACTGAAGTGGTCGGTGCATGTTTAAAGTAAACAATGTCGTTGCGTGAATAATCTTCAGGAAATTGACTCATATCCGAAATTTCATCTTCTCCTTCTAAAATGTTTGATATTTTCTCCAGAATTTTGAGACCTTCATTCTTTTCAAAAAAATTTTGTAGTTTTAAAAGTACTGCCATTCCTTGAGTTCCTTTTAATGATTGAAATTTTGATTTTACTTCTTGAATTACAGTAAGTGAATCAGCCAATGGAAGGTTTTTCGCTTGTAATTTTACAATGGCCATTGTAAGGACTTGAAAATTACTTTTAATATAAGCCAAGTTGTTTTCCATATCCATTATCCATTACTTGGTTGTAAATGTTGTCAATATATCCTTTTCGTAAAGTAGCTTTAAATAGAATACTTTTACCCGTATATTTTTCTAAAAATGAACGAAATCTTGTGTTTGAAAATTTATTAAACGTTATGTTCGCGGCCACCATTGCGTCGCATAAATCCTTATTAAAATCTGGTTTGGTTGGTTGATTGGTTAAAAGTTGTTGTGATATCCTTTGAACTTGATCTTTTTGGAGTTTGGTACTTTTAACGTGTTTTTCAGTTCGAATGTGTTGGCTTACGTAAAACTTTTTTTCGAAATTAATCTTTAGTTCACAAACTTTGCAAAATAATACAAACCCATCAGTAGATAATATTTCAGATCCAAATTCAGACACATAGTTTTTCAAGCGCGCACTAGTGGATTGTTTTACTTTACCCATTTTGAGTATATTATGGACTATGGTTATAAAAAATGTACACGAGCATAAACACGTACGCGAATACACCACGACGGATAAACGTTGCGGACTGAACAAATAATCGAAATTATTAAATAACTATTATCGCCCTATTGGCCGCCAGCCGTCCGAACTATGTTTACCAAAAGAATCTTTAGTTTCACTGAACGTTTTATAAAAACATTATATTATATAATTATCTTATCGCCCGTATCGCAACATATTATATAATATGTTGCGATATGGGAAATATGGCCATCATATTTTCTAAAAATAAAGTTATTTTTTCAACACGAAAATTATAGGGAGTTGTAAGTTGTATAATATAATAGGTACATAAGATTGCATTACTATTTTCTTTTTTTGATCGGTTGAAATTTTTAAATTTGAAAACTTGAATAATTTTCCAAAATATGCAAAATAAGCACAAAAACGTAAAAATAAGCACTTTCCTGCAAAATCTATGAAATATGCAAAAATATGCACATTCAAATTTTAGATTTGGTATTACGGCATTGAGAAATAAATTTATTTCGCACTCTGCTACATTTTACAATAAATAAAAAAAGTATACAAATGCTATAAGTCTCGAACCCTGGTTATAACATTTCTAAATTTATCAATTTTCTTGCCATGAAATTGTATGAGCAGCTTGCTACAAACGGAGACGCGATAAGCTATTAGCTCGTCAGAAAGTAAGCGCGGAATTTATAGTCAAAACACGCGCTGCATCGCCAAATCATCGTTTAAAATCGCAAATGCACTACGACTTGCAATGTTTAATTTAGTGACTAGTTTATAAACTGTTATTCATCTATCTTGACGAAAAATAACACACACCGTGTTGATGAGAATCTTGTTAAACGCCACGCTAGGTTGCCTCTCTTTGGCCTCATATGCCACGCTTTCCTGTCCGTCATTAATCGCGTTATACTACTGATAAAATGTTGCATATATCATAACATCTTGCCTATATGCTGTTTTTAACATTTCATAAGTGTCGACTGATAATTTTTTCAATTTAAAACAAAATTTAATTGCATACCATTGCTCTAAGTTCTTCTCTATTTTCGTGACACAAATAACCTTTGAAGCGTAATCCAAATACACTTCTCTAAAACAGTCATAGACATGTGAGTTTTCAACCGAATGTTCTAAAACTTGGAATAACGATAGTTAAATGTTTTCGCTTACACCCGTAATTAATGTTACCACTTTCAATTTTTTTCCCTTCCAGAGGACAATTCTCATTACTTTTTGAAATGCCTATGTACATTTAGTAGCAATCTAGCAATTAATATTGTCTTATATAATTCCATACATACAATTCTATTTGTACTATTAATATTATGAACGTAAAATATTTTGAACAATATTAGTTATACATTTAAAAAACTATTTTTAGAATTTATGAACAATAATTGGTTATCTGCATTATCCGGTAAATATATTTGATGCACATATTAAATATTCAACATCGAAATGACCCTTATGAGACTGTCATTTAAACAAAAATAATTATTGATTATCTATTGTATTACGTCAATATTATTAATAATCTTATAATATTATATTTTAATTTTAATTATTAAATGACAATGTTTTCAATTTCTTTATACATCAAAGTGCATGTATTTTTGTTCAAGAATGTTCTCAGAAAGAAGCTCTAGAAAAATTATTTTTTCGATTAAGTAAGTAGATATGTGTAGTTTGATATTATTGTTACTGAGAGCTTTAAAATTTAATTAGATGAATAACATATATCAAATTTATTTCAAGTTTATTTGATACATAATCTAAATTCCCTTCAAATTCAACGATGATTAGATAAAATAAGGTCGTGAAATGTTTAATACAGATTTCTTAATGTTTGTTTGGTGTTCCCTGAGGTTAATTTCACTTTCATCATTTTGTATGTTATATATTCTATAAAAATATGATTATCCGTTATTCAAACTAAAATTTCAAAAAGAGTACATTTCATAATTCAACAAATTGTTGGAACTATTTTTTCTTATCGTATCTACTTTGAAATAATAAATAATTTGTACTATTTAAACAAAACTAATTACGTAACCATAATTATACGTAAATCGGATATATAAATATATCCAATGTTCATTTTGCATAGGAATATATGAAAATAGAAGTCCAATGAAAGGTAAGATATGAAAAACATAAATAGATTCTTAAATAAAATTATAAGATCACGCGAAAATATTTTTGCCAAAGGGCTTTATTTGCGTTATAAATTATAGTTACGTCAACAAATTATAAATTCGCATTATTATTTTTGAAAAGCAATTAAATAATAGAGCAAAACAATATAACTAAATAGTATTGATGAAGACATTAAAAAAACTATCATTTATATTTATAATATGACGTGGTATTTTATCAATTCATTTAGTAAAATACCAATAATAATATGTTTTGTATTGGCTTAGATATGCAAATAATGTACTTTGACTACGTTAAAGATATTATCTACAACTATGTTCGTATGTATTATAATAAAAAAAAAGTTATACATATATTACAAATTTCAGTTTATAATTAGTATATAGTCTTTTGAAACTTATAAATGTATTTGTTAGATTATGTTATAAAGATTATTGAAATAATAATTAGTTTGTAAGGGAATATATACATTTTAATACTTATGGTAAAATAAATTAAAATATAGTTGATGTGTTAACCGAATTCCATTTAAAATACTTATATTAATAATTACATAAAAATAATTAACATTATAAATATATTTTTATTTCTCTTCTCTAAATAACTATTCTTTAGGTTTTTGTTCCAAACAATGGCATTAATGAGCAGTATTATATTTCACTTATTATCGTTGTATATCCTATTCACTTTGGTTTCATAAAACACACGTTTCATCATTCATCCCATATTTTCTATCTTTTTGTTAATGATTCGCTAACCTTTTTTTTTTTTATTTAAATTGGTGTACGGACGGAACTACCTTAGCACTACTGTGCCCGTACCCCATCATTTATTTAACGTTCAAAAAAATATAAATTACAACATGTTGCAATACACATTTGGAGGAGCTCTATCCCCTCAATACTTGCCATAGGCATACATTATACTCTTAACTAATTTGGTTATATTGAATATGTTATTATTTAATGCGGCGCTTCTTGTTGTATTTTCCGCTCTTCAATCTCCCTTGTCCTCAATATGTGCACCACCTTGATAGTGATCACCTCCCAATCTTGCCTTGATCTCAGCATCAATTCTCCGATGTTTCCAGCGTTGATGTTATCCACCGCTAAAATTGCACATACTTCCCTCCCCCAATTGGCCCACGCATCGCATATTAGCACTGTGTGCTCGGCGTTTTCCTTGTCTACTCCACATATGAAGCACGAATCAGTCTCCCTGGCGCAGAATTGATTAAGGTATGTGCCAAAGCCGCTGTGACCTGTCAGAAACTGGGTGAGATGGTAGTTTACTTGTCTAAAGTTTCCAGTAAAGACCATCTTTTAATATCCGATATCAGTTTGTATGTCCATCTACCATTATTAGTCGTGTCCCACTCTTCCTGCCAGCGATATAGCAAGATGACTCTTGCTTGTTCTTTACGGCTGCCACCGTACATGTCAGCCCGTTTTTGTGCCAGGAGCATAAAAGTTGGCATGTTTACAATTACAGCGCCTGCAGCGTATGAAACAGTGCGGTAGCCACTGCGAACCCACAACGTAGCTTCCTGTAGACGGATACCATTCGGTTTATGGCCAATTTGTTATTGAATTTTGTTCATCTTGCCATTGCAGTAAGAGTGATATTCAGCGTATGTCTGTTCGTCTTTGGTTCGTTCTCACGAATATTTTATTTCGTTTAAGTTATGTATAATGTGTTATATTTATATGACTAGTTTATACTTTTTGTGGTCCCGATGATTAATATCTTTTGTTTGTGGTGATCTTTCATTATCACGTTTTTATTCGGATAGTGGGAGATTTATTCGATAATTGTATTATGTCTTAAGTATTTTTATAACTCGTGAATACAGTCGGTGTTCCGAAAGAAGAAATCATTAATATATTTTTATTTAGAATAAAAATGTATGAAATAAATTTGTATGGTATTGTACATGAATACATGCATACATAAAATGTACAATCTACTAATTATGATTATAATAGTGATATGTGTGCATATCATTACAATACAAGCCGTTATTTTGAATTATAAGAATTTTGATTGGATATAACCTTAGCGGTATTGAGTACATATTAGAAATGTATATTATACAGGGTGTGGCAGGGAAACATCCCTAATTTTGAAAGTAAATTTAAAAAAACCAAAAAATGTTAGAACGATACATTATTTTGGATATCAAAAGAGTACAATTGGAAGTTTATTTTATGTGGTTCTAAACAACATATCATTCAAGTGATGTCCTTCATTATCAATGAATTGCTGTAGTCGTTTTTTGAAATTCTGTATAACTCTGCGAAACATCTCTTGCGGAATGCGGGCAACTTCAACACATATTGCATGTTTCAAAGCTTCTAAGGTCTTGGGTCGATGTTTAAACACCTCACTCTTGAGGTAGCTCCATAAAAAGTAATTACACGGAGTTAAATCTGGCAAGCGCGTGGGCCACGGAATGTCACCGTACCGAGATATCAAGTGCCCGGGTAAGATTTCTCTCAAAATAGCCATCGAATTTTTAATAGTATGAGCCGTGACACCATCCTGCTGAAACCACACTAGTCCCAAATTAATCTGTTGAAGTTTTGTGGTTTAAGAAATTGTTGAATCATGTTTACATACCGCTCAGAATTTAAGGTAACTGCATAGTTGTTCTCTTCAAAAAAAAAAGGCCCAATGATGCCTTTACTGCTGATTGCACACCAAACTGTCACTTTATCACTATGTAGAGGCCTCTCATAAATTACGTTAGGGTTTTCAGCACTCCAATAACGCATATTTTGTTTGTTAAAACTTCCAAAAATGTGGAAGTGCGCCTCATCACTAAACAAAACACATGCATCTTGAGGCAAGTTTTGAATCAAAGTTTTGCATGCCTGTAATCGATTTTTCCAGTCCCGTTGTGAGAGTTCTTGAGCGATGACTATCTTGTATGGATGGAAGTGAAGGTCTTCGTGGATAATTTGACGCACAGTACGATTAGAAAGCGCTAAGGCCGATGCATGCTTTCGAACAGATCGCTTAGGAGACTGGAAAATCGATGTTCTTACACGCTCAATGTTTTCTGGAGTTCGAATGGTATTCTGAACCCCAATTATTTTTTTCACAACACTACCACATACACGGAAGTTCTCCACCCATAACAAAGTAGATTTTTGGTCAGGAACAGCATTTCGGGGGGGGGGGGACTTGATATTGAGTACGCAGCGTGTGCTGCACCGCAACGATAACTTGTTTTGGGAAAAATACGTCTCGACAGCAAAAGCGCGTTGCTCATTCGACCAAGCCATGTCTACGACTAATGATGGCACTACCGAGAATTTCCCGTAGTACTGCGTCATTAGAGCTTATCACAACTCCTCCAACACGTCCCCTCCCATCATAAGTTTATCTCAAAAGTAGGGATGTTTCCCTGCCCCACCCTGTATATTACAAGAATAAACAATGTTTTATAAAATGTCCAAAAAAGGAAAAGGTGTCGAAAATTTTCAACTAACCTTAGACAAAAGATATATCATTTTCAAAATATATATATTTACTTTAATATAGTACATAATATATATTATCTAATTATAACATGAATATAGTATTGCCAATTTTGTGTAAACTATATCATATATATTAATCACTACCACCTTCATTCATCATATTTATATAAGCGTTAAATTTGTGAATTCAAAGTTCATATTTATTGTTTATTATTGTTATTTATTTAATATTTTAGAATATACCAGCGCAAGAAGTCCGTTGGATTATTGCAAGAACATAAAATCACCTCCAGAATATGTAATTTATTTCAAAGAAATTAATAATTTTGAATTATACCATTATTCTGAGAACACAGTTACACTTGCAGAGCTACCTTCTGTAAGTCAAGATGAAATATTTAATGTAATTGAAGAAACTGCAACTTCATCTGATGTAGATAAAGGAAAAAGACAGAAATTCGATTAAGTTTAAGTAAAAATAAAATTCTTTCTGAAGAGGCAAATTGTTTAACTTTGCAAATAATTTGCTATTTTATTAAACTAAATTATCAATGATATATTTATACTTAAATACAAAGAAAATGCGTTTAAGAATTAAAAATATAGTACATTAAAAATTCAAAGAAAACTATTTTATGTTTATTATATTTTCTGTAACTATTATGTGAATTGTATAATCAATTTTTAAATAAACCTATAATATAAAATATAACCTATACATGTTTTGTTATATATATTGTGAAAAAATTGGAGAAAAATATGTTGTTTTATATGCTTTATTATAACACTCGTCGATTCAAATATAAATATTTGATTTTTTTAACGTTTTACCAATAGTTTCCAAAGCGTAAGAGAAAACTACACAAAATTGCAAAAACTGGTAAAATTTGTCTACTTATCAGTGTTCGATATGAGCAAATATTTAAATTGAATAGGTGAATTTGTAATAGCTTAAACATTTAATATTTAAATAATATGTATAATATTCAGTGGTGACCCTATATTAAATTAAACGAAAATTATTATTTTATTTATAAATGCATGAAGAATTTAAATATTTATTAAAATTGGATCAAGTAAAAATTACATATATCGCACCGCGTCGTTCAAATAATAAAATCATTATATACTATTATTATTTTCAACTATAATTATTTTTCCCTATCTTGAATGATACATTAGCTCCTAGAGCAGCGGTTCCCAGGGTGTATTTGGTGTACCGCGGTGTATTTGCAAGGGCAATGCGCCGCTGACGGTTTCTCTGGTCTAAAAATAAATTACGATAAAATAACGATTATGATTATGTCGATTAAGATATAACTTAATGCTAATATGAAAAATAACATATTATCATAAACGCAAGTATTTTATAAACGATTGCCCGTATCTGGTGAAATTTGTTTTCGTATAAGCATAGACTATTGAATACACAGATAGCCCATGGTGTAGGAAAATTCAGCTACAAAAATTTTAATTATACGAATGCTCGATATGTGGCGCTGTTGTAATGTACAAACAATATTTTTCTTAAAATGTCGACGTTCGTGTGGATCATTTGTTGTGCGGAATGCGGCAAATACGGGTCGTTTCCTTCTCACCTCCCAATCATACTGATGTCATTTTCCGCGATTAGATTAGTTAGATAGATTATAGCAAAACCTTTTATTATAAGTGCGTCCATTCTATTTATTTCCGAACGTGTATCAAACATCAATAATCCTATATTTTTTACCACAAGTCATATTAAAGTAAATAATCGTTACCGGAAATAATATATATACAATTCTATATTAGATTCTGAGCAAAGCAAAGAAGTTATTTATTAGTTATAATCAATGATTCTATTAATAGCAGAGACAACCAAAATAGTAGTATGAAAAGGAGTATACAAAAGCCTCCGCATTTGAGAATTCCTCCGTGTTTGTGATTTCCTATGCCTCCTCCACCACCTCACCCATAATAAAAAAATAATTTTTAATTTTTTAATTTTTGACTTATAGCTAGAGTTTACAATCCGATCTGTATAATGTATTATGTAAACCTACGAACAAATAGTATTCACTGGTTACTGATACACATAACACGGATCACCACGGGTTTTTCTTCTGAATATAGAACAGTAATTATACTTTTATTTTAAAATGTCCCATGACAGCGTTTTTATTAAACACAAAAATATACAGATACATAGTCGGCATGGAGTCATTTCCTAATCGTAAACGATGGAAAAAGTGCGTGATGTAAGCAAATGTTTAGCCGAACTTAAGACATTGGGAGGATCGACCAAGAGTTTATATACACATTTGTCATCGAAACATAGTGTTAATGTTTTATCTGAAGGCAACTGTTCATTGCCATGGCCATAAATAACTGGTAGAAGAGAATATGACACAGCCACCAGCTAAACATAATTTAGTCAACTATTTTATTAAAAGTGATACACTAGATCATGTTATTGCTCGAAAGACAGCTTTAGATGTTTTCCCATTTATTATTTTTATAATTTCTAACGATTTAAGACAGATATTAATATCCAAAGATTACTCTGATTTACCAAAATCAGCCGTGATAATTCGAAATCGTGTAATACATTTTAGTTTTACAATCAGAAAACAAATAACTAATGAATTGAAATAATTAAAAAACGATTTAGTTTAACTTTTGATGAGTGGACTTCCACGTCTAATAAGCGTTATATGAATTTTAATGTCCGTTAGCAAATAATAACATTGTAACTTAGGTCGTATTTGAGTTAATGGTTCAATGACAGCAGAAAAATATACTTACGTATTGAAAGAATGACTGGTTGAGTATGATATTTTACTGGAAATAGATATTGTCGCAATTGTAACCGATGGACCAAATGTTATGTTAAAAGTAGAAAAACATGTCAACATTGAACACCAGCTATGTTTCGCACATGGTACTAATTTAGCTGTTTGTGATGTACTTAACAATAAAAAAAATGTTGGAGATGAATTAACTGCAAGTGATATAAATGAAGATGATGATGAAGATTTAGACATTCCAGATTCAGGATTGATTATTCTATATAACGTATATTTACGTCTCTCTATTATAGTTAGTGTCAATATAGTCGTATTTTGCATATTGTAATGCCTAATTTTTCATAGTTTCACTCATGATGATGCATCCCGCCCCCACCCTTTTAGATCATTATACGATATGGATTCAATAAAATTAGGTACAACGTGATACAAACACATTAAATTTATCAAATCTAACGATTTTTATCGCAATTAAATGAAGCTAATAATTACTTGAAATTTGCAATTTCAACTCAAAAAGTTCAAACTTTAGCCAATATGCGTAGACTGAAGATGATGTCCCAGAAACCTGATCTTAGGCTAACTGGAAACAGAAAAGGCTCCCACAAAATATCCAAACTGGAACCAAACGATTTTCAAAAAAAAATTTATTTCGATCCGGCCTATTACACATCGCTGATGAGTCGAGGGTGGTTATGTGCGCAAAGAGTTATTGCCAGCGGTGCCCATAATATTATTTTACGCACCAAGCCCATAAAACATAAACGTAAAAGTTGTAAACATTATTAGTTATGAAATTTATCAATTATTTTTTAGAAGCTATGTATAGCAAATGGTTATCTTGAAAACGCAAATTGTTTAACTTCATATTAATAGTTTGCTATTTAATTAATTTAATTATCTATCTTCTATTTGCAATTAAACTAAAAGAAAATGCGTTGTAGAAAACGAAAATACATTATATTACAGATTATAAGATAACTATTTGTGTTCATTACATTTTTTGTTACTCTATTTGAATTATATTATTAACTTGTAAATGAACATATAAAATAATATAAAACCTGTATACATGTACATATTTTGTTATACTATAATTGTGAATAAATAACAATACGCATGGCATTGTGTGTTCTTTGACCACATCCGTAAACGTAAATATAAATGTTGATATATCTTTATAATGTTTGTCAAATGATAACAACTCTACAAAATTGTGTACATTTTCTATCCGGCTCTCTTTGAGATATTGAGTTTTAACGGTTTACTGTTACTATGCTTCATGACAAGTCATAAGAAATCCTACACAAATACGAAAAAATATGTTTGTGTATCATATTGTGTTTTCTATTATCTGAGCGATGCAAAGATTGTATTTGTTTTATAATAATGCATTATTTTTTTCATTTAGATAGAACACTACTTTGCGTAGAAGTTGTGCTTGAATGATATATAAATTCGTAACTAGTAATTAATTTAATTGTTCAACAATAAAATCAATATATTTTATATTGAAATCAATTAAAATTAATTTCCCTGGCCTTTAGGATTCAAACACACGTAGAAAATTTATTCCGTTTATGCGAGAGAAAGTTTGGACGATAAATTCTAAACGATTAGTCATTTCATTTTTTTTTTAATTTGGATAGAGATTACTATTTTATATATAAAGTACCATTTTCCCTATTAGTGATCATAAGTTGCTACTGGTAATTTTCATTAATTCACATAAATTTTTAGCGTTGCTCAAGTTCATTTGTTTAACTAAAACGTTAATCATTATTTTCAAAGTAAAAAATAATACAACATTAAAAACGTTTGTTTAAATAATCCACTTGAAATGGCCTCTATAGTATCAATAGTCATTGACCAATGGTCATTATTTTGATGTTATCACTGCTGTAATTTTTATACATTATATTATATTATAATAATATAATAATTTAATACATTAAATATTATAATATTATATTAACGGATTTTAAGGTTTTCCTCCTTTCCAATAAACTAATGGAAAAAAAAACTACATCATAAAGTCGTATAACCTAACCTAATTTCTTACGAGGAATAACAAGTTTATGAAGATGGGTTCTTTCAGTATTGTTGTTCATGTTTTTAAAAGATTCAGCTTCATAACGTTACGTTTTCTACAATATTCATACAATCTTCACACCCATAACACTCTCATATTTGTTCTTATCAACTTCTGTGTAACGACAACAATTCAATCGTTTAAGCAACTGTGAGGAATAATATTTTACAAAAAGTTATGTTAGAACATCTGAACAAATATTTTTTAACTGTTGTATTTAAATACTATAGCATTTAATCTCATATTGTGCTTTGTACAATAATCGATCGAAACTATAATAAATTATAACGTGAAAAATCGCATAAGTTATTAAAAAAAAAACAAAACAAAATAAGCATGACTACTAGTAAACTGATTTCAATTACTTTAGTTTTAACAATTATTTTTGTAAATGCTGATATAAGTAAGTGCATAAAGATGATTTTTAATTTATTCAGCTTGAAACATTATCCAGATAGTACATGTTATAATGGTTTTCTCATAACTATAAAGTAATACTTCAAACTTTCTATTTATCATTTTTTTATTGCGTTCTCATATAGAGCTCACACAAATCGGCCTCCTTAAAATGAGAATTTTCATGAAATATATATATTTTCTATACATACGATTCATTTATTTTAATTAGATGTTATTAATTCGATTATTTGTAACTTTAAGTTGAATGTATTATTTATGAAGACGATTAACTTCAGATTATATTTTAATAAATCGTGCATCAATTTAATCATTATAATTGTCATAATCGTTTTGAATTATTCTGAATAATAATAAAAACCCATATACAAAACTTGAATACATTATTAACGTTATACGTCGTAATCAGAACCGATACAAAATTCAATTACTACGCAACCGAATGACGTGGCATTACACATCACTAAAAAAAAGCAAAATAATTAGTTTATGGAGTTTCGTGGTTTATTCGTGTTAGCGGTCACACTGCGTAATTGGCCTCATTTTGCCCGAGTGTGCCGGTTGATCTGGTACTCCGCGAATGGTAACTGTCATTGTCGGAGTGTGATGCGTGTTCTGATGGTTTTTTTTGAGTGAAGCTGTTAGTTTAAATACAAATAATTTTATATTCAAATGATGCGGAGTTGTTCTACGTATTTTTGTTATTGTAGTGAACTAATTTTGTTAAAGCAATTAATTGTATATGTGAAATATTTAATGTATTATTCGATTTCAACATTCTCTCATTACTACGTACTAAACTATAAAAAAAAATAAATTCGTCCTACAGTGGATTAATTAATCAGTCACTATAATCTTCTTCACTCTCTTTCTATCTTTTGGAATTTGACGATATATATGTAAACTAAATTTCCATTAATACTAAATATCTACAAACAATTAATAATCGTTTTCTTTCTCTTATTATAGTCTGTCATGGTAAGCGTATTGATTACATATATATTAATTAATATTCCGATTTCGGAAACGTTTTGTTTATTTTTTTTTTTTAAATAAAGTTAAAATTTGTGTTCGCTTGCATAAGATATTTTTAATTATCTATAAAATTAATAAAATATTATAACTTATGATAACATCATCAAAAAGCTCTAGACAAAAATTTCTTTTCTGGGTGTACACTATATATCATATCACTATTTGCCGATATGCTACTACAACAAATCATCGGATAAATTATAATTTTTGACAAAGGTATCTCGATTACAAAATGTAATGTGAAAATTGTTAAAAATAATCTATTATTTAGTGATATTATGTAAAGGAGAATTGGATAATGTAGAATATTCAATGTTCGACTACGTTTTAAATGTAAATTATTTATGATACGTATTCATTATTTTTATATTAATAATTATTATACAAAAATACATTATTAGGAACTAAAAAATATATATTGTATAATAATATAAAATTCGAGAATATGTATAAAGTGAAGGGTAATAAACAGTACATATAATCGAAATACATAAGACGAAATGTATGGTATCTCTGAAATAGATTTTTTTATTATATAAATATATACAATATTGCATATTAACTACTATTAAAAACAGTATAAATACTGTTAATTAATTGTATAAGTTGATATTACTATCATAATGTAATGTAAAATTTAATTATCATGTAGAACAACTGCAAGATATAGGAGGATTTGATAGTAAGTAATACCGTATTTTTAAAATGCAAATTTTAATATACTTATTTAATATCGAAAAAATACTACACGTTCCAATTGAGTAGAATTGTAAAATTATAAAAACTATGAAGTACATGCATTTTAATAACTACCCAGTTACCAAATGCTTATTCAGGTTAATAGTTTTGACCAATGCTCAATTATATACATATATATATATATATAATTTTACATACATGTTTATAAATGATTGTCTTTTTTTCTATATTATAGTGAAGTCCAATAAAACTGAAGCCTTTATATATGCATATGACAATCTGAGTGAGTCATTTAAAAACAAAATACTTCTAAATGAACTATGTAATATCAATTAATTTTGTATTATTTATTACTAAGACATAAATTTTTACATTTTAACATAAATTATTTTTATTAGTTATTCCTAAAGATGCAAATAAATATCCACATAAAGGTTAATTTATATTTTTTTAACAGATTTAGAGTATTTATTGATTTTGTTTCGTGCCTCTATTTCAACAGTTAATGAATAAAAATTGTTGTCCATTTTATAATTTAGAACACATAAATTTATAATCGTATTCATAAAAAAATGTAATTAAATATCGTCATTTAATCAGTGTTTAAACCGATAATTTAAGGCTATCTAAATATATACGTATGTACTTTTTAGAAAAATTATTTGCCTATCAAAAAGAACTTCTGAGTCTCTTCATTATAGGTGTGTGTAATAATATAATATAATTATTTATTCATTAATTCTCGTGAATAAATATAGCTTAATAAAATAATTATATTAGAAGCTTTTAAAAAACTTAATTAAAAATAAATTTGTATAATTAGGTACATGAAATTGCTAATTGGAAAATATTTTATTACACTTATTAACAAAAATTTTCTTGAAATCATACAAATTATAGCACACAAAAAGAATTTAATATACATGTTTCAAGATCCAATGACTTGGTGTATAGGAAACATAAAAAAATTATCTGGTTCGTATTTTATTAATTATAACAAATGTGACATAATGTATCCAGTGGTTGAATTAGGAAAAAAATAGTAGGAGTACTCTGAATGCTTACAAAATAATTGCGTCCTCAACACATTTTTACAAACGGTGTAGGTACTCGAAAAGTTCATCGTTGCTGTCTGTCACATTTACCAATAACTCTAGCGTGGAAAATAAGGTAATAAATAATAACTAATAACGTTGAGTTTATCTTAATTCAAAAATAATGCAAAATACAAGTATAGGTAATTAATAGACCAATAGTGGCGTTTATGGGCTGACAAATAGTGAGAAAACCCATAGTCCATAATTTAACTCTGCTAGTATATTATGGTGACTGGCGGTTATATTAAATATATTATTTCGTCAATATATCAATATTATTTTATATTTGATCGGCTGTGGAAAAGTGAATATATTCTCCCACGTTTCTCTTTAAAAAAATAGTAGAGGTACGCTCAAATATTTGGAAAAAAGTGGGTACTCAGTCTGCCTGCGCCCTCTCCCCAATTCAACCACTGGATGTATCCATTAACAAATTATTATAGTAGTTCTATAAAATATATTCACTTTGAAATAAACATATACTTATTATGGTAGAATTTAGTAAGAAAAAAAACAAAACACTTGAGGAAAGATGCAATAGTAAGATAATAGTTAACTTACTGTAAAAAATTTGATGATTTACATACATAAACCCATTTTCGTACATTTTAAAAATAATCCTTTATAAATATATTAAATAACTCGTATTTATACTTATGGTGAATAGTAATTATCATAATAAAAAAATACGTAGTTTTTATACTTGTACGGTCTAAAATACAAATATTTCTAGACTGTATGAATAGAAATTAAACTGTATTTTAACTTTTTTAAATTAAATGTTTACACGTAAATATACTTTGTATCAATTAATAAATATTGTGTTACATAACTGTATATATATATATATATATATATACTCGTATATACATAATATATATATATTTTAATATATAACATTAAAAATAAATTGGAGCATGAGTACGAATTGCGAAACTTATACTTTATTTTTTATTGTTATACAACAATCACTACAAACATAGTGTGAAAGTTAATTTCGTTTTATTATTTTTGGTTGTGTGAATTGAATATTTAGATGTTTTTGACAGCAACTTTTGGCTTGCGCGTGAACAGCAACATGATTTTTATTTATATTTAATTGAGCCAAAAATGGTAACATTATTAAATTCATTATTTAAAAATGTTGTTGTGAATTAATTATTTATTTTATTATACAACGACATATCGTTTTTTTACCAATTAACTAAATTTTAGTTACTACCATTTGTCTATAGTTTTAAGTTTACACACACACAAGTACACATATACACTTTTTATCACTAGCACTATTTGGGTTTTGCTCGACAAGCCCAGTCACTATCTTTCAGTCGCTACACACAGCATTATACACCGCTGGTGAGTAGAGGGTGGTTATGTGCGCAAAGAGTTGTTGCCTGCGGTGCCCATAATATTATTTTATGCACCAAGCCCGTAAAACATAAACGTAAAAGTTGTAAACATTATTAGTTATACAGTTTATCAATTATTTTTTAGAAGCTATGCATACCAACTGGTTAGATGAATTAATCGGTAAATATATTTTGTGTACATATTAAATGGACAATATTGAAATGTTTTCGGTAGTGCGCGCCATCATAATCGATATCGATTATTCGATTATTCGAGAATATTCGTGACGAGTACCTTAACGTGAAAGCATTGACGTAATAAGTCCCACTGTAACTATTTACGCGATTGCAAAAGATGCATACCACCCATTCTCGACCACGCGTCACCATTTCGTCGTTTGTCTCACTTGCAATAATCAAGTGGCCTGTATTATTTTGTATTGCTTTCTGTGGAATATCAGTCTATATTTATTCAGATTGTGGAACCATTCACGTTGGGGCTAACGGGTCAACTCAAAACACTGTTTCACGATATCGCCGTACAAAATCAAGTTATATCACACATTCCGTGTACATGGCATTTTAATCCTCTAGCCGCACCACATTTCGGTGAGTTTTAGGAGACAGTGATAAAAAGTTCGACGTTCTATTTGATGAAACCAGTGGCAGTCAAACAGGGGAAGGATGAAAGGATATATCCCCCCTCCATAATCTTTTTATTAATATGTATTAGTTTTAACAGTATGCCGTTTATTACTTATTTAATAACAATAAAAAAACATATTATTAAATAATAAAAAGGGGCACTGCGTTCGCCTCTGCACAGATGAAGTATTGGCAAAAAAAAATAGATTTAATAATTTAATAATAATAAAACTATTTAATAAAGTGAACTTGTATTCTTAAATTATTACTTATGTTTTCAATGGTCAAATTTCATGTTGAAAAATCAGCCTCGTCCCCCCCATGACTAACTCATTTGACCGCCATTGGATAAAACACATTATAGATATCAGGATTACGTGTGAAATATAACGTAAGTTGGTATCTCAAACCGAAGAAATTCTAAACTCATGACAGTTGATTCAAATATCTACTCACCACACAACTTGAGTGTCTTGATGCCAAGTCATTTTTCTATTAAACAACCATTTCACTCATCTCCCAAGCAATACATCCCCACTTTCCTTTTAAAACTGACTCAACAGATGACAGTTCATTTGTCAGTACTATCAGTCATTCTGGAAGAAAACAGCCAGAGAATACTTGACCAAATTTCAAGGTCACCAAGAATGGTTCATACGATTTTAGATATACAGCTGTCGGAAACATGTAAATTGTTAAAGCACCTAAACGACCATCCACCGCATGATATTTAAGTAAATATAGGAGGTTTACTCTAGAACGGACGGGACCGTTCCTATTATATATACCAAGGTCGGGTTACTTAAGCATCTTATTGTGATACTTGTCCAATTACTGGTCAAACATTAAATTCCTATCACTTTCTATCAATTTCTTCTGTATTGCAATATTTGTATATATTTTGTTTTATAACTTTAAAGCAATTATTTAAAGGGACATTTCATCTTGGAAGCTATCGTCTTTCGATGAGGAAAGAATATTCTGTTTAATATGCCATCATAATCGATAACAGTTTTTTTTTAAAATAAACTCTCCTTCGCACCGCCATACAAAAAAAAATGCAACGTCCCGCACCAGTCACAGCAATGTAGTAATTAGTCCTGCTGTAACCGTCTACGCGACTGCAAAAAGTGAACGCCGTCCGTCCACGGCTATACGCCGCCATTTCACGGCGTTTTCTCGCACCGGCAATAACCACGTGGTCCGCACTATTTTGTATTCACCCACACACGATAATTATTACATCATTCATGCCAGTTTTCAGCTCATTTGCTTTTCTCAATAGCAGCCATTGCTACATTGTGCAATCGCGCATCTCAACTCGGTCGAGCTTTCTTTTGTTTGTAATATCATTCCTTGTTAATTCTTTTTGTCTACAAAATTATAAACAAATTGTCATCATCTGTAATATACATATATTCGTTATTTATTGATACCAGAATGACTGTTATGAGATTGAGATTTAAACAAAATTATATTATATTGACTTAATATAATTAATAATAATAAATTTTATTTAATAATTTAAAAATAATAATAATTTATTAATATTAACAAATATTAATAATATGAATATTAAGATATATGTTTATATGTTATTTATTAATTGAAAATTAATATTGGAATTTTCTTTATAAATCAAATTGCATGTATTTTTGTTTAAGTATGTTCACAGGAGAAAGCATTAGAAATTTTGTTTACGCGATCAAGTAAATAAATTTGTGTAATTCGTTATTATCGTGACACTAAGCCTTTAAATGTAATTAGATAAGGAAATATATATATATATATATATATCAAATATATGTCAAGATAATATGATATATAATCTTAACGTCCTTCAAAATCCATGATATGATTAGATAAAATCAGAACATAGGGTTTTAAATATAAATTTCTTAAATTTTTATTTTTTTGAATTTCACTGAACTTAAAAAAAAATCGTTTTTTTGTTATTTAAAATTACAATTATTATTGATCCAAATTAAATTTTCAAATAAAGTACATTTCATCAATAATTTTGAAATTATTTTTATCTTATCAATTAAACTATGAAATTATTATTTAAATAATAAATAATTATTCATATTCCATCGACACTAATACCATAATCTCAAATATATATTATTCTTATTATATAATAATGTCTTTATCGTTTTTCTTTATAGAAAGAGATCATGAAAGAGCTATGGTAAAAGGTAAAATATGAAATACCTAACCTAACTTGTGTTTTATAAATATATACGTTTTAAACACTGTTGACGTAAGTAAACTAAATTCAAATAATAAGTTTGAAAAAGCAAATATATATTAAAGCAATAAAAGAATGACCAAATTTGTATTCATGAAAATATTTTGTAAACATTTAGTTAAATTTCAAATATTACTTATTATTTATATCAATCCAATTAATAAAATACCAATGATAATTTATTTTGTATTTGTGTAGACATGCAAAAGTATTACATCAAATACGTTAGAGATATTATCGAAAATCATGTTCGTATGTATCACAATACAAACCAAAAAATTAATTAAATTATTACAAATATAAATTTATTTAGAACATATAATCATGTTAAACTCTGAAATGTATAAAAAAATATTGCTAAAAGGCATCATTAAGTGTGTACGGGCTGGGAGCATAAAGTGATATTACGAGCGCCTGGATACCAAAACTATATGAAATATTTAATTTTCAATATGACTAAAGAAGGACTAGTGTGTATTTTAACCTACGTAAAAAAAAAGGAACAATACTAATTAATTACTTCAATCGGTTGCTGGTATAATTCTAAATGACTAAAAGTAAATATTGAATTAAACTAGAAACCACAGCAAACAAACATGACAATTATCAGAAAGACAAAAATATATGTAATCAATGTGTATAATAGTATAAACTTATATAAATAAAATAATTGTACGTAATAAATGTAATGAATAAAAGAAAAAAATACCCTAATTGTCCAATAATTAACATAACAAAAATAGACACATAATTTTGACGTCGACTGGCCATGTTTCTGAACTATGTAAATTGAACAAATTATACAATACAAATAATAAAAAAAATATATGTAAATAAAATTATTTAAATAATAATAATAGCTTTAGCTATTCGAGCCATATGTATAAACTTGCAACAATTAAAAACTATACAAAATGATGAAGTAAAAATAATGATGGCTATTCGAGCCAATATGTATGAAATTATAATAAAAACTGGTTATTAGAGCCCACAACAATTCGAGCAGACCGATGCAATATGCCGACCAATAAAGTCACTAACAAAAAAACTCTATAAAAAATTTCAATAAATAAACATGACGCGTACTGAAAACGATTTTTGAGCACAAAATCATTATATAATGTGCACACTTAACTACGACATAACGACGACAATAACAGCATTGACCTCTTATAATAATTGTAATTAAATAATAAATAATAAAATGATCTTAAATAATTCTTTATAATTTGTTTTTATAAATAGTATAATTAAACAGTCTCACTTGCATATCTGTAAATTTTAGACTGTAACCCTATATGTAACCTTTCACTTTTGGTTTATAAAACACACGCTTTATTAGTGAAGCCCATTCTTCCTATCATTGTTTAATGGTTAAATTATTACTATTTTTTGTTAATTTTGATGTTATTTTTTTTCATTTTCATTTTTTCCGATAATTAATATGATTATTATTTTATGTATTCTTACATTATTAATATATTGCTTAACAATGTATGCTAAGTTTAACATAATTGTTGAGTCATAGTTTACCTAATTTATACATATATTAAATAGGTTCAATCAAAATTTAATATTAATTTTTTTAGAATATACCAGTGTAAGAAGTCCGTCTGATTATTGTAATGACATAGCATCACCTCCAGAATATATAGTTATATACAAAGATGTTCATAAGGTTGAATATTTACCTTATTCTAAATTCACCATAACACTTGAAGATATACCTTCTGTAAGTCAAGATGACATTTTCAATGTCATTGATCAAGATCAAATTACAAATTCATCTGGTGTAAATAAAGGTAAAAGGAGAAACATCGATTATATTCAGATAAAAGTAACATATTTTTTATAAAGACGCAAATAATTTAACTTCATAATAATTGTTTTCTATTTAATTAATTTAATTATCTATCTTCTATTTGCACTTAAACTAAAAGAAAATGCGATATAGAAAACGAAAATATATTATATTATAGATTATGATTATTATACTTAACCCAACTCTTACATCTCATCCCGCGCAAAGATGACGAACTGGACTTTCGCGATATGACTCGTGTTGCGAAAGTCCATCGCGTCGATATAGGTTTTTGCTCTACTTTCCCGACTGCCAAACGGAAACACCTCATGCCGTGTTTTTTTCTTTTACTAGTTCATAAATCTTTTCTTCCTTTACATATTTATTTCCCACGAGTGTCAAAAAACCACCCAATAGGGAGTAGTTAAAAATTCATATTTTATTGTCACATAATAATAATATTTATTTTTCGTGGATTTTTGAACAACAAACTCGAGACCAATAGATTTTAATGTAACATAATTCGCATTCGTCTTTAACTATAACAAAAATGTAATGAATATGATTCCTACTCAACTGATTTGTATTACTTTAGATATAACATTTACTTTTGTAAAAAATTATGAGAGTAAGTTGACTATACATTTTATGATATAATAAAAGGAACCTGAGTTATTATATCCCCAAAATAATGTTTAATTTATAAACAAAAAACGATTATCACGCAATACTTAACACTTAAATATTCATCACGTAATAAACTACGATATAATAAAAGATAATAATGAGAGAATCTATGATTAATAATATAGTAGTGAAAATAGAACTTCGTAGTTATTTAGCATATATAAAATATTTTATGTGTTATGCGATTTAAATATTTCCTCATAACAACGTACTAAACTAAAACTAAAAATTCGAATCAAATATAAATTCGAAGTTCAGTGCATTAGTTGCGAGCTCATTAAAATCGTTACGACTCTTTTTCTATTTATCGGCATTTGATCACAAATATTTGAATGAAATTTACATGAATATAAAATATTTCCGAAAAATAAATGATGGTTTTTTATCTTTTATTTTAGATTGTAAAAGTAAGCTCATTAAATAATTACATATATATTAATAAAAAATTGTAATATACGAAATATTTAATGTTTAATTATGTTCTAAATGGAATTGTGCAACTAAAAATAAAATCTTTATTTTGAATAATATTATTGATTTTACTACACTTGTATTCATGACTTATGTACATATTTTAGTTTATTGATGTATTATTGTCATTAAATATAAAAACCAACTTAAGTCATTTAGTGAATTACTCTCTGATTTGTGTTTCCTATTCCTACAAAATAATGTATAGTAAATTAATTTTATCTATTCATTGCAAAATTTAAGAAATTAAATATTTCATGAATATTGTTAAAAATCATTATGAATTAATGACAAACTCTAGATGTTTTAACGATCAAATGTATGTTTGATATCGACATTCTAAAATGAACAGTACTAATATTAATTTTGTAAAAGTGTTTCATCAAATAACACAATACAATCATAATATTATAATAAAGAAAATGTATATACATTAATATTTTTACTTTAATATAATATAAAATATTATTATCGTATAGTACAACTTCAAGAGACAGGAAAATTTAAGAGTTAGTAACACTTTTCGTCTTTATATTAAATATTTATGTACTTATGTTATATAGACAAAATATAGCACATTCCATTTGAGATGTCTTCAACATATGAAACTAAAATTATAAAAACTATGTATATATAATTAAGGCACTCAGAAGCTAAGTCGCTTAACTCCATTAAATGAAATTTTTCAATACTGACAGTTAAAAATATTTATTTATAAAAAACTAAAATATGTTTTCAGTATATTTTTAATAAACTCGTTTATTTTCTTACAATTAAGGGTATATAATTAACATTTTATAAATACATACAAAAGAATTTAATTTTTTAATCCAACCATGTTAATACTCACAATTTGAAAAAAGATGGAGTTAATCGGCTTGGTTTCTGAGCACCTTAATTATTTGAGTTTTTAAACTTACACAGATACCTGAAGTATTTATTTGACAAATCTAACCAACTTGGTTTAATTATATATATAAATATACATAATGTTTAGAATTTATTGTCTATTTGTCTTTGTGTAGTGGACAGTGATAAAATAGAAGCCTTCGAGTATGCTTATAAACATTTAAGTAAGTAATTAATAAACAAAACTTTTTTAAATTTGAAGTTAAGCCTATTTGACTGGGACTTTATTTACTGGGATAAAACGCAAGAGTACTTTGAGCGTACGTATAATTATTTGTGTGAGTAATTTAAAATCAAAATATTTCTGTTTCTAAATTTATATTTTCGAGCATATTTAAAAAAAAATAGTTCTTTACATATTGTAACAATTAACACTCGTAAAATTATTTTTATTATGGTACTTGTAATTATTTCAATCATTTTAAAATTATGACAATTGTAATAATATAATACTGGACAAAATAAAGTACGCACTTCGAATAATTTCACATTTGTGTAAATAAATCGCTAATCCTAACAGATAGAATAAAATTAATTTAAAAAAAAAATTCTATATCTACTTTTATTTTTTAAATGAACATTTTTTTTAAAAACATTCAAAGCTCTTAAATAATTTATTTATTTCCAATAAATATCACATTTACCTTGGACAAAATAAAGTATGCAGATGATTAAAAGAATATTTTAATATTTTAAAAGAGTTCCATTTATTAATAATTTATTTTTTAATACTTTGTATGTACTCCTTTTGCTTTTATAACTGCTTATAAACATTGGGGCATACTTTCGACGAGGTTCCAAATGTACTGTTGGTCAACGTTTTTCCATACTTGATCCAAGGCTTCAAACAGCTTGATTTTTTTTGTTACATTTAGAAAGGACCAAAGGTTTTCAGTCGGATTTAGATCTGTCGATTGTGCAAGCCAATCCAACAGTTTGATTCGCGAAGTACGGAGAAAGGCAGTAGTTTTACAAACAGTATGCTTTGGGTCATTGTCTTGTTGAAAGATAAAGTCATCCTCTAAACCAACTTTTAGCAAAGACTCCTCCAAATTTTCCTGGAGGATATCAATGTACAAATCTGCTGTCATCATGCCGTCTATGTTAACCAGATTTCCCAAACCTGACCATGCAAAACAACCCCATACCATGATACTGTCTCCTCCTTGCTTGACTGTTTTTTGGACATTTTTATCTAAAAGCTTTTCACCAGGCCTTGACCAGACACGTAATCGCTGTGTATAATTGAAAATGTCAAACTTGCTTTCGTCACTCCAAAGAATATTTTTCCAGAAATCCACTGGCTTGTCGAAATTCCATACGTTTGACTTTATTAACCTTCCGAATTAAAGGACGACGCAGTGCAAAACTGTTTCTCAACCCAACTTTTCGAAGTCTTCTGCGCATGATACGTTCGGAAATATTTAACTGAATGTTTTCTCGGATAACACGGCTAGTAACAGTTGGATTTATCTTCGTTTCTCGAATTATCCTGCGATCCTCGACTGCATTTGTCTTCCTTTTTCGCCCGTGGCCATACTTATCTGCTACTGTTCCAAGTTCTTGATATTTTTCCCAGTTTTTCCTGATCGTAGCTTCACTTACGCTATAATTCCGACCAATTTCCCTATTAGAAAGACCTTTTTGTCGGTCCTTAAGAATTAAATTTCGAATTTGCACAGAAATTTGTTTAGTTTAGATTTTTAGAAAATCGACCGTACACCTTTTAGTAATACTAAAAATTAACTGAATGACACTATTATTCATTACAATAAACACTACTATTATCCTCGAACGGATTATTCGTGATCTTCCATGTAATAACCACAAAGCATTTGTATCAATTATATCATATTAATTATTTAAAAGAAATTATTATGGTCACACGAATTGGTTTGTAATAACGCGAATTTTACGTTAATTATACATGCTTACCAATCGATAATGAACGATTTACAGTTATTTTTTCTGTGAACTGTGTACAAGTATCGACTAGTAGTTCGTAAATGTTTTTAATGTGTATAAAAGCATTTTCGTAATAATTTGTGTACTTAATTTCGGTACTTTGGCGAATTAACCGAGAAATTCACTTATTCGCAGTTGCCATGTCATCCTAATCTATAGATAATTGAAAGTTGTGCTATTATAATAACTGTATTTTTTTTAGTTGTTACCGTGTATAATCTACCATACAAGTAGTCTATATCTACTATATGGGTACAAATAGGTATACGAATATATTTTTATTGCTACAGATAAAAAACACTCCCATGCGTACTTTATTTTGTCCAAGGTAAATGTGACATTTTTTGGAAATAAATAAATTATCGAAGAATTTTGAATGTTTTTATAATTTATTCAGTCAAAAATTAAAAATAGGTATAGAAACTTTGTTTTTGTTGGAAATTATTTTATTTTATTTGTTAGGATTAACAAGTTATTTACACAAATGTGAAATTATTTGAAGTGCGTACTTTATTTTGTCCAGTACTGTATATATGGAAATTATAAATAAATTGGAATGCAAAATAATCAAATTCCGTTCATTAGCAATCATTTTAATTAAAATTATTCACTCATTCTTTATGACTGAAATCTTAATCTATAAATGTTTACAAACATTATTTCTAATAGTTACTCCTATAAACGACACGATGTGGAGGACATTAAGAGGTTATTTCATTTTTGTTTAAATATAAATAATGTATACTCAATTTTGTAATATGTTGGTTTTTCTTCAATTTATAAATTATTGAGTTATTACTAATAATGTTTTGTAGAATAATTTTTAACATATAACTGTATAGCTATATTTCAAAAATATTGAGTAACATATTTTCATGTGCTCAGTTTAGAAAAAATTAATTACATATCATATGTGCCATATAGGGATTTTAATTCAATATCAAAAAGAATTATTGGATAAATTCCTTGAGGGTATGTATGGTTATTGTGTATAATAAATGTAATAAAAAAAATGGTACCAATAATCAGGTGTGGATTCAGATTAATATTACGGGGACGGAGGGCGCAAAAATTGCACATTCAAAAATAAAGTGTGTGTATTCAATAATAATTTATATTAAACAGTTATATTATTATGTTAAATACAATATTCTAATCTTAATAATCCTTCAAGAAAAAAGAATTGATATTGCGCTTATATCCAAAACCTACTTCACAATATATAACAATACATAACTTTTACCTCAACCTTCCAGGCTACCACTCCTACCAAACCAATCATCCTGATGGTACAGCCGACGCAGCTATCTATGTTAGATCAACACTCACATCCACTTCACTTCCCATATACCAAACAGACCGCATTCAATCTAGTGTAATATCAATAATAGTTAATAATATTCCCATATCTATCACTGCTATTTACTGCCCTCCCAAGCATAATATATCTCCCAGCCAATTCACCCACTACTTTCTCACACTTGGCCATAACTTCATAATTGGCGGAGATATCAATACCAAAAATATACAATTGGGATTTCGTATTTCAAATCCTCGAGGAAATTCTCTCTTATAATGTACCTCGCGTTGAAAAATTCAAGTTATCTCACCTACCAATCCTACATATTAGACAACTTCTCCCAGAAAACTAACAGACATCTTAGATGCATTCGTTCTAAGAAATGGAAGAAAATTCCCAACAGCCTTCATTTTCAAATCACAAAACCTCTTCGCACCATGCTCTGATCACGACCCAATTATGATCTCTCTAATCTGCCAGCCAACTAATCCAACGCAATCAAACACCATTTCATTTTAATATAAATTGGATACATTTCCAAAACGCTATGTTGGAAAAAACTAACCTGAAAATCCGATTAAAATCAACCACTTAAATTGGTGACGGAATAAACCTTATTACATCCAATATACAAACTTCCTCATGGGAATCAACACTCCCTCTACGACCACAGAAATCTACCACGTTTCTCCCTTTAAATATTCGAATTCTCCCTGTACAAAAACGTCGATCTCGTGGTACTTAGCAAAGAACTAAATAGCCGAGTGACAAATGCTTCTACAACGGACTTGCGCAAAAACTGAAACATCTCCTAGCCATTTACAAAAACAAGTCCTACACCGAGTACATAACATCACTTTACTTTGGAAGGCAACCAAACAACTCCTTTGCACTCGATATCTTCCTACTATTTTACGAAACAACAATGGTGACTAGGCACACTATGACAAAGAAAAGCAAATATTTTCTCTAATCATCTTTTCAATACTTTCCACCACACAACAATTTTCTTAAACCGGAAAAAATTAACGAAGTCCAGTCATATCTCGATGCTCCCTTACAAATGTCCCTCCCTTCTAAACCTATTCCTCCCGATGAGGTCCAATATGTTATATCTAAATTTCCCCGAAAAAGGACACCCGGGTATGATCTAATAAGCACAGAAATAATTAAACAACTCCCAAAAGAACTAATTCTGCAACTAACCCACATTTTCAATTCAATGCTAAGATTATCCTATTTCCTTATATTATAGAAATATTCTGTTGTTATCTTAATACTCAAACCAAAGAAACCACCAGACTGTCCATTCTCTTACCGACCAATTAGCTCTTAACAATATTATTAAAAGTATTTGAAAAACTTCTTTTAAAAAGGTTGTTAAATTTTATTAAAAAATCTAAAATCTTACCAAACTCACAATTCGGTTTTCGCAATAATTACACTACAATTCATTAAGTTCATCGTTTAGTAAACAAGATATCCTACTCACTAGTAGAAAAACAGTACTGCACTGATGCGTTCCTAGATGTATCCAAAGTGTTTGATCGCGTCTGGCATGCCGGTCTAATATTTAAACTAAAACTAATATTACCATCCAATTATTATCTTATACTAAAATCTTACCTAGAATACTACCTTTTTCTTAGTACGATACAACTCATTCACTTCTCTCCCAAAAAACATTAATGCTGAAGTTCCACAAAGCGTAGTAGTTGCTCCTTTATTATTTAATATATTAATTTTTGACCAACCCACTCTACTACTCTAGTTGCTGACTTTGCTGATGACAAAAATATAATTGCTAATAGTCACGATCCCAGAACTGCCTCTTTATACGCACAAGAACATCTTATCCTTCTCGAAAAATGATATAATGACTGTGGTGTTAAAGTTAACGAATCAAAGGCCACTCATTGTACTTTGGCTCTCCGACGGGGAATATGTCAATCTCTCTTCCTAAACAACCAAATTCTACCAACGTAACAAAGTATTCGTTATCTAGGCATTATCAAAGATAAACAGCTTACGTGGTCACCCCACTTACGCAACAAACTCTTATCATTAAACAACCGTTTCCATCTCCTCCGATCTCTGCTAACTTCCAAACATATCAAAATACCAACCAAACTACTTCTCTATGAACTTTTTCTCAAAGCCATCTGGACATACGGAGTTCAACTGTGGGGATCAGCAAAAATAACCAACATCAATCGCATCTAACATTTCCAATCAAAAACTCTACGAACCAGAATCAAAGCGCCTTACTATGTGTCACACTATACACAATGACCTTAATATTTCTCCAGCTTTTAAAGTAGCTAAAGCCCACTACAAATGATTTAACAGTCGCCTTCAAAATCATGCGAATCTTCTATTAAAGAACTTGCGTCTAAAAACATCCCAGGTAATCCACAAAAAAGATTGAAAAGACGGTGGTGTCGCGACTTACTAAAGTAACTTTAAAACCATAAATATTCTCCTGTAAATAATTCAATTCAAAATTCCTTCACTGGAAAAACTCTTCACTTTTTAATGCACGCCTTGTAAATAAATAATTTCACTCTCATTTATTGTTTCAATTTAATAAAACAGATTGTGAAATTGTAGAATAAAAATAAATAAAAAAATCTGAATTACAAAATCTAGTCGTTTATTGGATTTGCAAACACAGCAATCACATCCTCAGAGTTTATTATTATTAAAATATATATATGTTTGTAGAATATAGCTATTATGATTTATAATAATAGGGTTATTATTATAATATTACGAAGAGCATATAATAAAAAGTCTATTCAATCGATCTTCAGATATCCTTAATCCCATCCATGTTTTTATCCGCTGTAAAGATAAAAAATTGCGTCCGACTGATGCAGTGATCACTGGTAATGTTACAAGTATATTTAACCGAATTTTTATTAGGAATTTTTCCTAAGTAAAACATAGTATATGGGAAGGGGGGGGGGTGGCCAACCCCTTCGTCCACCACTGAATCCGCGCCTGCCAATAATAGCATATTGTGTATGGTTAAATACCATATAAAAATATTATTCATGTATTAATTATGAAAACCTAGTAATATTTAACAATTACTAAGACGAATTTTTTGAAAATGTTTAAAAAAAATAGCACACCAGAACCATTTACAATATATGTTTGAAGATCCGATGACTTGGTGTGAAAAACACATCAATAAATTAAGTTCGTATTTCTTGAAACCTATTCAGTTGTGACCTTTTGTGTTCATTTAAAAATGATTGTATTTCTATAAATTATACTTCCGTTTAACAAGACTTATACTTATAATAAAGGACCTCAAAATGAATCAAAAATATCTACTTATAAAAGATGCAAAGGTAACATAATAGTTAAGAACTAGAAAATATTTTAAAATTTTCATACAATAACTGATTTTCTTACATGTGGAAGTATAAACTGATTAAGATTAATGAAGGTTTTAATATGTCATAACTTATGCATATGTGAAATCTTGCCAAAGAACAAAAAAAAGTTTATATATATATATATATATGAATGAAAATAATTCTTCATTTTGACTTTTAAAATTAAGCATTTACACGTTAATGTATATTTAAAATCTAATATTATTTTATATAATTTTATACATTACATAAATATTAAACTATATATTTTTACTATTGTAAATATAAAAATGTAAAATATTTTAACATTATTACCTATACAATTATTAAATTATGTTTAGAAGATATGAATAACTATAAAATGCCTACATTTAGTGGTAAATATTTTGTCTCTACTAAATAAATATCATATTAAAATATCTAAATAGACTAACATATTTAATATTAAAAGTAATCTATAACAGGAAATTATTAATAATATTAAAATCATGTTATTTAAATGTTACTGGAAACAAATATGGACAAAACTAAATAAATAATACATTTTTTTTTTTTTAGAATTATCACGGAATAAAGCACTAGAATATATGTTTTTAAGATGCAGTGAGTAAAATTGTGTAATATATTATTATTTATACTGTAAGCCTTAAAATTATATACAAAATGATTGTATATAATTTATAATCAAGAAAACTTGATATACGGTGAAACCTCTAAATACCGAACACTCTCGGTCGCCGTAATTTTGTCCGTTATTTAGAGGTGGCCGCTATTCAGAGGGGGGAAAATAACTATGAACAACAATTACATATATGATATAATAATTATGAATGTACATATTTTTGTATTAATTGTATGTATGTATAACTACTTAAAATTATGATATTATGTATGTATATGTTAATAATTTTACAAAAATGACATGAATAAAATGATAAAAATTAATATTTATTGAAAAAATCAGTTACTTTAGCCTGTTTAAGACTATGCATTGTATTATGCATTGTCATTTCATGTATTAAGGTATTTTCTAATTCGACCGTTGTGGAGAACAATAAAGTGTACTTTATCTAGATAGAAGAAATATATTTGCGTACACCCTTCACTGTTGCCAATGCCTCCCGTAGACTTCCTATTTGTAGGGCCTCTTGATCTTGGTTCTTGATCATCTTTTTCTTCATCACTTTCTACCTCATTTAGCATGGACATGGAGATGTTCGTATTATCGTTGATATCGGTGCCGTAAGTATGTACTCAATCGTCTACTGCTATGTATTCATTCTCTGTAATGTTATTGTCAATCAGCGTAATGAGATTGCCAAGTTTTTCAGTTGGTGTAAGTTGGTTATCAACATCAGTAACGTTAATACTACAGTGCCTAAAGCCAGATCGCAAAAAACATTTTTTTACTGTCTCAGGTTGAACGTTTTCGTAGCTCAAGACACCCAATAAATTGCATCGTGGTCGTTTTGCTTTTTCTATGACGAGGGGCCGTTCAAACTCACCTAACATGTTGGAACATAAGAGCATAGATAAACGTTCTTTTGAAATTTTTCCTCCACTACACGTTTCATTTTTGAACTCCATAGTTTTATCAGGTAAAACTCTAAAAAACAATCGCGTTTCGTCTGCGTTAAAAATATCGCACTCGGCATAATTGGCAATGATGTCGGGTACTTTTGCTTTCCAATTATTGACTGCCTCTTCGTCAACACTTGCTACTTCACCACAAACTGATTTGAAATAGATGTTTTTCCTTTTCCGAAATTTTTCCAACCAGCCATTGGAACCTTTAAAATCGGTCAATCCATGTTCCTTACTTGCTTACTTTTTTCTTGAAGCATCGGTTCTGAAAGCGGTAAATTTTTTTCTCGTAGTTTTGAAAACCAATTTAACATTTCATTGTCGATGACAGAGGTTTCTGTTTTCTGAAGTTTTGTCCATTTTCGATTCTCTTCTTCATTTTCAGCCCAAGTTTTGTAAAGAGCATTTTTATTTGCTATGATACCGCGATTTGTATTTTACTTACACTAAACTTGTCGGCAAACGCACGAACACCCATATTTGTATTGCACGCTCGAAATTCAAGAATGCCGATTTTTTCTTTCAGACTTAATATTTTTCGTTTACTAGCCATTGCGTTTACTTGCTAATACGATTAAAAATACGTTCATATAATGGAATCACAAACACAACTAAATATAAGCAGGATAACTTCACAGAATATAAACCAGAAAAATGTTTTCATCGACACGATAACGGACAGATAAGATAAACTATAATATGTACATAGTACATATAATAATAAACAATAGTAAGATTAGATTAATTAATTGGATAATTCCATGAATATTCTACATTTAAGATAAAAATTGTCAAAATAAAGTATTAAATTGCCGTAAAAGTGTCCGTTATTTAGAGTGTCCGGTATTTAGAGGTTATTCTATAGAAAAGTGGTGAAAATGTCCCCGTTCCCAAAAAAATGTCCGCTATTTGGAGGTGTCCGCTATTTAGAGGGTCCGATAAAGGATGTTTCACTGTATATCAAAATGAGTACGTAAAGATTTAAATACATTTTTCTTGACATATTTTTGATATTCACTTCATGATGAAGGAAAGGTAATAATTATTCGTAATGTTTAAAATTGACATAGAATTTTGAATCAATAAAAGTAAACTTTCATACAGATTACCTTACGTTTTTATCAAAATATATTTTAAAAACTTTATTTCTTCATTAATTCTATTATGGAATAATTCAACCACTTCCCGAACAAGCTAATACAATATTTATAATATACATTCAATTTATTATATCAGTGGATAATATTGTATATATCATTATTTACATAGAAGATGGTCCATCAAGAAAATATTTGAATGGTAAAATATAAAACACTTAAATGAATTATGAAATTGAATTCCGATTTTACATAATTTAATTTCGCCAAATAGTTTTATATGCGATTTAAATTCTATTTATGTCAAAAATTATTAATTTGGAAAAGAAATATTAAATTATAGCAAATAATTATGTACAATTACAATTTGATTTTTTAAGACATTTCAAAATTTATAAATGATATTTATTAAATATTGTTACATATTCAACTAAATTAATAATATGTACGATTAATAAAATATTACGCCTTTCTGTAGTTATACAGGAAAGTTATTTTAATTATGTTGGATCTATTGTCAAAGATTATGTTCGTACGTATCACAATAAAAAAGAAATATTAATTCTGATATTACAAATATAATCGTTTTTGTTTTAATACATATTAATAATAGACGTTAAAATGAATTTAAAAATAACTTTAAAACGCATAATAAAATAATAATTATTTAAAACGAGTTTTAGGATTTTCGCAAAATATTTCCAAAATATATTTCTAACCGGAATTTACCAAATATAAATTAATTACACATGATTATGATATTATTAATTAAAAATGTAATCACTACATATTTTGATATTGTAATCCACTAAGATACTAGTTTTTCTCTCAATTATAATTTAAACATTACAAACTGAAAGTTTGTTCTTTTTGTTGAATTTTAGACTTAAATAAGTTACTCTAATAAATACATACGTAAAATCTACACTCGAAACGCAATAAGCAGTCATTTTGGACCATGATACTGGCCCACGGTCATAGAATTGGGCATTATTGTGTACATGACCCAAAATTTATTGACACAGTTAAATATATATTGGCATATCAAAAAAAAAATACAAATTATATGATGTAACCATATCAACTGATGACATTATCTAATGTTAAAAATATACATGTATATAGCGTGTCTTAAAAATATCACATATATGTATTGCTAATTATTAATTGACCCCCAGCCTAAAAGCATGTATTGAAATAGTTATCTTTATTTAACTATATTAGATAAAATCATTGACATAACTGTAACTAGAACACTAATATGCAATTGTGTGTTAAATATATTATAATTTTATTTACTACCATATTCAGTCATCATATTTATAGAAATGTTAAATTGATTCAATCAATGTTTAATATTCTATTTATTTATTTATTTTATATTTTGTAGAATATACCAGTGCAAGAAGTCCGTCGGATTTTTGCAATAACATAGAATCACCACCACAATATTTAATAAGTTTTGATGTACATGGAAAAATTGATTTTCATGTGAACCCAAAATATATTCAATCAATTTTGCCTTCTCCTATTTTAAATGAAGACGGATTAATATATTTCGAATAAACTACATCTTCGTCTGTTGTATATAAAATGAAAGGGCTGAACATTGATTAGGTTCAGATAAATTTGAATAATTACTCGTTTTTACGAAGTCGCATATTGTGTATTTCAAAATATTAAATTGCTATGTTATATGTCGAATAAACTTTAAGTATATTATTAAATTATTAATTTATATATAACCAGTATACCACATACATATGTTGTTATATTTGTATTGTAAAAAAAAAAAAAATAAATTACGATTGTTTTTCATAATCATTAACGTCAATATATATTTTTCATTTGTTAAATTAACAATTCTACAATTTTGTGGTTCATTTCTATCCTTGTTTCATAGAAAAACAATTATATTCTTCATATTTTGAAACATATGAATATGCATGAATAAAAGTTTCTTGTCATTTGTATATTCCGGTTGGAAATGGTTTTCACGGTGATCTAAGAATCATATGGTAATGTAGTCAAAATTATAATTAAAAAATAAATAAATAAACTTTTTCCTTTTATAATATATAATATATTTATTTAAACGCAGGAATATGGAATGATATATATATTAGGTTCAAAACAATTGATTAGCGTTAACTTTGTATACTGATTTATTCAGTGGTTATATTGGGGTAGATATAGCGGGGGGATTACGTATCTCTTCTATTTTTCAGATATTTGAGGTAATCAATAATTTTTTTAAAAAGACCACAGAGAACAAAATTTGTTCTCAACTTTTAATTGAATTATACATTACAATTAACTATAGTTGAAATTATAGAATAATAAATTATATAATTAATAGGTATATGTTTCAGTGGGATATAAAAAAAAGACATTTACAATTCATATCGTTAGAATAAAATTATTTAAAAGATTTAGGTTTTTCATCGATTTAAAAGTACTGCCACGACATCTTCGCCTCTCGCTATTCGCGTATGTGCCTTTTCTACACACCATTTTGTTGTACCACAAACATGTAGCTCATCGTCGTTGTTCTGTCGCAGATCTTAACAGCTACCAAAACGACGAAATCCTAAAATTAAGCTGTACCACTTTTATTACTAACCACATGCTTTAAGACAGATCGGCCACATTCAGCTCCGGACCCATAAGAAATCGTCACTCCACATCCCGTGCAGTGTGCACGAAAAAGGATTAGCTTCTCTTTTCCCTCGTTATAATTATCGTATTTTTAACTAGTACCCATTTTATAATTAAGTACTTCACACTAAAATAAATATCATTTCATATATTGTAATTTGGTCTAACACTTAATTAACGCATCTCCCGTGAGATTAGGGCGCAAAAGGCCGAGCGGAAATCGGCCTCTGTAGTAAACATGTATACTGTACACACTTTTAAATAAATAATTGATTTATTAAAATAATTTATTAGTTCATTTTAACAAATACCTTATTTAATAAAATAAAAATCATTGAATTGATAAATTATTAAATTCAAAGTTATGTAGAGGTTGTATCTGCAACGGTAGAGAAACATACTCTTTAACGAATACGAAATAATACATTTATTGTCATTTATAGATATAAAAATAATAGTAGTTGTGTACTGAAATATGATACCTCGTACAATAAAATGTAATTGTATAAGTCCGTAAGCATTTAAACTTTATTAAAAAAAAAGAAACATACAATTCGACTAATTCATTAAAATCGAAAATAGACCTTGGTACCAGTGACTTAGAACTTGGTATCACCGACGAAACAACTTCTGGATCTGTTATAATGCTGTCGGTGAAATTTTAATCGAAATTTCGTTTGTATAATCAGTAATTTTAATGAAATATGTATATGTCACATATCCTAACGGCTTTACAAAAATTTCACATTGAGTACTAGGAAAGCTAGGAGTGCTAGGAAAGCAGTTGGTAGCGAGAACATACAAGGTATTGCGAGCGTGTGAACTATAAACTAACGTTCCAGTTGCCTCGTGTGGGTCTCGTAAGAGTGTGGAACAATGGCGGTTTCTATCTTGGAAGACAAAACGATCGCACCAACTATAATAACATATATTTCCTTTTCTTTTGGAGTTGTATCGTATTATGATTACCGATTGCCCAATACGCATAAAGTGTGTGTAATGATGTATAGGGATGAAACGCCACGTCGACCAATATGCATACGAGTTATTAAATACGTAGAAAAACCTGAATTGTACGTGCATTGCTTTCGGGTACATAAACCACTATTATATCTAATGCAAACAATAAAATCAAAATACATTATTATTAATATCAACGATAACTTTTTCTCCCGTCCCGTACGAATAATAAGCACGTCAAGAATTAATGATAACGCGATAGGAAAATCGGGGGCAATTTCTGCAAAATAATTAGTTATTTCATTTTTTGTTTTTTTAAATTCAAAGATAAAAGACTATTTCATATTAATGTCGCACTCCTCCCACTCATGAGCGACCACAAGCCACCACTGGAGTGGAAGTAGCACTGAGATTGCGACCGGTCACATTGCAACCATGAAACTAAAAACCTAAATATGGTAACGATATGAACATTATTAGTGGGACGCAAAACCAAACAAATTGTCACCAATATATAGTAACAGCATGCACATGCAATTACAAAATACGTTGATATCCGCGTGACCAACAATTATTATTAATATTATTACAACTATTATTACATTGTTAAATAATATACGAAATTTATATATAAAACGGAATGAAAACAATCAGATGCTCGCATATTTACGATCTTTGTAATATCAATAAATCTTTCATTATTTATAACTAATCAAGTGCAAAAGTTTTATGTTTTAAAATTATACGTATATTAAATTATAATCAAGATTTGCAACTTCTTTATAAATCAAAATTTTTGTATTTTTGTTAAAGAATATTCACAGGAAAAATACTCTAGAATGTATTTTTACGAGATTGACTAAGTTAGTATGTGTAATATTTTATTATTCCTACTAGAAACCTTAAATATGAGATATAATCCTAACTTCCATCGAAATTAATGGTATGATTTGAAAAAAAAAAAAGAAAAACTTAAATACATTTTTCTTGAGAATATTTTTGATGATCACATATTTCTTATGTATTAGATAATTAAATTTGTTATGTTTACAACTTCTATAAGATTTTGAATCAATAATAGTTAAATTTCAAACAGAGTACATTAAGTTGTTATCTACCAATTTTTAGAATGTTTATTAATTTATAAATTCTACAATGAAATACATTTTCTCTAAATCTTGTAAATCACTTTACAAACAATTTAATACAATATCGTCAAGTATACATTTAATGTATTATATCTGTGTATAATTTGTTAATGATTATTTACTGCATAACTGATAATCATATTAAAACATATTTAAATGGTGAAATATAAAACACTTAAATATATTCTTAAGCATAATTTTCAGTTATGTTAATACATTAAATTAATAGTTTTATTTGGGTTTTAATTTTGTTTATGTCAAATACATAAATATGTATGACAAATTACACATTTGAAAAAAAATGATTATATTTATGACAATTAAAATATAATCAAATTGTAATTGATTTATCATGGAGAAATTTTGAAAACAATCAATTATATTTATAATATGACGTATTTTTTGTATCAGCACAATTAATAAAATAACAATTATAATAGATTTTGTATTAGTTTAGGTGTTCGCAACCAATCTTCCCTGATGTGACGGGGATCGCGGGATGGGATCGTGTTGCTTAAAAAATATAAATGGGCAGGTATAGCAAAAAAGGGGCGAGTAAATAACACAAAATATTCTATACTTAAGTGGACTGTAATAACAAAAATTAATTTATAACTGTATAACATGCAAATTTCGTAATTGTGTAAAGGCAGTATGGCGAAGATACATATAAAAAAAAACGACAATTATAATATGTCCCCAATGGGCTCACAACTTAAATATATATATATATATATATAATAACAATCATGTAATTTAAATAGAAGATAAAAGAAAAGAGAATAAATATACATATAATACGACCTGATCGCAGTTGACACACGTAGCTAGGTGCTGTTAAAATTACCGTTAAAAGCAAACGAGACCGTTGTACATTAATCAATGCGTAAACGCGAAAACGACGGATAATTAGGTGTGTGCGAAAGACACAAACGTGGACGAATTCCGATAAAGTATCGTTGAAGACAAACGAAATCGTTGAGACCCACGGGTACGAAGACGACGAAAAAGACCCGGAGTGCGCTGAGCAAAAACGTAAGAACTTCGGGTATGCGTCGACGGAATGCACTCCGGCCACAAGACGCAGTGAGTTGACGACGACGTACATCGAGCGTCAGTGTCGCCACTCGCGGTCAATATTAATTACCGAACATACTCCCCGCGTTGGAAGACGCAGACTTCCAAGATGCAGTCCCAGGTTCTTCGAGTCCAGCACAGAATCTACATTTGTTATTCGTAAGAGAAAGAAAAATATTCATACAGCTAGGTATTAAATCTAAACATGCAATAAAGAACAAATACAATTATATACAGTTAACAGAGTTATTGAATATAAACTAGAGAAAAAGAGAGACAAAAGTTTTAGATGTTTTACACTTCCAAGTTGTCTTCGACCGGCAACCTGACTAGTTGAACAACAGGTCGTTTTAACATCCCATCTTGCCCGCGAACTGTCACCACCCGGACTACACCATCTTCTCCAGGATGAAGAGCGTCTACACGTGCCATCTTCCAAATTGTCGGTGGAGCGTTTTGTCGACGAATTAATACTAAATCACCGACTGTAAGGTTAGGCTTTTGGCGATACCATTTCGTTCTACTCTGCAGTGTCGTTAAATATTCGGAAGACCAACGTTTCCAAAACGATTGGTGGAACTGATTTAACAGTTGCCATCGAGTCAGTCTATTAATTGGTACGGATGTCAACTCTGGCTCAGGTAGCGACACGAGGGGACAACCAATAAGAAAATCACCAGGCGATAATGCTCGTAGATCATTCGGGTCATTGGACTGCGGGGTAATCGGTCTGGAATTGAGAACAGCCTCAACGCGATGAGTGAAGGTTACCATTTCTTCGAATGTCAGTATCTGAGCACCGATTACCCGTTTTAAATAAAACTTTGCTGATTTTACAGCCGCTTCCCACAATCCGCCGAAATGCGGGGCTGCCGGAGGGTTGAAGTGCCATTGACATAGTACACTTTTTGAACAAATATCTTGAGCGACCGGGTCTTGTATTACGGAGCGTAATACCGCGTCGGCGCCCTGGAAATTCGTTCCGCAGTCAGAATAAATATTAGTTGGAATTCCACGTCGCGACACGAATCGATGCAGTGCTGCGATAAATGCGGCTGTAGATGCTTCCGACACGACCTCTATGTGTACTGCTTTGACAGCCATGCAAATAAAAATTGCTAAATAACACTTTGTCGAGCGAGCATTACGGCGTTTCCCTTCTTTGATTAATAAAGGGCCCGCATAATCAATTCCCACGTTGCTAAATGGTCTTGACGGACAAATTCTTGCCTTTGGAAGGTCTCCCATTAATGGCATTAACTTAGAAGCCCGATGTCTTGCACATATGACACACTTGAATATGATGTGTCGAATGATTGAGCGGCTAGAAAAAATCCAAAATCGTGCAGAAAGTAACGAAGAAGTCAATTGCGGTCCTGCATGAAGGTGTTGAATATGAAAATGACGAATAAGTAGAGAAGTGACAACGCACATTTTAGGTAACAACAACGGGCATTTGAAATCTTTCGTTTCGTCAGAGTTGCGTATACGTCCTCCTACGCGTATGAGTCCATCGTTATCTATAAACGGTTTAAGACGCGCTAGTGTCGGAGAAATAACAGTATCGGACTTCAACGAAAGACTTCTCATGAGTTCGGGAAACTCATGCGTCTGTGTTACCTTGACAAGTACCTTTAACGCGTCCTGTAATTCTATATGCCGAATGAAACCCGAATAAACTGGTAGACCACGCATCCGAGCTATGAAACGACGCATTTGTACGATCGTTCGCTGTAGACGTGTAAAAGATGAAAAGCGTTTTAACCAATCAGTTTCGAAATCCGGTACAGTAGCAATGTTAACCGCCTCTACCCTAGATTTACATTCTAGTAACTCCTCGTATGGAGTAACATTGACTTCCGCAGGTCCCCAGCAAGTAATGGACTGTTTTAAAAATTTTGGACCATTCCAGTAGATGTGCTGGGACAATGCTTCCTTCGGGTATGTTCCGCGTGAGACGCAATCTGCTGGATTTTGGCGAGTGTTCACATAATGCCAATGACAGGATGGTAATAACTCCGCAATTTTCTGTAGTCGGTTTGTCACAAATACCTTAAATTGAGTTTGGTGGGCTGTTAACCATGCAAGGACCACTGTGGAATCTGTCCAAGCGTGTATATTTGAAATGTCGATCATCGAATCCAGGTTTTGATGCACGCGATGTAATGTTTGTGCCAGAAGTACTGCACCACAAAGTTCGAGTCTAGGGATGGTCACTGCTTCACCCATTTTTTCCGACTTCAATGGGGCAACCTTGGATTTTGCGGTGACTAGATGTACTGTTGGGGGAGCTGCCGCATATTCTAATCGAATGTAAACGACCGCGGCGAACCCTTTTTTTGACGCGTCAGAAAAACCAAGCAGTTGCGCACATGAAGAGTGTTTAATGGGAATGTGCCTTTGTATTTTAACTAAGGAAACACACGGAAGTTCCGCCGCAAATCTTTTCCATGACGCTGACAATTCATCAGAAATGGGTTGATCCCAGTCATAACTATTTTTCCAAAGGATCTGCATAAAGCATTTGGCCCAAAATGTGATGGGCGCTAAGATACCCAATGGATCGTATATCTTAGCTATCGCTGAAAGTACAGATCGTTTTGTCGGAATCGAAGTGAAGGGTTCACTATGATAACTAAAAATATCTACGATTGGGTCCCAGTGTAAACCCAGAATCTTAATAGAATTATTATCTTTTGGATCAAAAGACAACTCTTCCACCCGATTCTCTTTAGGAACGTTTTGAAGAACTTCTGAGCAGTTACTAGCCCATTTCTTTAGTTCCAAGCAACCTCGACCTAATAATTGAGAAACTTGTTGCTGAAGTTCTAAAGTCTCGTCAACCGTTTCTGCTCCCGAAATAATGTCATCCACATATGTCTGAGTGGAAAGAATCTTTCGAGCTGCTAGGTATTGATTTCCCTCATCCTTTTCAAGTTGATGAAGCACGCGTATAGCTTGAAAAGGAGACGAGGCAATCCCATATGTAATAGTCGACAATGAATATTCTACCAATGGTTTTGAAGGATCGTCTCGCCATAGAATATGCTGGTAATCACACTCTGAAGGTGTAATGTTTATCTGCCGATACATTTTGCAGATATCGGCTGTGAACATGTATCTATGCAATCGACAACGAATTAATAAATTCATAATATCACATTGTAATTTCGGTCCGATAAACAAAATGTCGTTCAATGAAACTCCAGATGACGTGCGTGCCGATGCATCAAAGACTACTCGTAGTTTTATTTTATCTTTAGAATATTTTACGACGGCGTGATGTGGAATTATATATTTTGCCGGAGTTATTGCAATTTTCATGTGACCAAGCGTTAAATATTCTTGCATAAATGCACGATATTCGGCATAAACGTTTGGTTCTCTCTGTAATTTGCGTTCTAAGTTGAAAAATCGTGACATCGCCATCGCCCGCGAGTCCCCAAGCAAAGACGAGTTTGTTTTGAATGGGAACGAGACAATGTAACGACCTGTGCCGTCTCTTAATGTAGTTCGACGAAAAATGTCTTCACATTTTTGTTCTTCGGTAAATGGTATAGCTTGCACCACCGGCTCCTCACATTCCCAAAAACGATGAAGCAATTGATTAAGGGAAGGTTCGCATGACACCTTTAAAGATACCCGTGATGGCGGCGAGGGAACGTGACTCGCAGTTCCCACGAAAATCCATCCCAGTGTGGTCTCAAAGGCTGAGGGAAGACCCACAAAATGACGTACTTGATAACCGTTTACGAATATCTGGTTGTATAAATCGGCTCCAAGCAGGAAGTCAATACGACCTGGACGATCAAACAACGGATCGGCGAATGACATATCTGAATACGTGGAACGCATAAGTGGACTCAGAAGCACCGAAGGCATAGAGCTCGTAATTTTTGATAGAACGATAGGTTCACATGTTAATTCAGGCGATGTCGAACTATGGGGTATGAACCTACACGTAACACATCCTTTCGTTTGTATAACAGGACCTTGCGATAGTCCCACTACATTAATATTATTCTGTCGTCTGGTGAGACCGAGTTGTGATGCACACGCCTGCGTAATTGCTGACACCTGCGAACCCGAATCAATTAAGGCTCGAACAGGTGTCCAGTGTCCAAACTTATCGCGTATGCGTATAAGAGCAGTACCTAATACATTTAAGTTAACATTGTTTATTGTACCGACAAGCGCGGATGACATCGGTTCGGTAGACGAAGTTGCAGAGCTATTGAGATCGACGTCGGGTGACATGATCGACGAAGTACAATTTGGATTTAATGGACTATGACTCAACACTGATTTTTGTGTCGATGATTGGTGCTCATTTTTGTCTAAATGCAATAATGAATGATGTCGTGCTGAACAATGACGACATGAATATTTTGATGTACATGCTGACGATGTGTGCAAGGCGCTAAGGCAATTGGTGCACAATCGATATGATTTTACCAACTGAAGACGCTTAGCTGACACTAATTGCAGGAATTTGTTGCACTTATAAATATAATGTGATTTCTGGCAGATAGGACAATCTTTGTGTATAGTATCAGTGGAAGCAACAACAAAAGACGTCCGTTTACCAAATACAGTTTTCTTTTCCATCAGCGATGGGTTTTGTTTAAACGGCACCGACGAAGTGGATACAATTAAACTATTTTGCAGAGCCTGACATCGAGTTTTTATGAAATGTATCAAGTCGTTAATTACCGGAATGGTGTTACCTTTATGTTCGGATTCGAACAAACATTTCGTATCTGCATCTAACGACCTTGACGCAACACCTTATCCCACCTTATCGGGGACGTCGAGCTTATCAAGCGCATTAATATTTTCCTCGAAGGTATCGAGAAATAATTTTAATTCATTTAATGACGCTACTTTTATCGGAGGAAAATTAAACAATTTCTCTAAATGAGCGTTTATTATCAATCGTTTATTATCGAAACGTTCATTAAGGGCATTCCAAGCTACACTATAATTGACGTCAGAAAGTGGAATTGTTCGTACAACTGAACCTGCGTTGCCCGATACAACAGACATTAAATAATGAAACCGTTCAATGTTTGATAAATTGGTATTATCGTGTACCAAAGACTTAAAAGTGTCCCGAAACGCGCACCAACGCAAAAGGTCACCGTCGAACTTTGGTAGTTGAATTTTCGGTAATTGTATATGTGAATTTTCATTCTTTGCTACAATTGTAGAAGACGGCTCATTGACGATTATTGCGTCCGCAATCGCGGTAATAAAATAATATTGTTCCATAATGTGTGTTTCAACAGATGCGTGATTTTGTTTATACTCTTGTTCACGGCCGAGTTCGATTAAGAGGTCAATAATATTATTTTGCTCAACGTGAAATTTGTTAATGATCGATTCTAGATCCCTTTTTCGCGCACGGAATAGAGGAAGAATTTCATCGTTACGTTCGACCTTTTCTGCCAAGTCATATAACACTTGCATTTCTCTACCGTTTGCATCACGTCTTATAATGGCACGTTTCAATGCGCGATGAGCGCGCTCAACGTCAGCAGCAGACAGAGACATAACGGTTTTTAACTATATCCGGCCCGAAGGACCAAATGTTCGCAACCAATCTTCCCTGATGTGACGGGGATCGCGGGATGGGATCGTGTTGCTTAAAAAATATAAATGGGCAGGTATAGCAAAAAAGGGGCGAGTAAATAACACAAAATATTCTATACTTAAGTGGACTGTAATAACAAAAATTAATTTATAACTGTATAACATGCAAATTTCGTAATTGTGTAAAGGCAGTATGGCGAAGATACATATAAAAAAAAACGACAATTATAATATGTCCCCAATGGGCTCACAACTTAAATATATATATATATATATAATAACAATCATGTAATTTAAATAGAAGATAAAAGAAAAGAGAATAAATATACATATAATACGACCTGATCGCAGTTGACACACGTAGCTAGGTGCTGTTAAAATTACCGTTAAAAGCAAACGAGACCGTTGTACATTAATCAATGCGTAAACGCGAAAACGACGGATAATTAGGTGTGTGCGAAAGACACAAACGTGGACGAATTCCGATAAAGTATCGTTGAAGACAAACGAAATCGTTGAGACCCACGGGTACGAAGACGACGAAAAAGACCCGGAGTGCGCTGAGCAAAAACGTCAGAACTTCGGGTATGCGTCGACGGAATGCACTCCGGCCACAAGACGCAGTGAGTTGACGACGACGTACATCGAGCGTCAGTGTCGCCACTCGCGGTCAATATTAATTACCGAACATTAGGTTAGGTTCAAACTATATTAAAAATATAGTTTGAAGCGTTTACCATATCAATTCAATAAAATTATACAAACTCGTAAAATTTCAACTGCTCTTAAAAGCCAACAATATTGTTCTGGACTCTTTTTAGATATTGCTAAAGCATTTGATAGAGTCTAGTATGAAGGTCTATTGTACAAACTTAAACTCTTCCTGCCAGCTCCCTATTATCTCATTATAAAATCATATTTAGAAAATAGATCTTTCGTCGTGCGACAGGGTAATGACTTATCACATATTCACCCAATTTATCCCGGAGTTTCAGAAGAAAGTAATCTATCTCCTGATCTTTACAATGTTTTTACATTTGATATCCCCAAAACTAATGATACACTTCTTGCTACATACGTCGATGACACTGCTATTCTCACCACTAGTAAGGACTCTATTATAGTTAGTCAACTACTCTAGAATTACGCAAATAAAATTGACATATGGGCGAAACAATGGAGAATACAAATCAATTCCGATAAATCAGCACAAGTCACTTTAACTTTAAAAAAATCCCGTCAAGACTGTCCACATCTAACTACGAATAATATTTCTATTCCTCTATGAGCTGAAGTAAAATATTTAGATATAATATTAGAGGGGAAAAATATCTGCAATATCAGATTACATTTCCTCTGTACTCTTCTAAATTCCAAAACATTATTTAAAAAATAGTTCTTATTTACAAGACAATTATAAAAACTGTTTGGTCTTATGATATTGAAATCTGGGGTCCTCCAAAATCCTCTAACATTAGGCCAATTCAGTCATTTCAATCTATTGCACTTAGAATGCTGATTCGCGTTCCTAGTTATGTATCTATCCTTGCCTTACAAAATGACTGTAAATTAATAAAAATTATCGAATTATCACAAATAATGTACAAAGGTTTTCCCCAAAATCTTAACAGACACTTTAATCCACTTTATATCCACTAAAAATCCGCCGCGTAGACAAAAGCGGTAAATGGTGTGGAGACTTATTAATGTAACGAGGTGTTATTAATGAATGATTCCCTCATCTTTTTAGTTATTAATTAATATTATTAATTTATAATTTATTTTAATATATGTCATTAAATTTACTTATTGCAACTATTATATAGATTGTAAACTATCTTAAATAATAATAATAATAATAAAAATTCGTAAAACCACAATATCACGTTATGTGTTATATACTTAAAGTGACCAGAATTTGTAATATTAATGAATATTGCTAATAAATGAGTTTTGATTTTTTTTTATACTCCACTTTATATATAATATCCATATTTGATATTATAATAGATAATATTACAATGATTACAATCCTAAAATAATAACAAGTATAAAAAGAAAAAATATTTTAATGTGTGTTAATTGTCATTTATGACAAGATGTTGACAAGGACGGTAAATTCCTATACAATACGTATATGCGTTCACAGGCCGATAATCATCAACCGTCCCTCCCGTCTGCGACTATTGCAGATAAAAATACTTTCCGTCGCTTTTAATTTACGCTTACGATAAATACGATATACCGGCCACCGACGACGAGACAACGAAACATTCATATTTATAGACAATGCAGTAATAGCGATTGCGTAATTGGGCCTTTCTATTCAATCTCGTCCGCTAGTACTTAATCGTTATTATAAATATAAATGTTTTGAATTATAATAAAAGTGCGATTACCTACTGAACTGAATATATCAAATCGATATATTCGGTTAGTACGTTCGTAGCCGTAACATCGTACATCACGCTCCTTAGCACCATCTGCCATATTCATCCTGTTCGTTTGTTACCGATATCACATTGTCAATGTTGCAGGAGTATTTCTCTTAATGTAATAATGAATTTACTATGAAAATATTTTTCATCGTTTTTGTTATTATTTCTACTACCAAACCCATTCGTGAGTGATTTTGTGTGAGCCACTTGTACATCGTCACAATGGAAGTAATTATATTTTTAAAAAGAAGCTCAGTAATATATATTCAGAAATTAGAAATGTTTTGTCTTTAAATTATTCCCTTAAATGGTTAAATTCACGTTCGATAGTTAGTTTTATTGTGTCTCGCGAAACAACTGCTTAAGGACAAGCTTGAATCATTCGGGCTCTACAGTGGTTTTCGATCCGGGCCCGTGAGTGTCCTCCGTCCTCGCCTTCGCGGGTCCGGGTCAAGGCACGGACCCAAGCCACGAGATGACGTCAGTAGCTGGCCGATAACTGAAAGTCCTTGTCGCGGGGATAGCCACTGAATACATTGAAATAAGTGGCTGCCGACCGTGGGTCTCTCGCTTCGACGGCTTAGGGCACGATCCCAGCCATCGGACGGGTTGTCACGCGGGACGAGGACACTCCCTGTCTGGGGGAGAGAGCATGTCCAAGTATTGGGATAAAATCCCTGCTTGAGGGGAGCATGGTCTTAGCCGGCTGGGCACGGCCGGTCCGGTGAGGCGTCACGCTTAGCCGGTCGAAATCCGCGGAGGGTGCCCGGGTCAGATTGACCGTACTGGCTCGGGTGGGTGAGAGTACTACGGGAATTTTGCTCGGTGACGGGCCCCAAAATCTCAGAATTAAGACTCCTGGCCTCTCTTCTCGGAAAGGGGACGTCACGGGCTGAGAGTAGTCGGAGCGCCTGATGTCTGGTGTCACATATTACGTCGGAGACGGTAGAGCGGCTGAGGCGAAGGTCTGCTCGGTGCATGTCTTAATATTGACGCGAGCACGAATAGAAGTACGGGTGTCGCTAAAGCCCCGTCACGGGGACCACCCCGTGGCCGTAGCGACACGGATCGAACCTGGTTCGTTCTGGGTTGGATTCGGACGGGCTGGGTCTCGCCAAGGTCATATAGCCTGTTGGCAAACCGCGCCCGCGGGTGCGCATCGACGTGTAAATGCGGTACGAGGATTCGGAGCCCTCGGTCTTGACGTTGTCAAGTGCCATAATGTCGGTTGGCGTTACCCATACGCTGGGAACGTCTTCCTGTGGTGGCCCTTGAGTAGCTCCGCCGAACTAATAAAAGGTCCGTCGCTTGTAGCCCTCACCACAGAGGGACAAAATCCAGGTTCAGTTAGTTTTATTGTAGTCCATAACACAAAGACAAATAGACAATAATTTCTAAACATTATGTATACTTTTATATATAATTAAACCAAGTTGGTTAAATTTTTCAAACTGAGTAAGTACTTGATAACAGTGTAAGTTTAAAAATTCAGATAATTTATTGTCTATATACTTCTATCAGTAATCTCAAATGGAAAATGTTGTGTTTTTTTGATATAGCATAAATACATAAACGTTACATATAATCTTTTAAAGTTTTACTAACTATTAACTTGTCTTTAACATTATACTACATAGTTACGAGAAAATATTGAAGTCTATAAGATATTAATTTTATTATCTACGTAAATATCCAACGAATTATTTTGACAAAATACTTTGTATTTTTGATATCATAGATGGTATGTCAAAATGTCAATCAATCTCATAGTAATTGAACTTTATTTCGGTTCGAATATAAATATATTCAAGTTTTATTCATGAGGTCATCTTGGTAATTAGTAATAATTCAAAATGATTTTAAGAATTATAGGAATTAAATTTATACGTTTTATTAAAATATTAATTATTAATATCTGAAGTTAATCGTTCTTATAATAGACACATTATGGTAGAAGTTGTAAATAATCAAATTTATAACATTTATTGACTGGATAGAATATATATATATTTTAAGAAAATTAATTATTTTTCATAAAGGTGAATTGAATAAAATAAATTTTAAAACAAGATTGAAAATTCATTAAAATAATAATACAAAAAACACAAAAATGAATTTTGATCGTAAATAATAATGTTATAAATAATAATATATTTAAATGATAATAATATGATAATGAGTAGCAATCTTTTGTCAATTCTAGTCTGCATATTAAATGGTTTTAAAATACGAAGAAAATTGTTACTAATATAAATGTTTAGTATGATACAAGGATGGAAAAAAACCACACAACAGTAAAATTATTATAATTCAGCAAATTATGAATATATATTAACGTTAATATTTACGTAGTATAATTTTCTGAGTTGTCAAAGGCAAAAAATAATAAGTATTTTGTTTTGTTTTGCAATAATAATTTAAGAAACTTATGTATGTGGATAATAATAATAATAACTTATGTATACAAGATAATATATAAATTTATAATTTAATACTATAATTCAAAACAGATATTAATAACATAACAATCTATAATTTTTAAATTACACAATATGCGTCTTTATAAAAACGATTTATTATTCAAATGTATCTGAACCTAATCAATGTTTTAATCCTTTAATTTTATATACACCTACCGAAGATGTAATTTATTAAAAATATATTAATCCATTTTTATTTACAACAGGTGGAGGCACAAGAGATTGAATGAATTTTGAGTTCACGCGGATATCACTATTTCCAATTTCATTTAAGTTTATTGCATATGGTGATGGTGATTCTATGTTGTTGCAATAATCTGATGGACCTCTTGCACTGGTATATTCTACAAAATATAAAATAAATAAATAAATAAATATAATATTAAACATTGATTGAATCAATTTAACATTTCTATAAATATGATGACTGGTATAAATATGGTAGTAAATAAAATTATAATATATTTAACACATAATTGCATAATAGTGTTCTAGTTACAGTTATGTCAATGATTTTATCTACTATGGTTAAATAAAGATAACTATTTCAATATATACTTTTAGGCTGGGGGTCAATTAATAATTAACAACACATATTTTATAACATTTTTATAACACGCTATATATATTTGTAACATTAGATAACGTCATCAGTCGATATGGTTACATCGTGTAGTTTATATTTTTCTGTTTATATGACAATATACATTTAACTGTGTGAATAAATTTTAAGTCATGTACAAAATAATGTCAATTCTATGACCGTGGACCATTATCATTATTCAAAATGACATGTATAATTAACACTTGGTAAAATCCGGTTTGAAATATTTTTTGGAAATATTTTGCAAAAATATTAAAACTGTTTTCAGACTCGTATAATATAATTTTTATTTCATTTAGAGCTATTTAATTTAAAGTTATTTTTTAATTCATTTTAACAATTGCTATTACCATGTATTAAAAATAAAACGATTATATTTGTAATAACTAAATTAATTTTTGTTTATGATTGTGATACGTACGAACATATTCTTTGACAATAGATCCAACATAATTAAAATAGCTTTCCTGTATGTCTATAGGAATACATAATATTTTATTAATCGTACATATTGATAATTTAGTTAATGAATATGTAACAACATTTAATAAATATCATTTATTAATTTTAAAATGTCTTAAATAATCAAATTGTTATTGAACATAATTAATTGCTATAATCTAATATTTTTTTTTCAAATTAATAATTTTTGACATAAATATAATTTAAATCACATATAAAACCATTTGTCGCAATTAAATTATGTAAAATCGTAATTTAATTTCATAATGTATTTAAATGTTTTATATTTTACCATTCAAATATTTTTTTAATGGATCAGCTTCTATGTAAATAATGATATATACAATATTATTCACTGATATAATAAATTGAATGTACTCGTATATTTTTAATATTGATATAGGTTGTTTGGAAGGTGAAAGATTTATTTCAAACTAGAATTTTTGAAGGTGTAAATTTTCTAAAATATTCTTTGAGGACAACATAAAGTACTTTGTTTAAAAGTTAACTTTAATTAATTCAAAATTCTATATTAGTTATAAGCATTACGAAAAATTATTTCCTAACTTTGATGATCATCTAAAATTATTTCAAGGAAAATGTATTTAAATCTTACATACACATTTTATCTTTTTTTATTATTGATTTTGCAAGATGTTAATATTATATATATAAATATAAATATATATATATATAAATTTCTGACAATCATTTTGTATATAATTTTAAGACTTACAGTAGGAAGAATAATATATTACACAAATTTACTCACTGCATCTCAAAAACATATTTTCTAGAGCTTCATTCCGTGAAAATTCTCGAAAAAAAATCGATTTATTTAATAGTTTTTAATATTTCTTTTCAGTTATTAAAAAATATTTAAACATCATATGTTTTAGTACTATTATTTTTCATATAAATTTCCTACGGTAGATTATTTTTAGTTTTGTTAAACTGTCAGTGTTATTAGACATTTAAATATTGTATTTATTTAGTAGAGACAAAATATTTACTAATAAATCGAGGCATGTATAAGTTGTTCATAGTATCTAAAAGTAATTGAATAATTGTATAAGCTGTAATGTTTAAATTGTTTACTTATTTTTTTTTACAATTGAAAAAATACATAGTTTTGTATTCATATATTTTATTGAGTAATTTAGCATAAAATTAGTTGTTAAAAGCCTAGTGACGTGTAAACGATTATTTTAAAATATCATAAAAAAAAGTTTACACACACACCTATACACACACACATACACACACACATACACAGTATTCCAAACAAGTATAAATAATGAAATATTTAAGCCAACATTAATCACTAGTAATACACTTAAAAATGTAAGAAATTAAGTTAATGTATGAAAATTGTTAAATGTGTTACCATATTTAAATTATTATATTACCTTTGCACCTTTTTATAGGAGTTGTGGTTGGATCACTAATATGTTCTTTTATGATAATTATAATTATTATTAAACGCAAGTATAATTTATAAAAAGACAAAAATTTGTGAATGGTTAAAACGTTAAAACTGATTATATTTTAAAAAATACGAACCTAATTCATCGATGTTATTCTTACACCAAGTTATTGGATCTTCAAACATGTATTGTAAATTATTTTGATGTGCTAAAATTTTGTTTGATTATATGGAAATTTGTCTTGATAATTATTAGATATTACTAGATATTAATATTCAAAATATTAATTATATTTTTTATGATATAGTTGAATTACCTGGCTTTGCACAAGAACAGTTAAAATTGTATTGCTTCGTTTCCAACAGAAATCGAATATCAAGAAAGTTTATTATATTATTGAAATGCTTTAGGGTACACAATATTTTTTATTTTCTCTTCTTATGTGTAGACGAACAAATTTGAAGGTTTACCAACGCATGAACATGCCACATAGAGCTACCCATGCAAGAAGCATGGATTTTCCAAATTTAGTCCGCCAACTTGTAACAATTGTTCTTGAACTTTGTTAATAAGGACGAACAGCAACGGAAATTGCAAGCGTTCGAAGTCGAAAGGAAGATCTGTCAGAATCATTGGAATTCTTAGCAAAAGTACATCTTTTTTTTAAATTTACATTTAAAATTTTTGTTTCGACGATATTATTCATCATTTTCTTCACTGTAAGCCTAGTTCCGTTGCAAAATTGTGATGGATTTATCCTGGAGAAGAAAGATAGGTACCCCAATTTTCATTAAGAAATGTGCGGTAACATCTATGGCAAAGCAAGTGAACTCAAGAATTCAGTTCGATAATTGATTAATGTACAGTCGTTGTTTATTACTCTTTCTTAACTATCATTTATGATTATCGTATATCTATGACCTCTGGACGTTCACGATAGATTTATCTTTCTATCCGCACCGCATCGTCGAAACTGCACCAATCTTTCAATGTGATTCAACGAATGCGTAATTGCGTGAATTAAATAACGACCGATCCAGCCAGCACTAAACATTATTAGTTTTATAGTTTAGTTTTTTATAGTTTATTAGTTTTATGAGCTTTGTTCATTTCATAATAAATACAATCCACAGTTTAAAGAAAAATAAAATAGCGTTTATTTTTTATAAATCTATTTCGTAGCTACTGTACAATTACTTCATCTTCATTCATTGCGGTATCGTTTGACTAATATGTTATAGCTTCACATGGTATTGCATCTTGAATGCAGAAATTAATCACGTTTACATCATAATTTTTGGCTGTTAATATAGCACGTGCACTGAGCCACTCATGATTTTTGTAGTTTTGTGCAATATTTGAGAAAACCTCGTTTAATCATTTGTTTTTGGATGTTGTTATTATATAAAAGTTCTTGGCAAAATCATGCATTGTATATATTCTCATTCGCAATATCTAACTACTGTTTGACGAAACGTTCAGCTGAAAATCCATATTGTAATTATATATACTTATTGATCATCAGTCAATTTTCGTTTATGTTCCCATAAAAATGATGATTTATGAGATGCATTAAGTTCATCAGCGGGTGTTAAATGTGATATTACTGGGAGAGTTTGTCAAAAATTACCAGACAATAAAATGAGTGCGTCATATCTTTCATCACGTTTCTGTTTTGTTTTAAACAATCGGGCTTGAGAATTGCGAACTTAATTAGTTTCCAGTCTTTAATTCTGGAGTTCGAGTTTTTTTTCGTACTTGAAGTGTAGATCGTTCAATCACTTTTCGTATTGGAAGCATGATTGAAAAAATATAATCACCAAAATACAATATTAAGTTTTAGAAGATTTTGTTTTAAACTCAATTACAATTTAAATGGTCACCATGGTAGCTGTTTAACGCCTAAAATCCCAAAAGTTAGTTAACTTAACCCGTATTTGCTACCATCGTCGTTAGTCGTATTTCAAATTTTATATTACAGAAACCTTTGTGATGGTACGCACAACAACTCACCAAAGTTTCATTACAATTGAATCAATATTTTAGGAACGCATGCAAGACATACAGAGACATTTATTCATATATGTATATAAGAAGATAGATAGATTCTACAATTTATTATTATTGGTATCTAATTATTTACATATTTCATTTTTTTTTTTATTTTCAGAAAATTTGTCTTAGTAGTTGTTAGATATTACTAGATATTTATAATTAATACATAAATAATATTTTTATATGATATTCACCCATATATAATATGTTATTATTGGTACCATTATTTTTACCTACATTTATTAAAGACAATAACTATATCTCGTACATACCCTCAAGGAACTTATCCAATAATTCTTTTTGATACTCAATCAAAATCCCTATATGGTACATTTATTAATATATATTTAGTTTTCTACAACGCACATAACAATAGGTTACTCAGTATTTTTTTAATCATGTTACATATTTATGTGGTAAAAACTATTCCACAAAATCAAAAATATGTTTTCTTATTTGAAGAAAAACTAATATATTCCAAAAACCGGTATAAATTATTAAAATTCAATTATAAATGAAATAACCTGTTGATATGTTATTCTGGTTGTTTTCATCAGTAACTAATGCAAAAAAGGTTTATGACCATTGATAGTTAAAGATTTTTATTATAAAAAATAAGAGAATAATCGTCAATAATGATATTGCTAATAAATGATTCTTGATTATTTTGCATTCCACTTTATATCTAATTACCGTATATATTATTATAACGACCATGTTATTAAGATAACAGAAATAATAACAAGTTTACAAAGATAAATAAATTTATGTGTGTTAGTTGTCATTTAAGACAAGATAATTAAAATTTTATTTTTAAAAAATGCTCGGGAATTTATATTTGGAAACGAGGAAGGTTTTATTTTTACATTACTTACTCAAATAGTTATACGCACGCTCAAAAGCTTGCGTTTTATCCCAGTTCACTACTCAAGGAAAAATAGACAATAATTTCTAAACATTATTCATATTTTTATATACAATTAAATTCTGTTTGTTAAATTTGTCAAACTGAGTAAATACTTGAAACTGTGTAAGTTTAAAAATTCACATAATTCATAGTCTTTATAATTGTAGTCTCATATGTCGTAGTCATTTCAAATGGAAAGTGCTGTATTTTTTTATATAACATAAGTACCTAAATTTTTAATACAAAGACAAAAAGTATTACTAACTATCAAATTTTCCAACCTCTTGAAGTTGCTCTATATGATAATAATATTTTACATTATATTATAGTAGAAATATTTATAAATATATATATATATATATTTATATTTTCTTGATTATAATATTAACATTGTATTATATTGTATTATTTGATGATATACTTCTACATATTTAATATTCGTACTGTTATTATTGAAATATCGATACCAAACTTAAATGTAATCATAAAAACATCAATAATTCATCATTAACTCTTAGAAATTATCAATAATATAAATGAAATACTTTATTCTTTAAATCTTTTAATTAATAAATAAAATAAAATTTACTCTAAACTTTTTTGTATGATAATGAACATACAAATCAGAGAGTGATTTAATGAATGGTCTAAATTTACTTTGGTGTTTAATGGTAATGTTGGGGCCAGAGGCATTAAATGATATAGTACCTAACCGAACCGGCTTAATACGTACGCCTATACCAATCAGTCTGCCATATGCGTAATATGATTGTGTGTTAATTACGAGTTCTTAAAACTATTAAAATAAAAATTACGACAAATAAGAGGTGCTACAATAATATAAAATATATATAATAAGAAATCTAATATGAAAATCTTAACAAATATAATAGAATTAATATTCGGAAAATAGCCCTTCTGGCTCAACAATATAATGATAAAAATATACCACAATATAATAATAATAAAAAAAAACAACAATATAATAAGACAAAATATAAAATAATATAATAATAAAACGTACTCACAATATAATAATTCAACTCTTACGCTGGCTTATATAAATGGAATAAACACACCCAAAATGTACGTAATATAATAATGTACACCAATACAGCTATTCGATCCAATGTATAAAATCAAAAACGAAAAAAACTTGGTATTAAACCGTCAATAAAAATTTGTATATAAAATTGTATGTTTGTACTTTATTTACTATATAATGACGTACTGGCGTAAAATTACACATGAATTTTGGAGGGGGGGAGTTAATTTTAATTTTCCGATATAATTGACTAAAAATATACATCTCGTAAGAAATTAATTCTTCCATAAAAATATTCGGGGGGTTTTACCCCCAAATCCCCCGAGTTAGTACGCTACTGTAATGACGCATATTCAACAGTCCTTTTCTCATCATATACGAACGACTGCGATTTTTTCGATTAACACGGGCGTTTCCCCTTTACGTAATAATACAATAATTAATTCACAAAATAATACTAATAATAATGTAGTGCGTATGTGTGTGTGTGTGTGAGCAACTGGTAAGTCCCATGGCGGCATCTACAGATGCGAGCTAATTAAGCCGGTCCGTTTTTTGCGTTTGATAAACTACGGTGCGGGGAACACCATAATTCGTTAAACCTCAACAGGTTATATTATATCAATACAATAAAATAGGCACATATGTCGTGAATAAAAATGGAGGAAAATCAATAGTATTCTTAAAAATAAAGATTTTATTTTCAGTTGCAAAAATTACATTTAAAACACAATAAACGTTAAATATTTCTTTTTACATAAATTTCTTTTACATGCTATAATAAAATATATTACAATTCTTTATTAATGTAGTCAATGAACTTACCATTACACGCTAGAATAAAATATATAAAACTATTATTCATTTTTTTGAAATATTTTATATTCAAGTAAATTGCATTCAAATATATGTCGTCAAATGCTGACAGATAGTTAGAGAGTCACGCGATTTTAATGAGTTAGCAACTGATACACTAAACATCGAATTTATTATTTTATTCGAATTTTTAGTAATAGTTTATTATATAATAATGAAGAATTATTGAAATCGTACAAGACATTAAGTATTTTATATATGTTAATTATCCACGAAGTTAATTCCCTAAACGAAAAATTGTACTTTTTTTTGGTGACGTGTATAAAACGTTATTGGGTCGCGAATTAGTTGCATTATACTTCAGTTCAGTTAGTGATGTATAAAGTTAATAATGTATTCGAGTACTGTCATATAGTTTTTGGAAATAATTCAAAAAGATTTTTACAATTATTATAATTAAATTTATACATGTTTTAATAAAAGATTATCTATAGTTCATCGTTCTTGTAATGAATACATTCTAATAGAAGTTGAAAATAAACAAACTTATAACATTTTATTGAAAATAAGAAATTGAATAGATACGAAATTTGATTCGAGTGATACACATTTTAAATCAAGATTAAAAATTTATTAAAAGAATAATAAATATAATATTTTATTTTAAATCAAATTATTTAATGTATAAATATCGAATGTTACATACATTTTTGCCACACTATATATAAAAACAAATAGATTCTCATTATAATCTGTTATTATATTCTAGTGTATTATGTGGCCAGTTTATAAGTATTACGTATTGGATGATAATCGTTGTAAGTGAATAAAATATACATGATTTATGTAGATTTAATAATTTAGATCTTCTACAGTGTGTTATAATATATCTAGTATACATACCCTCTTCAGTATTTACGACATGAATTGCCATACCTAAAATAATATAAATCAATTTACTAGGAATCATATTCATTGCGTTTTTATTCTACTTAAAATCGAATGCGTTTTATGTTAAATTATAATTTATTGCAGTCTAGGTTTTGTTTTTCACTAAACATATCGAAAAAAAATACGTTTATTACGTAAAAACAAAATGTGAATTTTTGTTTGTTCACTTGGTTCTACATCATTTTTCGTTAAATTTTCATATTATTCGACGCATTATTTTATTTACTAATGATCATTCGCTACACAGACATTTTAATATTTAAAACTATTTATCTCTTCACAATAACCATATATACGGTAATAATATACACAAAAAAAAAATATATATAGAAAGGAAAGAAAGATAAGGCCAAGAAATTATTACAAATAATTTTTATGTAAATTAGAAAACAGGGTGTGAATTCAAGAATTTGTTAGGAAAAAAAATTGTGATAAATATACCAAAATATAGGATAAAAATAGGATAAATTATAAAGCAAAATACTGCGAAATAAAATATCAAATTATATATATTCATAGTTATCATTACGATATTTCATCTTTTAGCATAAGTTCCATTTAACTTTCGTAAGCACAAATACAATCCTAAACTTTAAAAATTAAAAATTTCTAAATTTTAAAAAGTTGGACTTCGAACTTTTTTTTGTCTTTTAAAGGTGTGCAAATTTCACATATATTTTCTTTTTTAATAAGTTTTCCAACGGTATACTCATTTTTTAAAAGATCCCATATCAGGTTGAAGAGTTCGGATTTCAAATGTAAGTAAACGTAGCCTAAATGGCAGAGGAAGATGGAACAAAATAAATCATTTATTTGGTAAAAATTATTCTGTAAAAGCAATTATATATTTTTGTTATTTGAAGAAATACTAACATATTACAAAATCAGATGATTTTAATTATTAGGGTTTAAAAGTAAATGAAATAATATTTCAACATATTTTCGCGCAAATCAAAAAATAGAAAATCTTCAAGCTACTGTTTGGCGTATTTTAAAATTATGAAACAATACAGGTTTACAGGTTGCAACTATTACAGTTTTTCAAGCCCAATGATAAGTTGGAACTACTCTAATTTAGTAATTGTATGCAAAGGCAGGACAAAAATTTTGTTTCTCGCTTAGTTTTGATTGACAACACCTAATTAGATAACCTTTGAAATCAGATGAATCCTTTTGAATAACTCTGTATAGTAATATGGTATAGAATATAATTTTAAGATACGATTAAATAAAAAAAAAAATGTTTTCTATTTTACAATGTGTATTAATTGTTTTTTAAATACGGAAATCATAAATAAAAACCATTTTATTATCTGTGTGGTTTGCGGAAATGTCCATGTGGTGACATGGATATTTTACACACATATATCTTCACCACATAGATATTTCCGCAAATCACACAGATAATAAATTTCCATTCCATGAAAGCTTTAATAAACTCATAAAAACAATTTATTTATTATATATATATATACATATTACAACCTCTTGTATTGTATATAAAATATTTTTTATAAATCATGTTTTCCATTTCGTTTTTTGTTTTGACTTTTGTAAAACATTCCGAACTAAGCAAGAACCTAAAATCTTATTGGAAACTATTAAATTCAGCATCTTAAAAAAACATTTAAATTGAACGAAAAAATAAACGTGTCGTATGTTACTTTTTTAACTGTATGATTAAATAACACAACTATTAACAATTCTATAATGCAAAAATATTTATTTGTCTAACTAATCAAATTTTATCATTCGAGCGAGGTGCATAGAAGTTTTTATGCAATGAAGTGTTCACTGTCAAAAAAAAAAATAATAGTAATAATAATAATGGTAAAACCACTACATTTTTGCATCGCTCAATTATAATAATATTAATTATAATTAAGTGAGATAATTGTATGAGAAACGCATCCGTATTTGTCCTTATGGAGTGTAGGATATTAAATGTATTTGTCGATGAATTCAACTTTAAAGTGAAAGCACTGACCCAGAGCCGTAGTAAGAGGAGGGGGAGCGAAAGGTGTCTGCGACCCGGGCTCAAATTTTTAAAGGGCGCAAAATTTTAGAAATTAAAAAATTAATATAATAACAATATAAAAATATTAATAATTAACAATGTAAAAAGACGCAATTTTAAATTTTGCCCCGGGCACAATATTCAGTTGCTACGGCTCTACACCGACCCAATCTATTTTCTCAATCCTCTTTGCATGGACAATTATATTCACAGACACAATAATAATCAAGTACGATTAGCAAGGTAAAAAATAAATATTCTATTTATATTGCTTTATTTTATTTTATTTTTTCATTACTTTAATTTTTTTATGCCTTTTTTCTTAAACAATTATTGAACCTATACCCCAAATTTCCTTATTCTCATTTAATTACAACTAACCAACCGTCCTGTTTTTCGTATTATTACAATTATATTTACTATCTATTTACTTACTTATAATCACAAAATTAAGTTAAATGTTATTAAAATCTAGTTAATTTTAGCTATTACATTTTTTTTATTGATTTCTAGCAAACATTTTCTAATTTTTACAATTTATTATGAAATAAGTTTATGGAAAAACCGTTAAAACTTGATATTGTAAAGAAAACTGGAATTAAAAGGTTCTCACAATTTTAGAATTGGTATAATTCGACAAATGATACTGATATATCAACGTTCATATTTACATTTAACAGATGTTGCCAAAAGCATACAAAACAATATGTTTTTGCAATTTTTTACAATAGTAACATAACAAAAAATATATGCAGTGTACCATTAATGTATTTACATTAATGTATATTTTCATTAATAATATAATTATAAAATTCATAAAATAACTACAAAATATGTAATACACGAAAAATAAATTTCTTTTAATTTGTAAAGTATTTTTATTCATTAAAATGTGTTTTTTGTGTTTAAGTGAAATTATATCATACGTAACTAAATGGATAACTTAACAAACTATAATTATGAAATTAAAGAATTTGAGTTTACATAAAAACATTTTATTTTTAAAATTTATATAAGAAACTAATTTATTTTTTGTCTTTTAGTTACACCTGCCCCAGACGAGGATGCAATTTCATCTTGACTTACAAAAGGTTGCTGTGTAAATGTCATAGTATACTCAAAATGCTGGTATAAATCAACCATATTAATTCCTTTAAAATTAATTGTATATTTTGGAGGTGATCTTATATTATTACAAAAATCCGACGGACTTCTTGCATTAGTAAATTCTAGGAAAAATTAAAAAAATTAATTAATAAATAAGTAAGTAGAATATCAAACGTTGGTCGAATAAATTCAACATTTGTATAAATATGATGACTGAATGTGATAAGGAATTCAATTATAATATAATTAACACACAATTGGATAATAGTTTGATATGTTGTTCTAGTTACAGTTAGGTCAATGATTTTGTGTAAAATATTTTATGACCCGTTAATAATTAGCTTCATAAATATGTGATTTTTTTATAACACATTGTATATATTTGTAACATTAGATAACATCATCAGTTGATATAGTTACATCGTGTAGTTTGTATGTTTCTTTTGATATAACAATATATATTTGGCAGTGTAAATAAATGTTGAGTTTTGTACTCAATAATGTCTAATTCTATAACCATGGACCATTATCATGATCTGAAATAACTGTTTATTACATGTCTAGTGTAGATTTTACGTATATATTTATTAGAGACTAATATTTAAGTCTTAATTTCAACAATAAGGACAAACTTTAAATTTGTAATGTTTAGATTATTAATGAGAGAAAAATTAGTATCATAGTGGATTAAAATATCAAAATATGTAGTGATTACATTTTTAATTAATAATATCATCAAAATGTGTAATTTACATTTAGTAAAATTTGGTTTGAAATGTATTTTGGAAATATTTTGCAAAAATCCTAAAACTGTTTTCAGACTCGTATGATATAATTATTATTTATATTTAAGTTTATGTTTAAGTTATTTAATTTAAATTTATTTTTTAATTCATTTTAACAATTGATTTTGCTATGTATTAAAAACAAAACAATTACATTTGTAATAACTAAATTAATTTTTGTTTTTTATTGCGATACATACGAACATATTTTTTAACAATAGATCCAACATAATCGAAATAATATTTTTGCATAGCTAAAAAAATAAATATATTATATTTATATTATTTATTAAGTTGATGAATGCATTACTACATATAATAAATAAAATTTACAAATTTTGAAATGTTTTAATCAAATATTAATTGTATATATATTAATTGCTACAATCTAATATTTCTTTCCCAAATGAATAACTGTTTGAAACAAATAGAATTTAAATCGCATATAAAACCATATGGCGAAATAGGTTTATCTAATATCGAAATGTTATTTGTGTAATAATATTTACACATATCATTATTATAATCATTATTAGTAAAAAATATTTTATGTATTGGTGTATTAATGTATAATATCATATGAAATTATTTTGTACATTTTTTCTAAATAAAAATATGCTGATGTTTACTCGTTCTGGAACACCGATTAAATTTTCGAGTAAAAAAAGAAAAAATATATGACGTAATACGAATATCGAATAACTTTTCCACGGAATATTTGAATAAAAACGAAATAATAAGCAGCCAGCACGTACGAGTGATATTGGTTATCAGGTACAAAAAAAAAAAATATATAAACTTGCCACATAGACATAACACGTAATGTTTAAATTAAACAAAACAAAATATGCATGAGAACGAACCAAAGATAAATAGTCATTACGCCGAGTTTTACAATTAATACAAAGATGAAGTGTAGAGAATTTAACAACAGTTTTTGCCACTAAGTCCACTAAGTAATCGAACCTCCTAAAATAGTCTAATATAGCAGAAAACTGTCGCAAAAAAATACGAATTAATACAAATTACTCCATAGACTTTTTGATGATCACGTTTGTTTGTTCACTCCACACCGTGTGTGTGTACACTCCAGTGTGTGTCTGTGTGTGTGTGTGTGTGCGCGTGTGCATGTATGTTATGATAACACTTTATTGATTTTAAATTTATTCTCCTCCTTTAAATATCCTGGATACGCCATTGTGACATTTATTTAACGCGGCAAAAAAAATTTAGTAACGTAGAGGACAAGCACCAATATTTATTCTTTTAAGTGCGTTAAGATATCGTTTTTCAACGATTCTTCTCGCGTCCACCACCGCAAACTGTACAACGATACGGTGGTGGTGGGACAAATTTGAATTCATAATTCCGCCGAAATACAAGTAATCGTTGACGTATATAGCGAAAGGCGATTACTCTCGTAGGCACGTCGCCTGACGATTACCAAGATACCGTGTATTGTAAAACAATGTGTGTGTGTGTGTGTGCATGTATGTTATGGTAACATTTTATTGATTTTAAATTTATTCTCCCCCGTTAAATATCCTGGATACGCCATTGTGACATTTATTTAGCGCGGCAAAAAAAACAACGACACGGTGGTGGTAGGACAAATTTGAATCGAGAATTCCGCCGAAACACAAGTAATCGTTAGGTGTGTTTATGTGTGTGTGTGTGTGTGTGTTCATGTATGTTATGGTAACATTTTATTGATTTTAAATTTATTCTCCCCCTTTAAATATCCTGGATACGCCATTGTGACATTTATTTAGCGCGGCAAAAAAAACAACGACACGGTGGTGGTAGGACAAATTTGAATCGAGAATTCCGCCGAAACACAAGTAATCGTTGACGTATATAGCAAAAGGCGATTACTCTCGTAGGCACGTCGCCTGACGATTACCAAGATACCGTGTGTTGTAAAACAATATCAACCGTAAATTAAACCACTTACCTGTCTAGTGAATAAACGTTACGTGTTGTATAATTGCTCACATCCGATCGTAGTCTACACAGTGAAGTCCATCGCAAGGAGGAAAGATTACTTATCGTAGATCTACTAATCGTGTCACAACGTTGAAACGTTGTTAACAAATTTACCTGTACAAAAATGATGATATTGAAAAATGTTTAACTAAAGACAATCAAATTACATAGATGCTTGTCAGATATAGGACAATACCATCTGTATCCCACGGATCATACAATTATTATAAAAATATATGAAAATATCATATGCACCTTCGGTTACATAACTTCATATGCCAAAAATAAAAATAAAAAAAATACAATACAAAAGTGCGCGTCGATACTGTCTTCAAACCAAATTTGCAGCGACCACCACGGCGAACTGTATAGCATACCGGCAATTGTGCGACAATTCTGCTTCACGAATTCCGACGAAACTAGAATAACTGACGACGTGCTCAGAGAAACTGAAATTATCAGTACATATTATAAAATACAAAGTCGATTTAAGGGTTTACAAACTACTATATAAAATATAACAAAATTACATCGATCCTGGGACGGTACAAATGGTAAACCGAACTCGCTCTTAGACGCGTTGTCAGGCAAAAACCTTAATATCAAATTTAGTAAATTAACACCGACTGTAAAAAGAAACCAAATAATACCCGACTTGTGAACAATCGTAAAGAAACGAAACTGCTCACATCCTATCGTATTCTTCTTGACGAAAACTATTGCGCGTAGAACCCATATGATTTGTAGATCTTCTTCACGAGGAACATCGTTGTGAAGTTCTCAGCGAAGTTACTCATTGAAACATGCCGATGATCTCAATTGTTTTTACTCGAAACAATAAAATCACATACATGCTTGTCAAACATATCAATTTACATAATACTAAATATTTAACACAATGTTAAAAAAAACATATATATTGTTTCTTGTCATTATATATGTAGTAATACAAAAAAATATAAAAAAGGAATTAAAAGATTAAATGGTGAAAGGAAAAATAATAGGGAGTATGAAATGATTTTAACTAACACGAGTCAAGGGGTGTGAATTCGAAAACCGTCTTGCCTGTTCAATAAGAAATGAAAGCAATAATATCATGTAAGTATAAAATAAGTTTATTACCTTTTTTATCGTCTCGAAGATTTGTCTGTTACGGATTTCAACTCTTGCGGACAATTTTTTTATTAATTAAGGTAATAACTTGTAAATCAAACAGAATATGAAAATGAAAGGATGGGAAGCCGTCTTTGACTTGATGCAAAGTGTGCGCCAAGGAATAAAAACAACTCAAAAAACGATGATTTCCACGTTGTAAGAAAAGAGAGGCGCCTAATTTCGGAAAACCGATCTGTTGAGTCGTTCTTGGTAAGTGTGCGTATACTCTCAGGTAGACAGAGACGGTCTGTCTGTCAGATGGACAGAGACGATCTGAGTGGCCCTCTGAAAGCCTGGAGGGTGTATTTATCGATATATTTTGAATGGACACTATACTAAGATTTCGGTCCCACAAGGTTATCGCTTATTTATTTTTCTATTTTCTGCGAATTTTGCGCAGTCTTAATATTTGTTCGTAGTGTCACAAATCTGCGACTTTTGTGTTCACCTGATTTAAATATGTGTGATTCGTCTCGTTCTTTCTTCTTTTCTCTTCTTCTTTTTTATATATTTATATTTCTGTTTATCGAGTATAATATTCTTTTCTTGTTAATTTAATTGTATTATATTAAAAATTAAATATGATTTAAATAGCGAATTCATCTTATGGGACTGAAATGTTTTAAGTGTATTATACTAATATATAAAATACGCATTAAATTATATGTGATTATAAAATTACTATAATTGTTATTCCTATAGGGGATTTATGATCGGTCTTTGTTCCGAGAAAATTGAGTTCTCAATTATATTTATTAAAATATAAACTAACCAAAGTGTTCATAATAAAAAAACTAATACAGAAGTAGTTGTTAAATATTACAAATGCATTTCCAAATAATTTTTGTTTTGATATGAACGTATGTTATTACATGTATTTGTTAAAGGTATACTCTTGAAAAGTTTAGTTTTTTTTCTTTTTACATGGTCTCAGTTATGATATGGGTGCGTATCATTACAAATATAAGAGCACATAAATAACGCATTTCAAAAATATTTGGACTTTTCAACATCCACGAGCTGTACAAAAAACAACCAGGTCAGATATGCGGATAATGCCGATTCGCCATTTTTGGCGAAACAACTAGTACCCGTCGACGTGTAGTAAAGACAGTCAAGCCCGTTTCGTACGATCGTTAATTTTTTATTACCAAAACTAACAAACGCAAGAAAACACACGTCGACGGCAAGACACCATCATCTTTTTTTTTTGCATGCTACGATATCGTTATTCGGCAAATTTGCACGCGTCCATCGCCTCAGGCTTTATAACAACCAGGCAGGTATGCGACATGCCGAATCACCATTTTTGGCGGACGAAACACTAGTACACGTTTGACGTGTAGTAAAGACAGTCAAGTCCGATTCGTACGATCGATTAATTTTTATATTTAAAACTAACAAACGCAAGACAAACACACGTCGACGAAATAGTTCACCAGATTTTTTTTTTTTAAGCATGCTTTATGATATCGTTATCGGCAAATTTGCACGGCGTCTTAGTCTTGTAAATTGTAATGATATGCTCTAATATCATATCTTACCCTGAAAACATGTAATAAAAAAAATAAACTTTTATAGATTATACTTTTAACAAATACATGTAATAACATACTCTCATATCATAACAAAAAAATTATTTGGAAATTAATTTGTAATATTTAACAACTATTTCTGTATTGGTTTTTATTATAAAAAAACACTTTTTTAGTTTTATATTTTATAATTATATTAGAACTCAATTTTCTCGGAACACCGATCATAATCCCCTATAAGAATAACAATTATAGTAATTTTATAATCACATATAGAATTTAATGCGTATTTTATATATTAGTATAATACACTTTAAAACATTCAGTCCTATATAATGATGAATTCGCTATTATGACTTCAATTTGATTTTTAATATTTTAATACAATAAAATTAATAAACAAAAGATTATTATACTCGATAACAGAAATAGTAATATATAAATATATAAAAAAAGAAGAAGAGAAAAGAAGAAAGAACGAGACGGATCACACTCATATTTAATCAGGTGACAACATTAAAATGTCGCGGATTTGTGACACTACGAACAAATTTTAGACTGCGCAAAATTCGCAGAAAATGGAGAAAAAAATAAATAAGCGATAACCTTGTGGGACCGAAATCTTAGTATATGTCCTTATTCAAAAATATTTCGATAAATACGCCCTCCAGCTTTCAGAGGGCACTCAGATTCGTCACAGTCCACCTGACAGACCAGACCGTTTTCTGTCTACCTAAAGGAGTTTAACGCATACTTATCAAGAACGACTCAACAGATCGGTTTTTCCGAAATTAGGTGACTCTAATTTTCGTACAACGTGGAAATCACCTTTTGAGTTTGTTTTTCTTTATTTCTTGGCGCTGACTTTGCAATCAAGTCAAAGGCGGCGTCCTTCCTTTCATTTTCTTATTCTGTTTGATTTACAAAGTAGTTTTATGTTCTTAAATCAATTTAAAAAATAAATCAATTGTCCGCAAGAGTTGAAATCCGTGGACAGGCAAAATCTTCGAGACGACAAAAAAGGTAATAAATTATTTTATACTTGCATGATTATTATTGTTATTATTACATATTGGAAAAGAGGGTTACCCTTTTTATATTTTTTTTGTTTTACTACAAAATGATCATGGACTATAAACGATACCACATACCTGACTGGTGAATTAACGAAAATGGGTCGCCAATCTGCTCATCACCGATCGCTGTCTATATCACGAAAATTCCATTGAGTGGGAGAAAACGATTTCATTCGTACATCTACTACAAAATGTTACTAAGTTTAGAAAAACGTAATAAATTTTTCGATGCAAAATACTGATATTGTTAAATGTCTTTCAACTCGAATGTATTCTAATTAGATGCACGTAAGACATATGACAATACTTTCTTGTATCCCAAAAGACCCATAGAATTATTAAAATAAAAATCATACGCAATGCGTCTACGTTTATTACAACAACTTTTTAACCGCCATTTTTAAAAAAAAAAACCCATATATTATTGACTGACGTTATATATAAGTACGCTAACAATTTTGTATTTCGACATATTCCCATGCGTTTATCGCCGCCAATTGTTATAACTACCAGGCGGGGATTCGAATTACGCTGAATCGCAAACTCCGTCGATAAACTAGAAGACATCGACGGCAATAAACGGATAAAAAATCCGATTCGAACAGTCGTCAGTTTTCATAAAAGTTACATGTTCGCGTAAGAACACGTCGTGGGGGGGGACGAAGCAATCGACAAGATATTTTTTATAAATGGGGTTTTATTTAATAAGTAAAATAAAAAAAATTATTTTATGCCAGCCTATTACTAATAATTGAAAGTCAAAGTCCCCCATTGAATAATCTATACCTACGCTACTAGTCGTACACACGTGTTACGCCGCGTTTTTATTTTGTCGCATACTTTTCAATATATTCGTTATATTATTCACCTGTTTATTATATATCGTTTACATCTTGTAAATCCAAGGTATTCAACAAGACTCTTACACCATATAAAATGTCAACAACTTTAATTTTTTAAAAAATTATTCTTATTCGAATTGTAGAAAGATATTATGAATTCGCATAGAAATTCGGAAATTTCATCTAATAATATTTGGATATTATATTAATTCATATAGTAATTCATATATAATTCATATATATATAAATTCATTGTATCAAGATATAAATAATTTCATTTTGAATTACATAAGATATATATGCATAGTAATTAAATAGTAAAAATTATAGGTATGTAGCACAATTTTTTTTTTAGAAAATTGTCAGATTTTTTTTAAATGTTTGGTCTCCAATATTAATTACCATAAGAAAAATTTATTTCGTAATAGTGTGTTTTAAGTTTTTACAGAACTCCTTATGAGATCCATCGTTATGCTCATAAAGTATAATATTAGGTTCAAATTGGCAACTAGAGCATGGAATCAAATAGCTGCAGTTATTTAAAATTTTGAAAACACATTTAGATCTCGTATATGTAATGATTTTAGTTTTCGGATCTATTTAAGTACTAAAATAACTATTTAACACTCTGGATCTCGGAAGGATATAAGAGGGTTAAAAAAAATGACAAGTGTTCTTTGATTTTAATGACTGTAAGTTAATCAACAGGATCGTAAAATATGTTTCCATTGACTCCAAAGTTCAAAAAATATTTTTAAAAGGTGGATCTCTTAAGGTCTCAGTTTACATATGGATCTCACACTATACCAAATGCATGTATAGGTGCGCACACTCCAGTTGCGAGCCATTACTCGCGACGAAATCGGTTGTCCGTGAGACGACTTTAGTTTTGCGCATCTACGTATTGGTTTGTTTAATTTGTTGGTGATTTCAACTTTGAAGTGAAAAACCGATTTGACCTATTTTCTTAACCCTCTTTCCATGGTCAATTATATCCACAGATATAATAAAATGTAAAGTAAGAGCAGCAATGTAAGAAAAACATTCTAGTTATTTCGCCTTATTTTTATTTCATTTTCACCATTATTTTATTATTAACTTTATAAATTTTTCTTAAACGATTCGTGGACCTATACCTCGAACATTCTAACTATCATTTTATTATACCTAACTGACTAAACCCTCTATATTTTTTATATTATTACATTTGAGAATACATATTAATGTGTTTAATATTATACCATTTAAATATTGCCTTGGTAGATAAGTTTCTATGTAAATAATAATTTATACAATATTATTAACTGATATAATAAATTGAATGTATATTTTGAATATTGTATTAGCTTGTTTAGGTAATAGTTGAATTATTCCATACTTGAGTTAATGAAGGAATACAATTTCTAAAATATACGAGTATTTTGATGAAAACGTTAGGAAATCTATATGAAAATTTACTTTAATTGATTTAAAACTATGTCAGTTGTAAAGATTACGAAAAATTATTACCTACCCTTGGAGAACATCAAAAATTATTTTAAAAAAAATGTATTTAAATCTTTACGTATTAATTTTGTCTCATTTTGATACATATTAAATTATCTGACTATCATTTTGTTAATAATTTTAAGACATACAGTTGGAATAATTAATAATATTATAATAAAATATTATATAAATTATTAAAAAATAATATTATTATATTTTACACAAATTTACTCACTGCATCTCAAAAACATATTTTCTAGAACTTCTTTCTGTGAAAATTCTTGAAAAAAATTTATATGTTTTTAATATTATTAATAAATTCCTATTATAGATTTTTTTCTTTTTAAATATATTTAAACATTTTTACTCTATTAAACTAATAGAGACAAAATATTTACAACTAAATTGAAGCATTTTATAGTTATTTATTTTCTCTAAACGTAATTGAATAATTGTATAAGTAATAATTTTAAAATATTTTACGGTTTTTATATTTACAATGGTAAAAATATATAGTTTAATATTTATGTAATGTATAAAATTATATAAAATAATAATAGTTTTGAAATATACATTAACGTGTAAATGCTTAATTTCAAAAGTCAAAATGAAGAATTATTTTCATTCATATGTATACAATACAAACTTTTTTTTTTGATATTTGACTAGCAATATTTCACACAAGCGTAAGTTATTGCATATTAAAATCTACATTAATCCCAATCAATATATTTTTCATATGTAAGCAGAAATATGTTATTTTATGAAAATCATAAAATATATTACAGTTCCCAACTATTAAATTACCTTTGCATCTTTTATCAATAGATATGTTTGATTTATTTTTAGGATCCTTTTATTATAAGTATAAATCTTGTTAAACGGAAGTATAATTTATAAAAGTACAATAATATTTAAATAGATACAAAACGTCACAACTGAATAGGGTTCAAGAAGTACGAACCTAATTGATCGATGTTTTTTTCACACCAAGTCATTGGATCTTCAAACATATATTGTAAATTGTTTTGATGTACTAAAATTGTTTATTAAATAATTTTTAAAATTTAAATTTAAAAAGTTTAATAATTTTCAGGTAATTTATCTAAGTAGTTGTTAGATATTACTAGATATTCATAGTCAGTATATGAAATAATGTTTTAAATGATATTCATGTATATAATTTGCTTATATTGGTACTTACTTATTTATGTACATTTATTACTTCATAAATACCATACATACCTTCAAGGAACTTATCTAATAATTCTTTTTGATACTCAATGAAAATTCCTATGCAGTATTTATGATGAAATATTAGTAGTTTTCTATACACTTAGCACATAACTATATGTTATTCAATATTTTTAAAATACTTCTTTAAAATTTTTTTTCATTATTTAAAGGAAAAAAAATATTTTAAAATAAGGTATATAATATTATGGTTTAGAAATAAATGAAATGACCTTTTTTCAGTTTAGATTGCCTGTTGTTTACAGGAGTAATTAATAAAAATAATGTATTTGAAAATGTATTAAGATATCAGTTATAAAGAATGTGAGAAAAATTGTTATTAAAATAATCGCTAATATACACATTTTGATTATTTTCCATTATACTTCATATCTAAATTTCATATATATTACAATGATTATAATTTTAAGACAATAGAACTAATAAATAAAGCATAAAAAATTATTTAATGAGTGTTAATTGTCATTTATGACAAGATGTAAATAGTTATAGTTTTCAAATAAGCTCAGAAATATATATTTCAAACTTAAAAAGGTTTTGTTTATTAATTACTTACTCAAATATTTATAAGCATGTTCGAATGCTTGCGTTTTATCATAGTCCACTACACAAAGAAAAGTAGACAATATTTTCTAAATATTATGTATATTTTTATATATATGATTAAATCGAGCTGTTTAAATTTCTCAAAACTGATTAAGTATTTAATAACAGTGTAAATGTAATAATTAAGATAATTCATAGTCAATATAATTTTATTAGTCACCTCAAATAGTAAGTAGTGCCGTATTTTTTTCAATATAACATAAATACATAAATATTTAATATTAAAACTTTAAGTGTTACTAACTATCAAATTGTCCAAATTCTTTAAGTTGCTCTATATAATAGTTATATTTTATATTATAATATGATAGAGATATTAATGTAAATAGAGTGTCCAAAAAAGTATTTTTATAAGAACATTCCTAATGTAGATTACACTGGTCCCACCTCTTCTCACACTACGTGTACGTCCCTGAGAAAGATTTTTCTGGAAGCTGTTGAGGTATCTTCCCCCCCTCCATCCACGCTTTGTTAATCTTAGAATTTTAGTTGAATTGAAAATTTCAAAGAAATATTTTGAGTCCGAGGAATAGCCAATATTACAGGGTGCAAGATCTGGTGAATAAAGTAGCTGAGGCATTGTTGATTAGGTTTTTTCACGTTTTTCACATCCTCCCACGCGATTTTGCAGCTCTTCTGTCAACACGTGCAATACTCAGTGGATACACACACACATAATTTTTTCGTACGAAAGTTGTGAGCGGTTAATTTTTATATGTCCATCATTTCAGCGATATCTCCGATTGTGAACAAACGATCTTCTTGTAATATTGTTGCCATAGTATTAAAATGTACATAATTTATGGTATTACGTTGATACATTTAATATGGTCATACGACTTTAGCAATTTTCTTTGAATACTTCTTTCATTTCTTTGTAGGTCCGGGCAGCCGTTAATCCACGTAAAAAAACAAAGATGAATAACTTCGTGTTGTGGTTTCGTCGACTTGGATATATCCATTTCGAAAACGCATACGCAAACCACGTTCTATAAATTTGTCTATCACGAGCTAATGGATTTTTACGAACAGGTTGAATATGAGCTTACTTTATTTGTTTTATAATATTCTATTACTAAGTGTAATCGCCAATCAACAAAGCAGTACCGTCTTATCAAAAAAAAAAAAAATTGTCTCATTATTTTATGGACAAGCCTTGTGCATACATTTATTTGATTAATTAATTGATGGGGCAATCGATTTTTATTTATTATATAGATAAGTAAAGATTTTATTTTCTGTAGCAAGATTACATTTAAAACATAGTTAAACGAAAAATAGTTCGTCTTATCATTACTAATCTCTATAGAATAAACATTAATTTTTTTATATATATTTAATCAATGAGCTTACTATTACACACTAGAATAAAAGATAAAAATTTATTATTAATTTTTAGGATAAATTATGTATTCATGTAAATTTTATTAAAATACATGACCTCAAATTTCGACAAATATAGAGTCACAACAATTTTAGGGAACAAGGTACTAATGAACTGAATAACGAATCTATATTTTATTCGAATTTTTAGTATCAGTTTAGAACATAATTATGAGGAAATATTTTATATAAGTTCAAAATTCACGAAGTTCCCTGAAGAGTTTTTTTTTCTACATGTTTAACATGTTAGGTTAAGTTGCGCCTCCGCGTACGACCCTAGACTGGCGATGTTGCCGGCAACAGACGGACAACCTTTGGGAATTTCGATGATGTCGGGTCACTTGAAAGTCCTAACAATGGACAACTGGGCACAGAGGGTAACGAGATGGGACGCTCCTGCCGGAAGTGACCGGGAGTGGACCCAGACGCTGATACTAAGGACATAAAGGAGAATGCTGAGTGCGATAGGCAGTCACTGCAGAGTATAGTTCCATCGCGTCGCTGGAGTAGTGAGAGGGCGATCGAAGCGCACCCGTAGACTAGAATTGATTTTCTAAAAAGTGGAGCGAGAATCACTGTTCTGCCATTTCTCTTCGAACACACGCATATGCACAGTATGTATACATTTAATATGTGAGGGGTATCGTTTCCGGGGATTGTTCGGTCACCCACTCCAGTGTATAATTGTTTATTATTTGTTTTTATTTAATAAATGATGATGACCCACTGCCCCAGGCATTGCGTAATAGATTTTTAAAGCAGTAGATGTATAGCCGATTCAAAAAAAAAAAAAAAAGGTTAGGTAAGATTAGTTATTCAGTCGAGAAGTTGAATTTTATTTCGTCTCGGTTAACGATGTGCAAAGTTAATAATGTACTCAAGTACTGCATATAAGGTCATATGGTAATTAGAAATAATTCAAAAAGATTTTTACGATTATTATAATTAAATCTATAAATGTTTTAATAATATATTATCTGTAATTAATCGTCCTTGTAATGAATACATTCTTACAGAAGTTGTAAACACACGAATTCATAACATTTCATTGAAATAAAAAATTGATAAATAGGAAAATTCTATACATTATTAAGAACTGGATTATTTTATAGCAGTTGATTGAAGTCATATACATTTTTAAACAATATTAAAAATTCATTAAAAAAATAACAAACATAATATAAATAAATTATTTTAAATCAAATTATTTAATATATAACCATAAAAAATTACATACATTCTTGTCATACTATATATAAAAACTAATCATAGATTCTCATTATTATCTTTAATTGTATTCTAGTATATTATGTGGCCGGTTATAGGTGTTGTTTATTGTATGATAATCGTTGTAATTAAATAAAATAAACATGATTTATGTAGATTTAATAATTTAGATCTTCTATTGTGTACTATAACATTTATAGTATACATACCCTCTTCAGTATTTACGACATAAATTGCCATACCTAAAATAATATAAATCAATTGACTAGGAATCATATTCATTACGTCTTTATTCTACTTAAAATCGAATGCGTATTATGTTAAATTATAATTTATTGCAGTCTCGATTTTATTTTTCACTAAACATATCGAAAAATAAATACGTTTAGTACGTAAAAACGAAATGTGAATTTTTGTTTGTTCACTTGGTTCTACATCATTTTTCGTTAAATTTTCATATTACTCGACGCATTATTTTATTTACTAATGATCATTCGCTATCCGGACATTTTAATATTTAAAACTATTTATCTCTTCACAATAACCATATATACAGTAATAGTACACACAAAAAAAATATATATAGAAAGGAAAGAAAGATAAGGCCAAGAAATTATTACAAATAATTTTTATGTAAATTAGAAAACAGGGTGTGAATTCGAGAATTTTTTAGGAAAAAAAATTATGACAAATATACAAAAATATAGGATAAAAATAGGATAAATTACAAAGCAAAATACTGTGAAATAAAATATCAAATTATACATATATATATATTTTTACCTAATGCTCGTGATTGAACTTTTTATTGAATCTGCAGACACGACCGATCGTATAAGGAAATTTAAAAAAAAGAATAGGCTGGATCGGTGCCTTCAGTTCGAAAACGAATTCACCGACAAAATCAAATAAACCAATATTCGCTTAAATTGTTTCGTAAAACTAAATTTATCCCGCGGAAAACCGATTTGGTTTGGAGTACTGGCTCGTGGCTAGAGTGTGCGCACACGTGCTACAGAGTACCCACTCACCACTTGGAGAGTGCCTACTCACTGTTTGGATAGTGTTCACGCACTGACGATGAGAAAAGATCATGAAGGGATCTAGGGTGTAGATTTTTGAATTTTATGATTCTTTTGATATGTCTGACATTGGTAATATGACTAACAGTCCGGTCGACTAACGGTTCAACCGCTACTCAAAACTGAATTTGGTCGTTACAATACACGTGTTAATCGGCATTACGACATTTCATTTTTTGGCGTAAGTTCCATTTAATTTTCGTAAGCACAAATACAATCCTAAATTTCAAAAAATTTAAATTTCTAAATTTTAAAAAGTTGGACTTCAATCTGACGATTTTCTTTTATCTCTCAAAGGTATTCAAGTTTCACATAAACTATCTTTTTTAATAAGTTTTCCAACGGTATACTCATTTTTTGAAAAATCCCATATCTGGTAGAAGAGTTCGTATTTCAAATGTAAATAAACGTAGCCTAAGTGGTAAAGAAAGATGGAACAAAAGAAATCATTTATTTGGAAAAAATTATTGAGTGAAAAAAATTATATATTTAATAATTAGAATATAATTTATCTTAATTCTTGGATTGTAAACTTAAATATTATTCGCTATCACTTCCACTTTTAGTCACCTTATTTATAGAAGTGTTGTAATAGTTCAATGCAAAATTCAAATTTAAATTTATTTTTATTTATTAATTTAGTAAACTCTTTGTAGAATATAATTCTGCAAAATGTCCATCGGATTATTGCAACAACATAGAATCACCTCCAACATATTTAGTTAATTTTCATGAATATGGAAAGTTTGAATTATATCAATTATTATAATTATAATTATATGGTTGGCTTGATGAGTAGTTCTGAAATCACTGTCCTTTGTAGGTACAGCATTAATATTACATTAAAAGGGGTATAATTAACATTATAATTGTTATAACCCTGATACTTGATCGCTTAAGTATGTGGTTCAGTTAGATTTGTATTCCTAAGGCTGATCTTATAAGGGGAGCCTGGGAGTAGGGAGGTATTGAATAATGAGGATTAATCTTGAAAAAGATTGTTTGGTGATTACCTATTTGTCAGCGTCTTGAGACGACAGGACACGGCAGTAACGATATAGTCGACCCACAGCTTGTCTCACTGGATCAGCGCTCCATTAATCATGTCTAATGTTCGGATTTTGGTCTTGTAGTTTATCGAGGTGATGGTTAGCTACAATGCTGGTAATCCTCGTTTTGATGCCGGTGTTAAATTCTAGGTAATTCTTTAATTTCTTTAAATGTTTAACGTATGTCTGTACGGCTATTTATACCACTGAAGTGTTGACCAGAATATAATAATAGTTGGTAAAAACTCAAAATAAAACTTATCATTAGTAATTGATTTCTCTATATTATTCGATTATCTACTTATTATAGATTATAAACTAAGTACCAATTACGCTATTATAGCGTTTATTATAGTATATTTTCTTCTCATTTGACTCTACAGTTTGCTCTCTGTTATTTGTTACGTATTCGGTTAGTATATCAAATTAAACCAAATCTTTCACACAGTATCTAATAATAATATAGAATGTTTTTATTGAAAATTCACAATGTAGAACATTGGTATTAAGATTATAACCACTTAGTTCGTTTAGAAAATTCCGATTTTAACTTAATTACTGAGATAACTGATGTACTTACCCCCGTCAAATTAACAGTGGAAGCGCACGGTTGCCGTGATGCCAATTTGTGCACTGCTAATGCTGATTTTCAAGACCGTATTTGGGAGGGAGTTCAACCCTCCCCCTCCCGAATCATTTTAATAGTTATAATAAATTGAATTTATTAAACTAAATTATTAAGGTGGTGACACACTATTTACATGCCACATGTCATTACGCATTTAATTGCATTCTTATCGTACACAACATATTCTAGTATTTAAATCTAATAGATAAAAATATATGATTTAGTTTCAAACCCCCCTCCCCCCCAAAAATGTGTTCCTGCTATGGCTTTGCTGCTTTTATATATCTTTTTAAGGAATTGTTTGAAAAAAAAACAATACTTGCTAATAAAATGACGACATGTCTGATAAATTGTATAAAGAAACGACGACGTCCAGAGTTATCTGGCGTATTGAATTATTTACAGAATCTTCATGGTGAATATGATCAAATAACAGATTTGAAAGATTTATTTTCATTCCCCAAAAACGATCTTATTAGAAAAGAAATAATAAAAATGATTGAAAGGGTACATAGTCAGAGAAATTTTCAAATTAATTAAATAAAATAAAATAATAAAATTAATAAAATTAATAAAGAAGGTGAAAAAACAGAAGATGAATATATTACACTCACTCAAATGACATTGAAAGAAAAGTTGGATCTTGAAATAAACAAGAGTAAAAGGTCCATGGATCCTAAAATACAAAAAAATGATTTAGTTAAAATAATTAAAAAAGAAATGAATCTATTTGAGAATGGAGTTACTCGCGGGCATCACTTAGAACTAGCATTTAAAGATTTAATATCTACTCTTCCCATTGGTATTGAATCAGAACGTACATTTTCAGCAACAGCCTATATAGGAAAGAGACTTGGAGTAGCAGACTTGGAAATAAAACATTAGATGCTTTGCTCTTCCTACGTTCCTTTTTTTTTAAGATCATAAAAAATAAAAAATATAATTTAAAATTAATAAAATAATAAATATAAATAAATAAACACAAATAGAAGATTTTTTTTTTTACTAATTCTTTTAAATTTTTATTTACAAATTTTCGGAATAATTATGAGATTTTAATTAATAATAAATAACAATATTCTTTTGGTCTTTTATTAATAATAAATAACAAAATTCTTTTTCACAAAAATGTGTTAAAAAGAAAAAATATCACGAACAATGGAATTTAATTACTATATGTTATTATATATTGCTATTTTATAACTATATGTATAAATTGATGCAATTCTTATATTTATCTAAACTAATATTAGAAAAAATACAAACTTCACTAAGTAGTGTGTGTGGACAGTGTAGCAGTGACGGATTAAGTTGAATTTCACATTCTGTGGTCCAACTACTGTAATTATTTCATAAAGATAAACAGTTTTTAATGAATTTTCTTTTTTCAGATAAATTGAGTTTACAAATAATATATACATAACATAAAATCGTATGAATCATAAAAGTTTTTTTTAACGAGTTTTTTATATTGTCTCAAAAATCATAAATATTCATAATAAGTATAGGTATTTTCAAATAGGTACACGTATGTATAATTACAATAATAAATATTCAATGAAATAATCAAAAATTCCAAACTAGTTAAAAAATCAAAAAAATAAATAAACGATCAATTAACGCGTAAATTCTTATAGCCATGTATACTGTAATACGCCCATGTAAAGACAAGATAAATTTCTGTCGTCTCTTGTAGTGATGATCCCAGTAATAGTCAAGGACCTTGATTATGAGGTAAGACTATATAATACTTAAAATAACTACAGAAATATAGTTCGAGCACACACACACACACACACACACACACACAACACACACACACATTCTATATAAGACTATTAAGAAGAATAGATAACTCAACGAGTCCGCCTTAAGTGAGACATTTTATGTCTTATGTGTGAAATTTTTTTTTTCAAATTCAAATTTTAATTAACGTTTGTTAACAAGTCAGGTATGTAGATTTTTTACAGTCCGTATTAATTTACTACACTCGGAATTTTAGTAATTGTCCGACGACGAGTCTACGAGCGTATTCAGTTTGCCCATCGTACCGTTCCAAATCTTATGTACTTGTTATGCATACAGAATTCTAAACTAATAATCCTAGTATTTCCTGTGGACGTCGACGGTTACTCATGTTTCGGCCGATTTGGCAATTCTGCGTTGTCATACCACCGTTGGGTTGTTGTACACCTGCCGGCGGTGGACGCGAGAAAATTTGTCGAAGTAGAAAATTTTACGCGTTAAAATAAAAATCTTGTCGATTGTCGTCGACGTGTTCTTGCCGCGAACATGTACTCTTATGAAAACGGACGACTGTTTGAATCGGACTTTTAGTCGTTAATGCACGTCGACGTCTACCAGTGTTTCGACGGAGTTTGCGATTCAGCGTATTTGAATCCCCGCCTAGTAGTTGTACAGCTGACGGCGATGAACGCATGGAAATATGTCGAAATACAAAATTGTAGCGTTACTTATATTTAATGTCAATCAATAACATCTGGTTTTTTTTTTTAATGGCGATTAAAATTGTTGTATATACGTAAACGAAATTGCGGGGATAGGATCAGTTCTGCATACTTTTGATAAGAGAAAAATTTGATAACCGATTTTTGCGGATGTAGAAATACCAACATAGATAATTAAAATCCAACGTTCCAAATGTTCATTAATAAATTTACTAACCTTTAATTTGTGGAAAATAACAATAAATGTTTAACTTTTTCTACAATTAGAACTATAAAATAATGATTATTATAAATGGTAATATAACATAGTTAATACAATATTACAGTATTAACCAAATAGAAATTCACTTTAAACAAAATTTTAAATCATAAAAAATTTAAAAACTTATATTACACGAACATATGAAATATTATAGGTATAATAAAACATTTTATTACCGTATCACTGTAATGACCGTTAAAAACCGTTACACATCAAATACTCAAATACATTAACAACATACATTATTTCACATATTTAATGCAGAGTTCTTCATTTATCAGCACTAAATTTGTATTTGTATAATTTTATAATTTTGTGTGGTGGTATGTAACCTCAAAAAAACATTGAAATTATTTCTTTTATCAAAAGTATGGAGAACTGACCCTATCCCGAAATTGCGTATGATTTTTTTATAATAATTCTATGATCTGTGGGAAATTATATAATAATACTATGACCTGTGGGATACAAAAAGTATTGCCATATGTCTGACGAGCATCTATGCAGAATGTTTCGAGTTGAAACATTTAACAATATCAGTATTTTGCATCGAAAAATTTATTACGTTTTTCTAAACTTAGTAACTTTATAGTAGTTGTACGAATGCATTCGTTTTTCCACTCAATGGATTTCGTGAGATAGACAGCAATCGGATATGAGCAGTTTGGCGATACATTTTCGTTAATTCACCAGTCAGGTATGTGGTATCTTTACGGTCCAAGATTATTTTGTAGTAAAACAAAAAAAATATAAAAAGGGGATTAAAAGATTAAATAGTGAAAAGAAATAACAATAATATCATGCAAGTATAAAATAAATTTATTACCTTTTTTGTCGTCTCGAAAGATTTGCCTGTCACAGATTTAAACTCTTGCGGACAATTTTTTTTTTTTTATTAATTAAGGTAATAACTTTGTAAATCAAACAGAATAAGAAATGAAAGGTTGGGACGCCGCCCTTGCCTTGATGCAAAGTCAGCGCCAAGAAATAAAGAACAACTCAAAAGGTGATTTCCACGTTGAAAGAAATTAGAGTCACCTAATTTCGGAAAACCGATCTGTTGAGTCGTTCTTGATAAGTATGCGTATACTCTCAGGTAGACAGAGACGGTTTGTCTGTCAGGTGGACTGTGACGATCTGAGTGCCCTCTGAAAGCTGGAGGGTGTATTTATCGTTATTTTTTGAAGGACATATACTAAGATTTCGGTCCCATAAGGTTATCGCTTATTTATTTTTCCATTTTCTGCGAATTTTGCGTAGTCTAAAATTTGTTTGTAGTGTCACAAATCTGCGACATTTGTGTTCACCTGATTAAATATGTGTGATTCATTTCGTTCTTTCTTTTTTTCTCTTCTTCTTCTTTTTTTATTTATTTACTATTTCTGTTATCGAGTATAATATTCTTTTGTTTGTTAATTTAATTGTATTATATTAAAAATCATATTGAAGTATGATAGCGAATTCATCTTATGGGACTGAAATGTTTTATGTGTATTATACTAATATATAAAATACGCATTAAATTATATGTGATTATAAAATTACTATTATTGTTATTCCTATAGGGGATTTATGATCGGCGTTCCGAGAAAATTGAGCTCTAATATATTTATTAAAATATAAACTAAACTAAGTGTTCATAATAAAAACTAATACAGAAGTAGTTGTTAAATATTACAAATTCATTTCCAAATAATTTATTGTTATGATATGAGCGTATGTTATTACATGTATTTGTTAAAGAATAATCTATTAAAATTTATTTTTTATTACATGGTTTCAGTTATGATATGAGTGCATATCATTACAATTTACAAGACTAGACGCGTGCAAATTTGCCGAATAACGATAACATAGCATGCAAAAAAAAAAATATGGTGTCTTGCCGTCGACGTGTGTTTTCTTGCGTTTGTTAGTTTTTAATAAAAATTAACGATCGTACGAATCGGGCTTGACTGTCTTTACTACACGTCGACGGGTACTAGTGTTTCGCCAAAAATGGCGAATCGGCATTGTCGCATACCTGCCTGGTTGTTATAAAGCCTGAGGCGATGGACGCGTGCAAATTTGCCGAATAACGATATCGTAGCATGCAAAAAAAAAATATGGTGTCTTGCCGTCGACGTGTGTTTTCTTGCGTTTGTTAGTTTTTAATAAAAATTAACGATCGTACGAATCGGGCTTGACTGTCTTTACTACACGTCGACGGGTACTAGTGTTTCGCCAAAAATGGCGAATCGGCATTGTCGCATACCTGCCTGGTTGTTGTACAGCTCGTGGATGTTGAAAGTCCAAATATTTTGAAATGCGTTATTTATGTGCTCTTATATATGTAATGATATGTACTCATATCATAACTGAGACCATGTTATAGAAAATAAACTTTTATAGATTATACTTTAACAAATGCATCTAACGTACGTTCATATCATAACAAAAATTATTTGGAAATGAATTTGCAATATTTAACAACTACTTCTGTATTAGTTTTTATTATGAACACTTAGTTTAGTTTATATTTTAATAAATATATTAGAGCTCAATTTTCTCGGAACGCCGATCATAAATCCCCTATAGGAATAACAATAATAGTAATTTTATAATCACATATAATTTAATGCGTATTTTATATATTAGTATAATACACATAAAACATTTCAGTCCCATAAGAAGAATTCGCTATCATACATCAATATGATTTTTAATATAAAACAATTAATTTAAAAAACAAAAGAATATTATACTCGATAACAGAAATAGTAAATATATAAAAAAAAAGAAGAAGAGAAAAAAGGAAAGAACGAAATGAATCACACATATTTATTAAGGTGAACACAAAAGTCGCAGATTTGTGACACTACGAACAAGTTTTAGACTGCGCAAAATTCGCAGAAAATGGAAAAATAAATAAGCGATAACCTTGTGGGACCGAAATCTTAGTATATGTCCTTCAAATAATATCGATAAATACACCCTCCAGCTTTCAGAGGGCACTCAGATCGTCTCTGTCCACCTGACAGACAGACCGTCTCTGTCTACCTGGGAGTATACGCACACTTACCAAGAACGACTCAACAGATCGGTTTTCCGAAATTACACGACTCTAATTTCTTACAACGTGGAAATCATCGTTTTTTGAGTTGTTTTTATTTCTTGGCGCTGACTTTGCATCAATTCAAAGGCGGCGTCCCAACCTTTCATTTTCATATTCTGTTTGATTTACAAATTATTACCTTAATTAATAAAAAAATTGTCCGCAAGAATTGAAATCCGTGACAGGCAAATCGTCGAGACGACAAAAAAGGTAATAAACTTATTTTATACTTGCATGATATTATTGCTTTTATTTCTTATTGAACAGGCAAGACGGTTCTCGAATTCACACCCCTTGATTCGTGTTAGTTAAAATCATTTCATACTCCCCATTATTTTTCCTTTCACCATTTTATCTTTTAATTTCTTTTTTATATTTTTTTGTATTACTACATATATAATGACAAGAAACAATATATAGGTTTTTTATCATTGTGTTAAATACTTAGTATTATGTAAATTGATATTTGTGACAAGCATGTATGTGATTTTATTGTTTCGAGTAAAAACTATTGAAAGCATCGACATGTTTTAATGAGGAACTTTGCTAAGAACTTCACAACGATGTTCCTCGTGAAGAAGATCTACAAAACATATGGGTTCTACGCGCAATAGTTTTCGTCATAAAGAACACGATACGATGTGAGCAGTTTCATTTCTTTACGATTGTTCACGAATCAGGTATTATTTGGTTTCTTTTTACTAAATTTACTAAATTTGATATTAAGGTTTTTCAGCCTGACAACGCGTCTAAGAGCGAGTTCGGTTTACCATTTGTACCGTCCCAGGATCGATGTAATTTTGTTATATTTTATATAGTAGTATGTGAACACTTACATCGAATTTGTATTTTATAATATGTACTGATAATTTTAGCATTCTCGGAGCACGTCGTCAGTTATTCTAGTTTCGTCGGAATTCGTGAAGCAGTGTTGTCGCACAATAGTCGGTTCTGTACAGTTCGCCGTGGTGGTCGCTGCAAAATTTGGTTTGAAGACGATATCGACGCGCACTTTCACATCAAGTCAAGCATCAAAATATTGTGTTTTTTTTTTTATTTTTAGCATATGCAATTTTTGTATTTATGTAATCGAAGGTGCATGTGATATTTTCATATATTTTTATAATAATTGTATGATCCGTGGGATACAGATGGTATTGTCCTATATCTGACAAGCATCTATGTAATTTGATTGTCTTTAGTTAAACATTTTTCACTATCATCATTTTTGTACAGGTACATTTGTTATCAACGTCTCAACGTTGTAACTCGATTAGTAGATCTACGATAAGTATCTTTTCTCCTCGCGATGGACTTCACCGGGTAGACTACGCTCGGATGTGAGCAATATTTACAACACGTAACGATTATTCACTAGTCAGGTAAGTGGTTTAATTTACGGTTTATACTGTTTTACCACAAACGGTATCTTGGTAATCATCAGGTGACGTGCCTACGAGCGTGATCGCCTTTCGCTATATACGTCAACGATTACTTGTGTTTCGGCGGAATTCTCGATTCAAATTTGTCCTACCACCACCGTGTCGTTGTTTTTTTTGCCGCGCTAAATAAATGTCACAATGGTGTATCCAGGATATTTAAAGGGGGAGAATAAATTTAAAATCAATAAAATGTTACCATGACATACATGAACACACTCACAAACACACACACACACACACCTAACGATTACTTGTGTTTCGGCGGAATTCTCGATTCAAATTTGTCCTACCACCACCGTGTCGTTGTTTTTTTTGCCGCGCTAAATAAATGTCACAATGGTGTATCTAGGATATTTAAAGGGGAGAATAAATTTAAAATCAATAAAATGTTACCATAACATACATGAACACACACACGCACACAAACACATCTAAACACACACACACACATTCCTAATTTTTTTTTAAATTGGTGATTTTTTAGATATAAAATGAGAAAAATACTTGGTTGTAGGTTTTTTCAATTATGATTCTGTGTCTCAAATATAAACGACGTTAATGTCATCATAGATTTTAATTGGGGAACAAAATCGTAAATTTACTCAACATTTTTGTTGGCGCATACGTACTCGTATATTACTATTAAATAATACAGAGAATAAATTACAGGTAATAAACAAATTACATAGAATACATGTCATATTGTCGAATAGCTGTATAGTCCTAATACTTATTATTAGGACGAAATTCGAATAAAATAATTTTTTTTAAGACAACCTTAATATTAAAAAACTTTAATTTTAAAATAATGTCTATTATTTATTATACTACCTAAGTTGTGCATAGTATTTGCTTGTATCATTATTATTGTAATTATTATTATTACTATTAAATAAATATAAGAGCGTCTTGTTTAATAAAACGTTTATGTAACAAAAATTACGTTTTACACGCTTTATGTTAGAGGACTTATCATAATATTATGCCTAATGTGTGTACGGTATACGTAAAAAGATTGTATTCTTAATGCGTCAATCAAACACACGCGAAAAGGTAATTCCAAATTAATTTATATACCTCCGTGTATCGAAATAACATAAAGATGATTAATCACGCGCATTTTAACATACATAGGTTCCATTAAAAGATAAAAATCGGCATTATAAAACAAAACTGTTAAGAGAAAAAAAATATTTTCTCTTCAACAAAATATTTAATATGAATTTACAACCAAGTATTTTGTTTTTTTTTTTAATTTATATTAATTTATATATATGTACAATTAAATTTTCAGTTATCAAACCGTTATTTTTTTTTCTATATAATAGAATATTTAGTAGTCGTAACAGGAAAATTCAATCACAAATGTGTCAAACATAATTTTTAGTAAATTTATTCTTGTACGTCCCATTGAACATATATATATATATATATATAATCGAGTATATAACATATATAATCGTAATACGAGATACGTCCAGAAAGTAAGTTCCGTATTCTATTTTTATCGTAAAATGGTCTACTCTTTGGGAAAATTATAAAACCTTTTCGAAACTATCTGGTATTATGTACGCCATACAGTGTGGAAAATGCCTAAAAAAATTGAAAATCCCGCTATATGTGAAAAAGGCAAACACACATTGACAACTTGGAAAATCATATGTATAGTGTTTTGGGACAGACAAGGAGTTTCGCTAATGGACTTTTTACCGCGAGGTCAAACAATTAACGAAAATGCCTATAGCGAGGTACTTGCATAAAAATTATGAAGTGCAATACATAATAAGCGATGGGACATGTGTAACCTCAGTATTGTATATACGTTTCGGGTTTGTCAACCGTAAATTTTTTCCTCGCGTCCGGTCATTTCCTAAATTAATCGTGTGGTCAATTCTATATACTTCTATTCTTTATACTCCGATTGATTTTTGTTTGTTGTTTTTAATACCTCATGATATACACCTACACTAAAACTGCTCATTTATAGTACGTGCGGTTATATACACTGTTTTTGTTCCTCAGACACTAAGCGATGTTTCATATCTTGTACTCTTGTTCGTGTATATAATATTTATACGATTTATCATATACATACATGAATATAGTACATAAGCAATACAATAATAACATCCAATGAAACTTGAACAAAAACTTTTCGTTTTCCTACCGAATGTGCGGATAAGTGTTATGCCATATATACTCGCCACACTTGCATACGAGTAAATAGGCATTTTTATTATTATTTACAGCCTATTGCAGATTTCAACGTTATATTATTTACTGCTCTATTATAAATATAAGTTATATAATACGTTTTGAGAGAACCATTTACTCTGAAGGGTAAATTTGAATGTTTTTACCTCATTGTAACCTTCGTGACGTCGCAATGAAAAACAAAACAGAGTTTTTAACACAATTACCCTAACTATAGTGAATGGCTATGATTAATGTTTGGAGAAAAATAAAAAAATAAATTATCTACTTAATGTTAAGCTGTAAATGCATATTATATTATATTATATATATATATATATATAGAAAAGTACTGATAATTATCTGCAAAAACGTTTTCCTTTTCTTTGGTGAAATGAAAAACGAATAGCAATGGTGGCAACGTTGTTAAAATAAGACAGCTAAAATGTTCTATTATTCGCTGCACCCTTATTATTTCTCGACAAAGTAATGTCATCGAGTTCTTTTTTATCTTTTACTTCCGGTAAAATGACAATAGTAACTTATCCGATATTTCGAATGCTTGTGTTACTTTTTTCTTTCGAGACAGATATATTAAATATTTATATTCAGTTTTCGATTTCGTTAGCTCGAAAAAAAAACAAAAAACAAAAAAATATACTCTTTAAAATTTTAAGGTAATTAAAATATAATAGAACACTTGTCACTGTTTAATACTTAAATTTATAAACATTTTTAATATTGTATTATATATGATTATAAATATTATAACTACTAAGTAGTTCACACTGATGATAACAACGTAGTGGTTGAAATACGTATACGCGGTTTAAGTGTATAATTTATTGTGATTTTTGGTTTATAAATTTAAGTACAGTAACTTTAATTTAATTTTAAAAATGTTAAGTTTAAATTTATTTAATTCAATGTCACTAACACACATCGCACATCGCAAACACAACCCTCCAGTATATATGCATAGATACTAAGAAACAATTTTATTTTATAACTACACGAATACGATGTACTAATGGATTATCGATAGAAATTGGTTCACTTGCACATTTCTTTTATAGTTTATTAAATTTAAATACTATTTAAAAACTATTTAAATAGTTGAGATTTGGGATACCCAAATTGTAATCACTATTATACATTGTTTGACAATATCTACTTTCACGGACGGATTTTTATGACTGCACTGATTATGCAATTTGAATAGTCAATAGCATGAAGATTATAAAGATATATTAATGTAAACTTTTTCATTCATATTTCGAGCCCTTATTATTAAATAAACAACGTCAACGTCAAATTTACTGGACATTGACGTCATTGACGGGACAATGTATACAATTTCAACATTTTCCAAATTTTAAGAAAAAATACGACATTTTCCGGCTTATGATATCATTTACCACATTAACACCTTTGGCCGTAACACGTACATGGTCCGACCTAGGGTTTTGAAATAAACTAAAAATGAATTATCAATATTATTTGTGGTCTGCGTTATTATTTTATTAAACACAAATTTTTGCAACATGTTTTTTTGAAACATAAAATAAATAAATAAATAATAGTTTATTGAAAGTCGATCATGGAAATAATTAACCGAAACTATCAGAACAATAAAAAATAAAAAAATCAATATCTTAAATTGTATTTAGAAATATTATGGTAATATATTTTTTGAAGTTGATGAAACAGAACTCCTCTATTCCTTTAATTATTTTTTTGTGTCCACGAGAGTTTTCGAAGTTGATGATTGCAGTAAGTCCTCCAAATGTTCATCAATTAAAGCTATTTTCACACTTGCTCCTAATAAATATTAACTTACTAAAAATATTAATAGCTTCACATAAATACGTTGATCCGAAAAGTGGTTTATATAGCTCTTAAATTTGGCAAAAATGCATAATACAGATTTTCGTCGAATATTTGCGATAATTTAATAGTTACATTTTTTATTCACTTAAAAATCAAAATCAATTTAAATGCGAAAAGGTCACGGACCGTGTAGTGACAATCGCTGAAAAAATACAATTATTTAAGTGTGGTCTTTTCGGGACAGTATATTTATTATTTTTTTATTTATAAATTTCAACAATAGAAAATACAATGTATACACTCATATGATTGGGGAACACCCAATTCGCGTATACGGACGTCACATGTATTTTTGTCCACATGAAATATATTTTTTTTTATAAAATACAATATACTGCGGTGAGTTTTTTTTGAAACGCGTAGTGTATTACATTATTATTAAAATTTAAACACAAATATTTGAATTTTATCAGTACGTTATAAGTTCAATTATACAGTAAATACTATTGTACATAAATCCAACGTTATTTTTGTGAAACATATGTTGATCGATTTATCTATATTTTTATACAGACATTTCATTTCTTGAAAAACATATGTAAATAGTAACTAAACGATTACCGATGATTATCAATTTTAAATTTTAGCTTGATATTCAGACTATAAATCGTATTGCATATTTTAATGAACTCGTACTTAAAACACTATACATTTAACGATGGAGTGACCAAATTCAATGGATGGAGTTTTTGAGTTTTTTTCGATTGTCGTGATCAACATCGACTTTTCGATTCAATAAATGACAAAAATATAGTTGTCTCGCATAATTAATGTTAATATTAATACTGATTTTATTTATATCGAAAAAACGAAAGTGAGTCGCGAACGACTCAAAATCATGAATCAATCGACCTAATAGACACCCCTTATCTAACTTACAGACTAGTAGTATTGAATGAATTACTCTACTCGTTACATACACGTAATAAAGTTACTTTTTTCGTTATACGAAAATTTTGTAATGAAATTACTTTAATTTTACTATTCTAATTACTGTTTAAGTAACTAATTTCGGTAAAACGTAAAGCATTTTTATGATTTCAAGAACTAATAGTTTTTTTTTTTTTTTTTTGGTATTAAGTTCTGTCATTAACTATTATTTGTTTGTTCATTCTCCTTTTTTAAACAATATTATATAATGAAATAATGTAGTTAATTCAATGTTCTTTTTAAAAAAAATATTTAAAAAACTGTACCGAAACCTACGTCGAGTAAAATGCTATCCAACATTTTAAAACAACGTTTTGAATAATTTAAAACTCTCAACTCTTATTCAGCTTACGTATATTTTATAAACGAATAAGTGTCGTGTATTCTCATAGAATTTCTATCACTCGTTGACGGAAACGTTCACATCTTCACCAACCAAAGTTTTGTTTTATTATTACAATTCCAGGAAAAAAAAATATTTCGATACATTTCAACCGCTTGTTTATGCTAATATATGTAACGACTAAGTACGATTTCGTTAGACTAAATAAAGCGTTACGAAAACTTTGATTTTTTAATTTTTTCGTAATATACGCCGCGAGTCTGTTATTATCGGCCGAAAACACGCAAACAACGACGGTCCGCGACCGCAGCGTCTCCTTTGCAACTCGTATTAGGTTTCGCGCTGCGTCCGCGACAACGACCCTAATGCCGCCGCCTACCCCTCGACCGACCGCCCTCGGCCCCCGTTTTCGCCGCCGAAAACGATTCCGCTTCGCGTACGTACGTTACACGTGAAAGAATGGTCGATAAATTACACCAGAAACGTCCGACGCTGAATCCGTTTCGCAGACCCGCTCTGCCCGCCGTACATCATTTTATAAGCCGCACATGCGCACACGCCTATTGCACAATAGGTACACGTACAACGCGCGTTCGTCGGTCATCACGGAACGTTTCGCCAACGGAGTTTTGGGACCGTTTTGAAAACCAACCACTTGCGTATTTATACCCCCGCGCACACGTAATATACCATATTGCGTATACTTATAAATTTATGGAAACGTTTAACAGCGGATAGGCAATAAATTCGTTCCGTCGGAATAGTCCGTTTCACTATAGTAGCGAATTGATGTCGTGCGCGTTCCGCTACATTATGTACGAGTAGTGTTTGAAAGGTTTGCTGAGAAAAACAAGAAAAACACACTTTTCCCGCCCGAAAAAATCGACTCTATTTTTCTATTCTTATAACAAAAAAATTTTGTCAAACTCGGGACAAAGCGGCTTTGACGACATTCCTATCTGACGCAAATGTCTTTCATTCGAGTCAAATATTTTAAATTCGAAACCAAATGAAGTTACTCGGAGCTCCATCAACAGAATATGACGGACGAACAGTCGATTCGATACCAAATTCGTATAATTTAATTGACTTTGAGCAATTTTTCGCGTTTTAATCATTTTTCAGTTTTTTCAGTAACGCCTATTCTAATATTTTTTCGTAATTTTCTTCTGTTGATTTTTTTTTCTTTTCTATGTTTTCAATAATTATTATTCTTTGAGTACCGCCAAAAAAATAGTTACTTAAACGAAACTGGCGAACAAAATGGCCTTCGCCTTCTTCGGGACATATTCATTAAGCTGCTGTTCATGATTTTGATTGCCGTTTGGTCTATGGCATGAAGTGATGTATCCAAAAAACCTGGTAAATTACGATTGACCATCCATTGATCTCAAGAAAAATTTACCAAGTCTACACCATTTAAATGTTCATGTAAATTAAAAATTAACAATCGATTACAAAATATATAAAATATTTTTCACAATCGTATTGATATGTATACAATTGTTGAATTTATCACGTGCGACTAGGACTTGTGTGAAATATTTTCTATTGTGGCTACGTACCGAAGAACGTTAGTGATAATAAGTCGCAGGGAAGTCAACAGATTGCTAATGTTATATAAATATTAAAATTAATACCAATATAACAGTCGTGCAGGTATACGTATTTTGAATTTAACAATGGAGTTTCGAAAATATATACAAATAAAATAATATAAAAATTAACGAATAATGTTATGCAGCGGAATAAATACCATAAAATATCGTTATGGTTTATAATCATATATCAAGAACGATATAACAATATCTTTACAACGTGCAATAAAGGCAAAAACATAATATAATAATATCTATTATTTTCTCGAACCTAATTGTAACTAACTCGTACATATCATAAACTTTTCTTTTTTGTTGTTACAAATTTCGGTCTTAAAAACGTTATTAGAAAAATATAGTAAAAATAAAATTGCTATTGTTTATTGTTAAACACTTATACCGATGAAAAATTAAATTTTATCTGTAAATAATGCATTTCATAACATTATCATAGGAGAAATATATTTTAGAAAGCGCAACGTTGAATTTCGGTTAGTTAGATGAAAATGCGCCATTTATCATGATAAATTCATATTGTGTGTTACTTCCGGGGAATAATTATTTTTAATGAATTACCGCGGTATTTATATATAACATAGTTACACATTGATGTTAATCAATCATATTTTGAAAACATTATACTTTACGTTAAATTAAATCTGCAGCTATTGGTTACGTAACATTGTTAAAACTATTCCAACCACTACATTGTATTCGTAACGTTTCGAAAGTTATTATTAATTAATATTAAATAAAAAAAAATCCGGAAAAATATTACGATCATGAAAATCAAAAGAAAATGGTGTATGATTGGCCCCAGCATTAAACATAACGATGCCACAAAAATTATTGTAGAGGACGCCCTCCAACGGTGTTCATGAAAAAATCAATTTCCGATGCTATGAAGATTCGAAGAGATTGACCAGTAACAGAAACGAATCGAGGAAATGCGAGAGAAAGCTGTAAAACGTATCTAAGGATGGTCACCAAAGAAAAAAGTGTGTGTACTCGTAAAGTATTTTTACGAGAGGAAATCGTATCGGATATTCGGACGATATATGAGTAGACGAGTTACATTATCTGCGTATATCTATTACATTAATATAATGTAAATTGTCGCAGTTCGATAAAAAGTCGTATGTTTCATATATACATTCGAGACGAATATTTTCTACGTGAATTTATATTACAACAATATACAGTGGACACACTCGTACATTCATTGGCAGTCCTGTTGAAACGTGTAGAGATAAAATTAATGGACTCGAGCTCGGTTGATATTTTATATTATGATATATCAGAATAGACGTGTGAACCGTTCAGTTTAACGCGAAGACAATAACGACGATATTGGGAACAGTCGCGTTTCGCTGAGCCACACAGCCACCAAAAGTACGTTGCACGAGCGTCTGAATGTGGGCAAACATTTTACAACGGGAACGCTCGTATAATATGCGCGTAAACGTATATAGCGTGTGCACGGGAACCCGCGGACAATCCGAGTTCAAAAAGTCAGAACCGTCTCGACGGATGTAAAACGTAGTGTTTTTTTTTTCCAACCCTAAGCTGTACGGCTTGGATGCGTCAGGAAAAGGGCAAATCGCTGCAGAGGGTTAAGCTCGCCGAATCCTTTTCACGTGTAGTGTACGTTCATTATTATTATATGTACGGGATAAACGTTCACCGTGTGCCGTCGATAAAACATTACGAATGCTTAGCGGGTTTAAAACTCGTGTCGTGTTCAAACGAACGACGGACCGTAGGCATGACTACGGGGCACGTTAGCACCACCAGGTTTACATTTATCATCTTCAAAAGATGTTCGTCTATTATAAACTTGCGTTTATCAGTATTTCGGTTGGACATTTTTTTAATTTAATTTTAAATTATGGGCGGTATTCTGTCGACCGTTGCGCGTATCGTTTACGTAGACACTACACAATGTTATACATATTATTTCGTATACGAATTGTGCATAATTTTTAAGTATTTGTCAACGTTAAACGAATGTATAATAATAATAATAATTGCCAACGACTGGAACAAAATTACTTACATGTCACAGTGTAAGTTAAATGTATTATACGTTGTGCATATGTAAAATTGAAATACCTACTGTTGTTTTACATTAGTCTGTCTAAAATGACTGATGATTTCACTGTTTAGTGCTTTAATTATACACCCATGTATACTACACAAAACACACGTCTTACTGTCTACTGCCTTATCCCGGAATAATTAAGGTAGTGGAGTGTGTCGTATTTTATGTATATATATATACTCGTGTATATATTAAATACATACACGCACAGAAAGAGAGAGAGAGAAAGTGAAAGATAAAACGCCGTTTGTAATAATAGAAATAATTTGATAATACGAGCTACGACTCGTTGTAGGATTATAAAACGTAAGTGTTTTCTTGCGAAATTACGAGATCGTACAAACGTGAATGTTGCCGCGAGCTCTCGAAAAATTCATCTCTGGCCGTCCGTACAACGTTAATCTCCGTTTTAAAACGAAATTGTTTATAAATAGCAAATACGCAATATACGAGTATATTATATTTGACAATTTCGATTTTATACCGAGAACGATCCACAACATGTGATATTTGATATTTGTACTTGGAACGATAGTGTTATTATTGATGTTGTGCAATATCCGGATAATTCGATTAGTTAAACATTAAGTACCCATATCTGATCAAGACGAATTAAGAAACAAATATGTAATTGTTGTCTACGCTAAAATGTATACCTATGTAGATAAATAGCACACAGTTGACAGATGCCATTCATTTTATATTATGACATTTTGAAATATATCACATTATTAATATTCATAAATGTTTTTGTCCTTCAGTGATAAATTACATTATTCTTAATATGAACAACGATAAGCGAACGTCCGTCGATCGATGGCTTCGAGACAATTCAATTCGATAATGTTAGTTTCTTTTCCGCGTTTGATAATATTACTTTGGCACAGATTTTAAAGTCTCTTATCGTGTTAAATTTATTTGTACTGATGACAACTTTATTCACTCTTAGCGATTGACGCAACTCAAAAATTCACATTTTCCTGTTTATTTGCCACACGTCCAAAAAACGTCTTAATTATGTAAGAACGTCAAGTCAAGTCAACTTTTTCTGTTTATAAATGATTAATAATTTTATTATATTATACAATCTTTATTTCTGTAAAAAAAAAAATGTGGTTGAAATTATGAATTATAATGAAAAACCACCAAAACAAATTGAGTAGACAGCCAAAACTAATTTTTTATATAAGTTTGTAAATGAGTTTATTGAAAATTGATATTTTTTTATTTTCTTTAGTTTTGACAATTGTCAAGCGTAGGCACAATCACGATGTATACGAAATACGATAATAATATATTTTGAAAACTACGAACTACCGCACGAACGATACGGTTTTCAAACCGACGCCTTCGGCTTGTCGACTTTCAGTACAAAGCTAAGACGACGACGATATTATTGTTATACGTTATAAAGTTCCAATTTTTGAAATAACTTATTTAATAGGGTAGAAACCCCTCTAAAAGAAAATCCATTGCGTATTACATTATATATTATGTGTACTGTAGGTCGATCAAAAACAATAAAAATTTAATATCAAGCAAGAAAAAGTCACATATAAGTCTTCAATCAAAGTTTTAATACGTTTATTTATTTCTGACCCATATAGGCTATACGTTTAATAGCCATAAATGAAAGCAGTTAGGAATCAATGAATTGCGGATGGACATTTATATTATTTATTTCATGAATCACAAAGACGTGTATTCTTATTAATTTTAGATATGAACTGTAACCGTTTTTTTTTCATTTGCTCACCACTAACCAGCTGGAAAGCTAGAATAGTGAAAGGGATTTTCAACCATGGGTTGACTCAATAACATTAACTTAAAACCTAGGCGGTACCATACGAGCAGGGGCCCCACTGTCATGCCGGATCGCTATGCCGCTCCGGAGACGGTGTCCCCCAAGGTTGAGGTGCCAACCTCGGCTGCAACGTGGTGGTTGTGGGACAGTCTCTAGATAGTAATAAACCACACGACCCATTGGGAGGAGACAGGAACCCACATGGCTCGGAAAATCGAATTGTGCCTTCTCCTCGAAAAGGTACGGGTCCTCGGCTCAATACTGATGGCCATTAGACGACATTGGATCTGACCGGCTTACCGGTCAGGTTCTGATCTGCTGCATCTCTTAAGTAGCGTCTCGCGCTAATAAAAGGTGTGTGGTCAGTAGGCCTCAGCTAACAAATTCGGAACGTACTGTAGCCGTTTTCTATCTGAAATTTGGGTTTATTTTTAATCACTTATTATTTCCCGTTAAAATCGTATTCGTATAACACGTATCTCATTTTCCCATAAATTATATATTTTACATGATTTTTCGTTCAATTTTTGTTTCTGAAGAAATCATCGATAGAATTTTTTAGTCGACGGTAAACTGCGTATCAAAACATTGTAGATAACAGTTATCTGTGTTGATTCTTTTTTTTTTTATTGTAAACGTTTATAATATATTGGATTAATAAAGCATAGAACTTTTGGTTCCTAGACCGCGATATAATATATTTTTACTGTTTATTATATATAGTGAATTACGGTTTTTTTTTTCATATATTTTCAAGTTATGCTTTGTTGAATAATCTAAAAACTAAAGGCACCGCGTGAACGGACGTAAAATATTTCACTGTTATTTTATACGTCACATCGTTTTTACCGATTTTTGTATAATGTGTGTATATAGTTTTTTTGTAAAAAATGTAAGATTTAAATTTAATTTAAAACACATGATTAAATGGTATCATTGGTTTTTTTTCTTATTAAGATTTAAAAATAAAAACCATAGATTTTGACAAAATATATTATTCATTTTGTTATTAATGTAATTCGTATTGTTATATAAAAAACAAAATGTAAAAATATAAGCGCACGACATGAAATTATGGTGAATTTTATACCCGTTCACGTGGTGCTTTTAGTTTTTTTTAGCGTACTCAGCCTAAAAATCCATAATAATTAGTAAAAATAAATTATGACTATATAATAATAATGACCATACGTTGGTCCTATGTATACCGACCAGTTATATTTTTATTTATTTTTTTCGATAACTTTTTTACAATATTCGTATTTGGTGCATAATATATATATACATATATATATTTATTTATATATATATATATATTTATTTATTTATTTATATATGTATACACAGATTTAAATAAATTTTTATTTAACTTGTGTAAAATTGCTGATTCTCAACGATACATGTTTCAATTTCTAAAATAAATAAAACTGTTCGTTCCCATACACTGGAAATCTGGTGCGAAATTCATGTACAAGTACAAATCGATAAACAACACAATTTTTAACAATGTTGATATTATTTCAATGTAAGGTGTGCTGAAAACAACTAAAAGTTTTATAAAATTTGATGTATCACATAAATTTATCGTCTAAAATTTTACGAGAAATCGCGTAGTAATATTTATATCTACAAACTATATGACATGAATGTGTTGAAGCTTTCATGGATTGTTAATTTCCTGACATTTGAATACAAAATGCTTATTAGTTTTAGAGTAATCATATCCATAATTCGTAAATAGTAATATTCAATCATTTTAAACTTATGCGTCTGACTAAATATTCGTCGAATTGAATATAAATATAACTATACGATTTATTGTGAAATTATGTATTAAAAATATTGACATGTCACATTTGTTTTTAACGTTTTAAACTGTTAACAATTGAGTTGTGTATAAATTTATATAAAAATTTTGCACCGAATTAATAAGCAACGTTTAATTACATTTAAATATATTAAATTTCGAACACTTACTTAGATATTGTAGGAAATCCACAACTCTACTCGGATAACAAAAAATTATATTTATATAATTATATAATGATTATATAAAACTCTAATAATAGGAAATCATAAAAGCGAGTGCATATCTCTTTTTCGTCTAGTGGTAGTGCATTATTATTTTCACCATTTATTATTTCACAAATACGACGTAGTATTGTATTATTAGAATTTTCATAATGTAAAAATAAACAATAAAAACTATCACAGGTATATCACGACTCTAAAATGTATATATTTATGAAAATGACTAAATTAAGCAATGTTTACTTTGTTCGTGTTGGTTTTTACTCCGTAATTAAAAGAAAACAAAATATAATTTGAAATAAACATCTACTCGTTTAACAAAAACAAAATTATATATTAACATATTATTAATTTTGGTTGAAAAATTAATAAAAACAAGATAATCTATATAATCATTATGTTCGTAAATCATATATTTTTATGAGAAATTATAATTAACATTAATGTACGTATAAAATATGTACAATGAGCATAAATGTTTTATAAAAAATTAAAAAAAACTTTAATGGCTAGCTAAAAGGTCTCTGCACTATTTCCGTTTTGATTAAATTTTTAGAAGTTTGTTAGGTACCAGGTCAGCAATCAAAGCATTAATATGGGCATTGAGACAATTACGAAATTTTTTCTAATGAAGATTGGTTACTTAATATACAGTGACAAATTGTATCCCATAAGTATAAAACGTGTCGTTGAACAAATGTGTATAAATGAAGGAGCAGAGAGAATTGTACGAAGGACTGGAGATCGAAACACTTGTATTTCATAGATATATTAGATTTTTGCCGATTCCCAGAATTCTATGCCATAAACTCAAACAGGTTTTATAAAACGATCTGTATGATTTAATTTTAGTTTGGATATTAATTATTGAATTTGTATTTAGTAACAGTCGATAAAATCTTAATCATTGAATCGGTAATATTATTTTTAACTTAATATGATGTGCCAATTGTAAATAAGTTTTTAGACATTTTTTTATTTTTAACAGATTTAATCTAAAAATATGGATAGTAAAATTTGAAGTGTGACGCGTGTACAGTGTACTAAAAAAATAACAAACATTTTTGGTTCTAGGCAAAATTAATTGAAATATTATAGATTGATTTTATAGATTACGGTCAAAATGTGATGGAATATATTTAAGCGCGAAGTGTTGATAGGGGAATGTATTGCACAGAAAACTAACATTTAAGGAAGGAATTTTGCAGAAAATATTATTCAGAAAAATAAAATTCACTGGAAAAATAAAATAGTGGGAAAAGATTTGTTGAGAAAATTATTTCTTAAAAACGTAAATTTCAGGGAAAATAGCACTGGAAAGATATAACACAGGAAAATATATTTCAGGGAAGTAATTTTCAGAGGCTATTAGACAATAATACAAGAAATATTTGTAGGCGAATGTATAATAATTTTCCGTATTTTCAATTCATATCAAATAGTAGTTTAATATGATATTTTTTTTATGTTATTGCGTTCTGTGTAACATTTTCCCGTTTTTTTTCATTCGTCTAAAATATTTCTCCGAAAATAATTATAGGTATTCCTGGTTAATATTTTCCTGAAAAAACATTATTCTTAAACAATATTTTCTTGTGATGTGTACGTCCCCGAAAAACGAAATGATTTTGAACTGTAGAACTTTATAAATGAGTTATGTTACACAAAGGGATGGTGTATATTGTATAATCTTGTTGTGCCACAGCGGTGTATACGTTAAAATATTAAATGAGATACTCGGAAGTTTTTGATACAAATATTATTCCAGTAACTTTAATGAATCATGTAAAATGCATTGTTATTTTTATTATTAGTGTTGTTACTTTTTAATCAGCCGCGTCTAAGTGCAAAATATCGGACTGTAATAAATCCGTTTACTTTGAACACAAACACAATAAATATTAACACGACATATTGGATACCCTTAATCGTATACATAAATATTGTTTATAAGCAACGTACGTTTTACGTTCATGTTTGTTGCGACTATTCCATTTTTAAATTATCCGTATACAGTACGCAGTGTACACGTATAGTTATTATGCCGTCGTTTGAAAAGTACATTATATTAAACGTAATTGCGCGAAAACTCGTTAAAGACTTCTAGGTAGTCGTTGACAATTTCCCGATTTCATACCGAAAATCCCGTGGCTTTTAATGACTGTAACTCAGCAATTAAACTTTTTGGTACTTTTCGTTCGCGGCGGTTTTTATGCGATTGTTTAAAATGACTTAGAAAACCGTATACGGTCAAACGCCGACGGCATTTCTATTATGAAAGCTAGGTAATTTAATAAACATTTTTTTTTTTTTAACTCGCTAACGTTAAAATACCCGAATAGTTTTTACCTAGTTAAAAATTGAAGTTAATTTTTACTGTTGAACACACGTTCCGATTGGTATCTACTGTCCACTAACGGCACCGAAAGATAAATTTCCAAATAGCTTCGAACACGCCGCCGGCACACATTGAACATTTTACCGGGCAAAAAACACCTCCCGAGTCGGAGAACTCGAAAAACTGCCATTCGGTTCTCGTTGGCGTACTGATTAATTGCAGCTGTTGTCCGGTCCGGCGAAATGTCTCGCGAGAACCGCTGAGACGGCCTACGAAAAACGACGTGAATGCGCGGCTGCGTGATTAATGTTTCGCGGGTTTCTGACGTCGGCCAATCTATCAAACGCCTTTCGATACCTGAGAAAGTTCGATAAATATTGTCTTAAGTGCATCGGTATTTTTTTCTCGTCTCTTCTCCTCTTCCGCGATCCATTCCGTCGTGTTCGATCGCGCGTCCTCGGATCATTTTCTATGCAGCGGGATGGGGACGAACCGACTAAATGCTACTACTATATCTATACACGAACGTTTTAATGATATGTAGTCGGTGGGGCGTATTACTCCACTCCACCAAAATTTCTTTCACCGCGTACACTTGAATGTGCAAATACAATAGAAGAGACCACGAAAAACCAACATTTCAGTATACAACAAATTAAAAACAAAAACAAAAACACACGCAAGAATAATCGATTTTAACGAAATTCAAACTTTAAATACGGTAAAAAATAACGATTATGTTTTTATAGATGTTTCGGTTATCCGTTATTCAACTAATTATTAATGTATTACATTTTCAGGTTTAAGTCCTTAACATTTCAAACTTAATCTAAATAAAGTGAAAAAAATCATGGTTTTTCTGAGGTGGTCAAAATGCTATAGGTGTTGTTTTTCAAAATCGATTAAAATACAAAATTCCTAATGTATTATAAAAAACGATAGATTTTCAAAATCCTAAACATCTTTTTTATTCCAACCGAAAATGGTCATTATTTCAAATACATATTCTGAATTATAATACGAAACACCGAAAATTGGGTTTGTTCAAAATTGGTGTGCTCTGAATATTCTTCCGTGTTCAGCAACTTTTCGGTAATTTTTCATAACGCGTTCAAATAAAAAAAACTGTACTCCGAAAATCGGAGAAATGACCCCTCTAAAGTACCGTCGTCTACGTGCAATCGTTTCCAAGATAATATATAAGGCTGCATGGGACTTTTGGAACACTCGCCCTCTTATATTATAATATCGCGAAACATAAATAAAAAATGATCACGTATACAGATAAAACATCAACCAAATACGCGTTTCGAAATCTAAAAATTACAGAGAAAAAAAATATATAAATATATAATTTATTCTTCGTTTGGATTTATCGCCTCGTGTTGGTACTCAGGTTAAACGTTGTTGTTTTCGAAGCTTTGTTGGCGAAAAGGAGAGTGATAAATACGTTATAAATTCACATCGCGTAAATCTCTATATCTCTTGTACAAACGAACATATTAGTTATATTAAGTCCAATATATTCGTATACATTTGTATATTTATATATAAGTGTTGTCAGTGATATATTAATTTTTAGAACTTAGTTATCTATATGTATAAGGGATACGTTGAATTTATGACGATGAGTAGAAAAAAAAATGTACGTATAATAAAGCGATACCTCGTGGAAGATTTTCACGGGCCCACAAAAAGTTATTGACGAAATTCATTGCTGTATGTATTAAAGCTGAGATTAACTGACTTAGATAATCTAACGTGATTTATGGTGCACGTAGGATTCACATTAGTTATTTTCATGGTGCCGTACTTGAGTAAAATGTTCAGGAGGAGTAAGGAGGACAGAATATGGAAAATATCTAATCGTTTGAGCAAAAAATAAATAATTTAAGAACTAAATCATTTATAATTATAGTTTAATTACTACACGCACATTTTGTTCTAAATTTAAACTCGTTAATTTTATCAATTTCATCGATTTTGAATCCCGATTAGAACTAAAGAAATCATGTCGTAGCTGCTAAACGCAAAGATTACCAAATATTACATTTATTTTCTATACATAAATATATGTATATTTTGGTTAAACATTCAATTATTTCTAAAAATATTATTGCTAATTTAAATTCGTTTTCTTCTTAAATATTTAATAACGTTAATTGTTTTATTTCAACTCATAAATTTCTCTGTAATATTATGTTAAATAAAATATAAATATGAATTTAAAATATCACAATCATTCTATACATATTATTCATTTCTATCAACAATTTATTTCTATATTGATATAATTATCACACGTTACATATCCGAAAAATAACAATAGATCTAATAATATACCACCAGTCTATTATATATTCCTTTATTAACAATTTGTAATAATAATACGTTAGATCTAGCGAAGTCAGGACTTTGGGAAAATAAATTTAGTAAATGAAGTAGAACGAAAACGATCTTTAAGTATATTATAACGGAAATATAAAAAAATCAATTTATGATAAAATATTTGGCAATGATATTTAATTAAATACCAGTTTCCATTCGTAATTGGCCAAAGGCAGTGTAGCCATGTAGGCAATGTAACACGAAGCCTCGTGTTAACACCCGTCGAAACGCAGGACTTTAATGAAAACTAATGATGATAAGGGAGGGGTTAATCAATTTATTCGAGAATAAGTACACGAATATTTTCCTAAAAATGTATTCAAAATATTCACTCGAATAATATAAAAAGTATTCAAGTATTTCAGATTTCTTTTGTACATAATGTTAAAAAAAAATCATATTTGTCTTGTAAAACAATATATACATACATAATGAGAAAGTAAATTTTATTGTAATACGAAAATCTACTCTTATGTATTTTATGTTATAACCATTATATTATTACGATGATGAGGACGAACGTAAGACTACCGTCCCTCGATATATACTTATTCATTGGTTCTCAATCAGTCATGTTACATATGAATTGCAGTCGATCACATGACTATTTTTTAGGATTTTTTTATATTTTATAAAAAGTATTCTGTGACATGTAGAAAAAATACAAGAAAAAATATTATCAATAATAAGTATTCGAATATAAAATATTGTCGTTAGAATGCGAATATATTCGAATATTGTATAAGACTGATTATTATGAATATTTTAACGTCGAATTTCCATATTGTCAACATTGACTACAAAACCATAGTTATTGTTGATTTTGACTGCGTATATTACGAACATTTTAATAAAGAACTTTATAATGAATACAATTTTAAGATGATATCTCAAAACTCGGAACGGAAAACTTTAAGTATCTGTTAAAACTATATTATAATATGGCAAACAGCGTATATATATATATACATTTATATTATTGCCGCTATTCATAAATACACTTGAGGACAAATATTAAAGAAATTTAATGATTTTCGACTAAAGTTATTTTGGATAATATCGTACAGTTTGACATTAGTCCATAAATGTGTCTAAAATATAAATAAACCGACTAAAATTATATTCTTTAAAATAAAAGTAGAATACAAATAAATATATAACACACACACACACACATATATATATATAGTGTATCCAATCATTATATATATATATATATTATATACGTTGTTTTTTTAACTCACTTTTCTTTTAGTTTTTCGATTTTCTATAGAAATTGAATTTATTTTCTTCGCACACTTAAAAATTACTTTTGATTTACCCATGTAAAAATTGAGCTGGCGTCTTTGACACAAAATGTATTTATTTAAGTAAACGGTACATAAAATATTCCGTTATTGTCTTTAGATGTCGTAAATTGAATTTTTTACAATCACATTGCTTCTCATGTCGTACACTAGAATGCACTTAGTAAAAGTTTTCTGTAAAATTCAATAATATATTATGTCTGTGGAAAAAAAAAGAAAAAAAATGTGATTTTAGATATTGTCGAAAAATCGATAGAAATGCTTCGATGAGTGTAGCAAAGAAAAAAGAAAATTAAAACACTTTTACATTGTTGTCCTAAATAACGTGTTGTTATCACGTGTAAGTTCGTTATATGTTTTGTGTTTTCGTTTTATGGGTGTACGTATTACATGTTTTACGTGACTTCGAGAAAACGGAAAAATCGCAAACTAATTAGACAACACACCCAGTCACGTCAATTTTTATGATAAAATTAATAAAAAAAATTCTGATTTTCCAAAAAATAAGTTATTGGTTATTTTTAACTAAGTGTCTACCTAAAAAAAAGTCTCAGGTGTGGCTATAGCCCTATAAGCTACACCCGTGTGCACACTTATGAGAATAGTATAATATTATCGCGGAGACCGAAAAAATGTGCGATTTACACCGAATTTAGTGCATAAATATATGAAAAAATGTTTAATTGATTTAAAAAAGAAAAAACAAATATAAATACATATTTATTATGAATTCCCCAAGCTACTATTAATCCTTTTTCATATTGTGCGACCATTAGGGATCGAATCCAATATATAAAACTTCCGACGAGAGTAATTTAATCCATTACCGCCGTAATATGTATATACTGGAATTCCCATATAAATTCCTTACACTCAGAAGGGGCGGCGACATGGGGTGGAAAAAAATTAAAATACGACAAAAAATCGTCATCTATATATGCCCTGTGTGCTCTCTTTTGCGAGGAAAATTCTCGTCACGTAGATCACTTTTTACACCCTTCTATAATATATCCTGCAAAATATACCACACGTTTGCGATTTAATGTTTCGCAAAAAGAAACGGTTCGCACATACTTCTTGATCCGCTTATATGACTTAATATGTAATTACACATAATGTATAGTTTTTATATAGCGCAAACACCATATTTACTATATCTTGTATAAAAATATCTATTTTTCGTTATTGGACTGTAAATAACTGCACATTTCGGTATTTAGTACACAGTGTGATTCATAAGTCTTTGTCCGATTTAAAAATTTCATATTTATTTTGAAAACTATAATGCAGCGATAAGGAAAGGAAAACAAATATTTGTAAAATAGTCGAATTTCAATATGGTGTATTACAATTGGTACGACCTATTTCGCCCGACGAAATGTATGTTTAATACTCTAATAAATACAATACAACATTTCCATAATTGTGAAACAAAATTATAATTATAATTCAACGGAGCATTTGAATTGAACAAAGTTGGTTTTTAATTGATATTCATAGAAATAACAATGTATAACCAATTTGAAATTGTATCTCCGTCTTGGCGCAGAATTATAGTTTTAATTTTTTAAATATTAAAAATTACTGGCATTGTTAATGGAACATGATACCAAATGCGAATAATTTTTATTTATACACAATTAACTATCATAGCGAATTGATGAATACGGTACCAATTAGTCGAGAATAGTCAATGAGACCTTTTGTTCACATATATGAAAATAATTGATTCATCGTCGACATTTTCCTCTTGGCAAAACGAACGGGAATCATATATTTTGAATGGGTATTGGAATATATTTCGAAATATATGACGGATGCCGACGAAAGGTTTTAAAATACCTGAATACGGTGAATCGTTAGCCGCAGAACACACAGCTGCAGTTATGCGTTTTTATTGCAGACGGGGTTAATTGCGTGTACATATACGTCATATCTACATCATGATAATATCGTTATATATTGTTCTGTTTATTATGTTATGCCTTTCTCCGCCGTCTGTTATCAATAAAATAAAAACGGAAGGAAACGAAATAAAAATATATGTGTACAAATTTTGTCTTCTCTATCTCGCCCCCTCACGTTCTCCACGCAAATATTTACAACCATAAAACAAAATAAAACGGGCAAACACGCGAGTATATAACGCGTATATGTGTGCACGTATAAAAAAGCAACCAAACGTTTTGCTTTCGAATTTCGCTCGTGTATTGAAATAACGTTATAACGCGCGCTGCTGCTGCTGCTGCTGCTGCTGCTGCTACGTGAAAACGACGGGTTATGTAATACTCTCGGGCGCGTTCGTCATTTGTTCAATTGTTCCGTAGTCATTCACGTACGTTTTAAATACGGCCAATACGGCGGTATTGTACTTTTATACGTACGTATTTACTCGCACTATTAATTTGTAATTACGCTCGCGATTTTCGAACCGAGCGGATACCGAGCGTACGGTGGAAATCGTCCAATTCATATGGAAACGTGTTCAACCGCGGGTGGAAAACGTGCCGACTCACGCGGGACGAACGCGTTCGCGAAGAACGTTTTACCGTGCGTCTGCGGTTGTGAATGTTTCGGCAAGACGATCGAGTGAGACGTGATAAGCGTCGGGGAAACGATTCGCGCGTCGTGTTTTCGTCAATGACGACAGGCATTTCGGTTTTTGTTTTGTTTTTTTGTTTACTGGCGGTGACGTGCACGCGACGATCCAAGTTTGTAACAAAACAGAGTATAAAATATCAACGAGAGCGTGCGCGTGCGCGTTCGGACGGATAAATAGTGAAACGTCTCCCCTTGAAAACACGATTTTAGTCGTTATCGTCGACGTCGTTTATTATGCACAAGCAGTGAAAATTCCAATCCAAACAATGCGTTGTAGATGGCAGTAAAGACATAGAATTGATGATGATGATGATGGTAATTATTATTATTATTATTATTATTATTATTATTATTATCATTATTATTATCATTATTATTATCATTATTATTATTATTATGAAACCGAATTGAAAATGTTCGGTTATGATTTCAATTACTAGTTTTCAATCATTTTAGTGCCAGAAATTATGGTTTCGATTTCAATTTTTGACGTCGATTTTCATTTCATGATTTTGATTTTACGTGTTGACATTAAATTTTCCGTTTTTAAATATTGAATTCCATTTCCAATTATTTTCTTCCTTTAATACATAATATCCTTCACCACATTGAAATGATCACATTGTTATAATTTTTCTTTATTTTTTTGCGATTTCCAACATCAATTAATAGTGAAATATATATTTATAAATAATAAAATGCCAATACAGTGTTACATAGTGTAATAATATATGCACTGAATATAAACAAAAGTAAAATACAAAATACGTATTAATATATTTCACTATAATTTGTCAATTTTTTTGTCGTCCCATGGAAATGCCGTCGGCGGAAACCGTTGCTTCGTATTTCCCATTGAACACGGTCATGTTTATCGTTAATTGTGACAACATTTAATCGATGAAAAATAATTTAAAATGAAAACGGGCCCGTCGACGAATTACATAGATGCTTACAGGAAAAACACGGTAGTCATACCTGCGAAAACGTTGGACATTCGGATTACCATCCCTCTACCCCCGCGAGTACGTCTACACGATTAAAAATAATATGTATGTATACATGCAGTTATAGTTTTTATCTCGTGCTCGTTGAATTGGAATTGTTTCTGGTGAGAGGGATTTTTTTCCACAAAGGTTAGGTTGGGAGGATGAAATTTAATAAAACGGTCTATTAATTAATTCATTAATAACAATAACAATAATAAATTAATTCCATTTCAATTTTTGTTTTTGTTTTTATGTATATTAAATGTTAACGAAAATTAATATTATAATATTATGTTCACTACACATATGTTATTATGTCTTAATGATTCGTTCAAATATATTTAAAACGGACTTGACGTTATTAAAATTAAAATTATTGCTCGTTAATAACGAGTTATTGTTGTTTTTTATATAAATTTTTGACGTCGAGTTTTTTCTTTTTACAAACAAATCTATTTTCCGTATTCAAATTAATTTCGAAAATGACCATTTTATCCGAATTCCATACATGTTCTCATACAATAATATATACTCCAAATGTTTCTCGTTATTTTCCCGCTGCAAACTAATTACGTTCCGACGATTATCCTGCAAACGACTGGCGTACATTAATAATAATTCGTCTCGAGTTTTTTTTTTTTTTTAAAGGACACTGAAAGCGCATATTCTTCGTTTTTGTCCAATACATGCAATACATATAGTAATTTTAACGTTTTCCATTTCCAACGTACCGATCTAGTGGTGCAATAAGAAATCTGTAAACATTTAAGAACTCGCCGTGAAATCTATTTAACATAAACTTTCCCACACATAAAATGTTTAACGTCGTTAACTATTGTAGTTATATAATTATTATTTGTTTCCATTATGCATTTGAAGATACACGTAATCGAATAAGTTTTATAACAAAAAAAATATTTGATATTATCGGTTCATATTATATATGGATGTGGTGACTTAGGAGGTGTATTATACATTTCGCGTTTTTGAAGCTGGCACGACGTTTAAAACTACCAAGTTTACAAGTCCAATACTTGGGCAATTTTGGCGCCGCACACTGGTGTTTCCTTAAGTTTGCGTGATAAACAAGGTCCGCAATTAAATCAATACCCAATGCTTAAAATGAACGACGTTATTTACACTTATTGTGACACTGTGCCTGTGTGTAATATGATATAGTACACATTAAGATTCAAACACAAAAATTATAGAACGCGTTTGATCAATTTTCTGTTGATATAACCATAGTATAACTTATGTCATTTTATAGCCAATAGACAACAATATACGAGTATATTGTACATATTTTTACAGTGCGATTTCTTCTATATAAATACACTCAAAAATACAATACATTTGTGTTTATTTTTTATTGATACCTTCTTTTTTTTTAGTATTGGCGTAAAATAAATGAAATTTCACCAAGATTAATATCTCAACAATATAAATCACATGTAGATACGTAAAAATTTTAATTACGTACACGCTTTTAAACTACGGTCTCTGCAAACAATGTATAACAGTATCTTAAAGGATTTTTTTCTCTCTCTCCCGTTGAATTATTAAATTAAATGAGTGGCACGCATAAATAATTGCCTAGAATGATAAGTGTATACATTTGTATACACAAAACGACCATTACTCAACCGAGAATCATATATCGATTTTCTTTTGAATATCCATGGCGCGTATATTATTCTTGTGGCCAATCCATTATCCTTCGCATGTATATACATATATATATATATATATATATATACACACACACAGATACGATTGAATTCGAATTCGTCGTCAAAGACGAGTAAATAATCCGTCCGCAGTTTCACGATCAATCAGACCGGAAAGAAAAGAACGTTAATACGCCCACACGTCTTTGCTATCATAGTTGATAATTACGATTTACAGTTGTAGTTGGGTACTCGTAAATCAGAATAAATTCCGTTTATATAACGCCGAATATTTGTCTGTTTTAATGCTTTTCCGATTTGTAGGTTCCTGTTTAATACATAAATATTGTCCTCTATAACACTTTATCAAAAATAAACTAATTTCTGAAGAAAAAAAACGTTCTTTAATAATATTTCCCTGTGTTTTTTGCGTCCATGAAATAACTTATAGTCAACTATATCAGCTGAATAAATACAGCATACTTTTCACAAATACGAATATATTGTAGTTTTGTTTTAAAAATATCGATTTACATTGAAAATCAACATTCAAATTCAACAAAACTTTTTAAAAAATATGTACAAATGCACTTTTAATCAATAATAAATAACATAACATTTTATTAATAAAATAAAATATTTTAACCAATAAATATCCCGTCTAAACGAAAAATAAGCGTACCGAAGTTAAGTATGAAAACAAAAACAAATAATGTAATAATAATCTGGAAGACGTGCAGGAGTAGTACAAATGGTATGTAATATATAACTTCGGCGAGAAGTAAACAGTAAACTGTAGTGAACATTTTAATTTCTATATATGTAACGACTTTCATTTATCACTTATACACATAATAAAACAGAATAGGAAAAAACTATCCAACATTAATCAAAAAGTTCGTACAAAACTGCAGTCGACGCAGTCATTTTAGTATACATGGAAATTATATTATGAAATATAAAATATTTGTGGAGGGAACAATACAATTGAATACAGACAGTATATTAAACTATTTGTAACAACGGAAAATCATTAAAGAAATATATTTAAAGTCACGCGAGCTTATGTGTACAAAAAAAAAAAAAACTATACAATGTGTGTAAACTAATGTCTAAAAATATATTACGAGATACACGGTGTTCTCGAATTTATCATTGAAAATTCAGAATATTCAAAAAATGAAAAAATAAGGATACGAGTACTTATATATATATATATATATATATATATATGTGTGTGTGTGTGTATATAATAAATACACATACTATAACGCTCGAAATGTAAACTTAACTTACTAAACCAACCGATTGGACCGTACATTTTTTTAAACTTTTGTATTTATTTTTATTTTTAATGTTTAATAAATAAAGTAATCGTATTTCATATTTGCCTTCCAAGAATTGGAGTGTACATTAAATACTTTTTATTTAGAAGTAATAAAAAAATCTCGTCTCAAAGCGCATACTGACAAATGTTGACAGTGTTTTGACTATTCATTTAAAATGCTATCTTCCTCTTCTTCTTCTTTATTATTATATTTTTTCAGTCGACCCACTTTGATTAAATATTTATATATATATATGTATATGTATATACATTTATATATACATTGTTATTATGTTATGTACAGTTAACCAACCACGATGATTTTTTTTTAACTCTACACAGACGGATACAGGTGTTAAGGGAACTGAAAATAAAAGGCACGTAATTATTGAAACGAACAACAAGTCGAGCGTGATTACAACCGTGGAAAACAAATACGAATAATTAATTTTTTGCATACGAACAAATTTAATTACTGCGTTTTATATGAAAGTACATTTTCATTTACTGCGATGATTTCGTATCGCAGTCAAATTCGTTTCTACGTACGCTACGAGGTGATGCAATAAATATATTATATGGAACGTTGCCCAAACATATTTTGTATCCAGCAAATAATAGTAAACATCAATTTCAGCATTAAATATCGTATGATATTTACATATATATAATTATAGCAGTGACGTTGCAAAGGAGACTGTGATGAATGCAGCCCCACCAAACTTTCTGAGATATTTTTGAATTTGTAATTTGTATTATTTAAATATATATATACAAAATATAATGCTTTAGTTTATATGTCAAACTTAATTTATAATGATGACTATTTTGGTAGATGACAGTCGTCCTCGTCATAATTATATAATATCTATAATAATATAGATATAATATCTATCTTATGTATAAGGGACGATTATAATTTTATAATATATTTAATTGTTTTGTATATATTTATTTTTTAAGTTACTACCTCATTCGCAAATTAATTTCATGTCAATATATACAGAAACAAACTTTTTGACATTATTTATCAATAAAAAAATTTATAAAAGTATTTGTGTATTTTTCGAATCCTTTTTACATTATTCAATAATATTTTTGAAAACTATTTAAGACTGATACGTACAATTAGAAGATGACTATATTATAATCAAACCGTATATATTATTCTTCGATTGCATCTTGGATACTTGACATACATCGAACACGCTTTGTGATACAAACGACTTTCGCAACATTTTTAAAAATGTTCTCTTGACTACAAAGTGTTTCTACGAAATATTATGCTACCATATGCCAAAAGCAACACAACTAAATTACTAACATATACGAATAAAATTGGTGACGGATGTACACATATTTGTATCAATATTAAGTCTCTGTTTGTAATACGCTAAAAATCAGAGAACGTACATTTTGTATTGAAAACCTAAAATATTTTAAAATAAAAATTAGTAAACTCGAGCAGAATTTATCATAACAATCATTATAACAAACATCGTTATAATATTAGTAATTAAAATGTGTTATACATTTTAAATAATACAATGATTTATGTTTTTATCTTTCACTAATAACCTACATGCATCGTACATACATTCATACAAAACGGTAATATTGTTTTTATTGATGTTGATTTTAATATTGTTATATTGTGTTGGTTGAAGTAGTATTTAATCGAAATTAATAAAATTTGCGTGAGCCTACCATTACCAGTTAAAACAACATTTGTGACAAATAAACTTGAATGAAATACGTCCCGCACGGAAAACAATATGTCGTAGCTATTGCGATTGCTTTAGTGTCAAAGACTTGTTACGTTGGGCTACTTATAAATGTAAAAGCGAGTGCACTTGTCGGCAATCCTCGAGTTCTTACCTACGCAGTTTGTTCGTTCATTCACTTATATATTATACCTCATTGTTTTCCAGTTCTTTATTTTCTATACTTGGATTCCGAGAGTTACAAACTTTTGAATGTATTCGTTAAAATTTAGTAAACGAAAGAACTCTGAATGTTTACTGTTTAGTGGCGTCTGATGATTGTCAAGCAAAATCTTGAACATTATTATTCAATTGTTGTAAATAAAAAAATATATGACCATATATGTTTATATAAAATATATAAACATGTTTGTACGGAAAATGTCGACATTCTCCGACCGTTAAAGCTGTCAGAGCCGATGCATTTTTAGTTACAAACAATTGCCCCACGGGGATAACTCTCGTCGTTAGAAATACCGAATTTTAATAATTTCGGATTTTGTTACTATTATTATTCGCAAGAAGGAAACATCGGAAAATTATCAAAATTTAAATTTTGAAAGCATATTATTACGAATTCTACATCACAGTTTTGCGATCTAAATTCAAATTTTAAAAACATTATTGATCCATATAATAGTATGGATTCATTTCCCTCAATTTGTAAGCAAAATAAACACGGCGTCACTGCAATTATTATATATTCTGTAAACTATTAAAATAATACCGGTATTTTTTCTCGCCATCAAATTTAAATATTTTTTTTTTATGTAGGTGTAGAGAAAATATATGTATAAATAAAATTACCAAAGCATAAAACAAATTGCCATAATTTTAATATGAAAATATTTTAACAACTTATAGAATATATATATAATGTATACACAATTAGTACTTAAGTGCTAGGCAATATAATGGGTGAGACATTATATTATAGTTGTTTTATTTTAATGTATTTAAATATAAATATAATATAGGCGAGTCCGTTTTCCGTCAAAATTCAAAAATATCCGTTTCCGTTTTACTGCAAAAAATACTCCATTTTCCGCACACACAAACACACAAAAAAACATAAATTCAGCTGTTCAAGGATTTCTAGCAAAATCTAGTTAGATTTCTAACTTGTTATCAATAATTTTGTTCGAAATTGCATTTGCATCAAGTGTCATAATTTATAATAAAATATTTTGATACCTAAGCAAAATTTAACAATTTCTAAAATGCTATATATAAGTCTTTAAACTCAATAGCGTAGTCTAGAAAGTTGTGGGGAGTACATTTTTAGTTTTTGAATATTGAATAAATATTGAAATGCTTTTAATATCAATCTTAATAAATCCACATCATGTGTTTATCACGACACAAACGACCAGCCTTCTCCCCCCACGACGTAGTAAAATCCTAGTTACGCACTGATTAAACTTACTGATGAATAATGAACACTATTTTTGATTGACAAGGATAAGTTCCTTTGTCAAACGAATATTTTATCGTTATTTTATTATTGAAAATAAAAACAATCGTAATTTCAATAAATAAAAAAAATAAACAATACGTTTTTAAAACAGGCAGTTAGAGGAAAACGTTTATTATAAATATATATAGCCTTGTATATATATATCATATTATATGATATATCATTAATTGTTACATTTACAAATAATATAGCTATTTGATTTAATAAAACGTTACAAGACACAAACCACGACAAGTCATTTACAACGTTTACATTAAATATATATTAGCTGTATAAATCGATTCGTTTCAAGTTTTTGTCGTACGCGTACAATTGTTAGATTTATAATATGTACATTCTACAAGTAATAATAATTACTCGCGCAATGACTTCTTTTTATTTGCCCGTCGTCGTGTCGTATTCTTGTAGTTATTTTCGAACATGTACCGTATTCTCTCTTGGTCCTCCGTACATTACGTATGAAACGGAAACGCTGAAATAAAAATAAATAAATAAATACCGAATCCAGTACCATATAAATATTCCGCGTACGCGGAGTGCGCATTAAAGTGATATTTTCGTGCGAAATACGTGTACGCGTCTTAATGAAATATCGATATTATATACTATTTCTCTCTCCTCGAGAGACCCGAAAATATATGTTTTTTCAATTCGTTTATATAGCTTTTGTACGATGTTTACGTTTTATTTCGACCGACTCTTGCACCGGAGGCTGTTAAAATACGTGCGGTTTTGATTGAAAAAGAAACGCACGCACACGCCAAGGTCCCGCGGGACGGTTTATCTTCCGTTCGAATACGAATTATTATTGTACGATAGTTGAGTTTTCTCGCGTGGCGTTCGTAAAATACTAAACAACATCGTCGAACACGTTTTACAATCAAATCGCTTTCCGCGTGATGTGCTAAAATATTAATTTGTTTCCGCGGGTAGTGTACCCTAAACATTTGAATATACGCGTGTATCTACAGCGAACAGGTAGACACGCGCACGTGAACGATTACTGCGGTATTAATTTGTTCGCGACTCAAAGGCCATCGCGGGCAATACGTGCATTCGTATAATCGGTCCAACTACAGATATACGCTTCGGTGTCTATTTTTCAACAATATAATATATATATATATATATATATACAGATTAGGTTAGGGTATAACAACGCGTGGACATGGTGGATTATGATTCATAATTAATTTGCTGTTCTCTTTCTGGTCGATCCGTAACGCTTATGTCATTCCTGTTAGTGTACGTCCGTTTGGGGGAAAATTATATTTGTAGAGGGACGTATCAACCGTAAATGTGGTTTTTTTTTTTTTACTAACCAACTTTATCTGGCGAATTCAGTTTGAAAACGTAACGTGTACCGATAGTTACGTTTAAAACGTATCACTAAATCAACAAATAAAAACATTATTAAATTATAATCAATGTAATATAGGCTCTCGTCCATGTTCGTTTCAAGTCTCGATGCATATTTTTCTTTTACCACGCGTTCACATTGATAATTATGACAACAATCTTATTCCGTTTGTGTTTGTCGTATAATGTTTACGATGTTAACGATTGTTCATAACGGTAACAAACAAATGAATTATATAGATGTATCGTTATACAGTATAATTAATTGGTTGAACCGTTGCGGTACTCATATATATGGTAAATATACGAGTATAATAGGATTCATAAATACTGTTGAACATAATTTTCTTTTATGATTATTTTTTTTTTTTTTATAAAATCGTAGATTTGAATTCATTAACTTCATTTCTAGGTTATTGTGGTATTTCATTTTTTGATATTTTAATTAAACTATGTTAATCTTTAGATTTACAAATATTTGCTCTAGTATACTAAATGAAAAATTAAACATTTAATCTTTTTCACAACAACCTAGAAAATAGTCTGATGAATTCAAATCTTCCGTCAGAATTAAATTTTATTCATTCAAAGTCACACAATGACAACACGCGGTCACACACATTCCAAAAATCGCCTATCCAATATTCCTTAGAAACAAACATGAAGGCCGTGTGAGATAATATATACCAATACTATTTTGATTTAAAGTCCCTAAAAAGTTTATTATGAAATTGAATACAATAATATAAACCGAAACAAGCTACAAAACAATATCCTTGGCTGACGTCCAAATTCACGCAAAACTATAATAATATAACGTTTGCTGCATACGTACTATACGTATTTCGTTGTTCATAAATATCAATATTATTTGATGGTTTACACGTCGTATCCGTGTTTGATGGTGGAAAATTACATTTTGTTCGTAGATCATATCAATTCTTACTTCGTATTACTTCAAACGAAACAGCCGTTTGGCGTATCCAATAAACAAACGCAATTCGGAATATTTCAACATTTATATGCACATAGTTTCCCAAACATTTGTATCTGCAAACATTTGAAAATCATCGTCGTATTTAGTTACACTGTAGTTGTATTGCATACGTATATGTACTTGTTTCGAGTTTTTTAAAATCAGCGCGTATAACGTCTGAGCTCCTCTCTTATCCACGACCTCCAGATTGCGCGTAATACAGTGTATATGTATCTTATTATGTATAAAAGTATCCCAAATTTCATCTCACGGTTTTACCTAAATTGCTGTATATATACATATACTAATTATTCTACTTACTGTATATTCAAATCGTAAAATATCGTGTATATGAAAACAGTAATATCAAAACTATTTTATAGCTGTATACAACTGCAAAATTGTATTATTTCGATTTTTCAACAAATAAGCCCGTTACTTTAACGTTAATAAGGCGTTATTTTACGACACATATCGTACGCGATGCATTTCAAAAAACATGTACATTTTTACAAATTTATAATACTTTCTCTCTCCAGACCGTATTTATTTTATCATTATATATTTTATTAGTTACATATCATAATAAGTAATAAAATAATAAATTAAATAAATATTTTTATGTTCTTATAGATTTATATATATTTATATATATCTAACTTATAATAAACACATACAATATATATATAGTTTATAATTATGTGCATTATATACACTGTCTAATTGAAATCATATAAAAAAAAAAACCAAATATTCTATAGATCGACTATATTCAATACTTTTCTGGTAACATATGCATTATATATACGATGGTCAAAACGACTGCGTTTCTTAAGGTGATACTCGCGCGTCTTTTATGTAATATAGTCATTAATCAGAATTAAAAAAAGCGCCACGGGATAAAGACTTGGTGAAAAAAGAATTATATAGACACGAATTGAAACGAAACGCCGAACACGCTGTATTTTTGAAGCTCAGTAATTAATCAACCGTATTAACGACGAGTCGCATTTGGGTGATGAGGCCAAGTATATTATTATTATTTATTACAATTTTGTTAATACAGAACTGTGAAAGGTTTATACATGTTTCATCTTGTAGTAATATAAATAAGTTATCCCTTGTATATTTTTGAGCTTAATAAATCAGCTTTACTACGTTCACACACTTGTAAACATGGTTCCTTTGAGTTTATATATAATTGTTTATACAAAATGAAAATGAATGGAGTTATTTGATTTTTTCATGCTAAACAAATTAATTCTGACACAAATCCATAAACAAATGACTTCTGTGTATGGTCAAGAACACAACATCTAGAAAACAAGTGTCAATTTGGTATGCATGGTACTATATTGAAAGTATTTTCAAACTGATTTCACACGATAGAAACAACGCTTGTTGATGGTTGAAAAATAAACAACATTGCTTACATAAGTGTAATTTTTTCAATTTAACAACATACATTTTTCAATTAATTTTTAATGCACCTAACGTGTATCTCACTTTTGGAACAATCTTCAAACATAATAACACTGAACGTTGTGCAACATACCTTACATCGGAGTGTGTGGTTAATGTTTACAACGTTATTTCCGTTATTGTGCCACTTTCGGCTAACCGGCAATACGAGTATACCAAATCATTATAGAAAATCGAAATGACAAAGTCGACGTGTTCGCGGACACCGAAATTGTTTTGGTTTGATACGTATCGCGTTATAACACGAATTCGAAACTTTTTATGTCCCCCCCCCCTCGAATAACAATTTACGTACGTACGTGTATAAATAAATGATCGAACTATGAGGAAAGTCATTTCGGCTTTCCGACCGTTACAATTTATGACGATGTATTTTTGTGTTATGCGCGCGCGATGTGCAGTGAATAAGTTTGAAACAGTTCCGCGCGTAATTTCATCCGAACCAACACTATATTTTTTCCAAATATATATGAATATAAATATATAACACAACTTGTGTTGTACATTTATCGATAATTTCAAACAACGTTTGGTTTTTGTTGCTATAACATTGTATACATGTATACAGTAAATATGTAAGTACTCCGTTTGTTCGTCATCACGACTACGAATGTAATTTATAATGTGACGGAAGACAATAAGAGTGATTTTGTATCAATCTAGACGTGCTTCACAACACCTCCTTTTCAACTGTGTGTAGTGCACATAAGTCAAATCCTGTACGCGATACCGGCCGTGACTATATTATATACATCTTTGTCGTCGTACAGTTTGCGACTTGAGGATACTACAATGTGAAAACGTCGATGGCTGCGGGGTTTCTTATCTGCGAAGCTCTCGACACAAAGTGGCTAAGAGTTTCTTTTTATGTTAATCTATCAGCAGTATGATAGCGCATCAATGAGACGGTGTGGTTTAAAATTACCACCCGTCATATCTGCTGAAATATATTAAAAATTATGTATAACTTTTGTGAATCTTTTGCCGTGAATTCACTATTTTTTTTTCTTTTTTAGAATCATAATAGGTGAAATGTAAATGGTATTTTTTTCGAAAATGTCCTGTATATTTTTGAGTTAAGACGTTGTGAAAAACGAAGACGCGTTTTTTCATACTATTGGTTCTGGTTATTTAATGAAACTCGATACACACATTCGCTAATTTATTTAATACTTATACATAATTTAAATAATGAATATTATTGGACTAATGATTTAAATTATTTTGTAGTACAATAATAATAATAAAACATTTTATGCGTAATTTATCTAACCTAAACTTAACTTTAGTCAAAATGTTAACTCAAAAGATCAATAATTCCGTATTTGTTTTCTATCTTGAAAACGATTTTAGTGATTTTAATGGAAATTATTGTTAAATTTAATGTTTTCAACGACAAAATATAACGATTTTCAGATAATTGAAATAAAGAAAACTTATTTAGAGAAAGAAAAGATTCGATTAGGTTAGGTTTACTTTACATTTAATAACGATAGAAACAGTCTATTATATGTATATATTCACACACTCACATACACACACATATATATTTATCCGTTTAATGTTTTTTTCGCGCATTATAGCCAAGAATATCGAATTTATGAAAATATAATAATGCTAATGGAACAACCACTAAAACAATATAAAACTATAGGGGTTGTGTTTGTTACTCTATATATATATATATAAAGGCAAAACGAGGTGTATATTTATTTATATTTTTTACTTCGCGTTATTTTCATTGAATTTCCTGTGATATTGATTTGTACGTCAAATCGATCATAATATCATATATATAAATACGTATATAGAACCCCTCACAGCGTCGATAATTTATCGTTAAAACAAAAACATTATCATATACACAATATATTGTGTACTGTTATATATATATATTTAAACGTCGATTTCGCAATTCTGGAAGCTCGCGTTTAATTGATTTAAAACATTTGCCCTGAACTGTTCTCGTATACCTATACACACACATATATATATATATATATGTGTGTGAGTGTGTGTACTGTGAAAACATATGCATAAAACGTATATGTCTGATCATTTATCGATTATACGTATGTATGTAATAAAACCGTGATTTTCATTCGTTTGATCGATGGACAATTTGTCGTGGCATGTGCTGAGTACACGTATCAACATATCATATACCACACAAAAATACAAGCAAATAATATTTAGAGATGCCACTTTTTTTAGTAGACCGCAAAGAAGTTGATGTTGTTTAAATACTTGAGGGCTTGAAACCTATTTTTTTAACATCGGCGAAAACCATTCAAAATCAAAATCATCAATCAAAATAATATTGAAATCATAAATGATCAAAATCTAAAACCGTAAAATACTGTCTTTAATCGTAAATCTGTCTTTAATTCCAATGTATAATTCAGTAATCATTAAAAAAATCCCACGTACAATGATTTAAGATACACCTTGTACACACACACACACACACACACACACACACACACACACACACATATATATAAAGTAATTTGAAATGCATATTTAATATGTAATTTAACATAATAAATATGAAAAAATTTCATTGAATTAATGTCAGAAAACTTTCCTCCTACTTGTTGTCGATAGTGGACCTAAATTTTTATTTGACATATCATACGGTTTTCGTGAAATGTTCATCTTTGTAATTTTTTGCATGGTTTTTTCAGTTGTAGTTCTTTGATCTGAGATTATACGTTATATATTTGAATATATAGCTGAAAAACCATGTTCTCATAGTAAATTAAACCATTATATTATAAATATAAATAATTATATATGCTGCGCTGTTCTTATGTAGTCGTGTGTTTTTATTTTGTCAACTACCTCAATTTAATAATATTTATTATGATAAATATTAGTACAAATAATCATTATCTGCATGTATCCTAATTTATTAAAAATGACTAAATAATGTTTATGTGGAGAAATTCTGGTTGTGGTTTTATAACTATAATAGAAACTTTTTTTCATTTGCATAAATTATGGTTTAATTTTATTTTTAAGCTTTACGAGCCATTTAGACTCTTGGCCATCAAAACTACTTCCTCCAATTGCTCTCTATTATATGCTTGCTCCCAGCCCTCTCCAATTTCTTCTAACAATTCCTTGACGCTGCCCTTCTATCTTGTCCCTCTTTCCGTCTGTTAAATTGGAACACATTTTATCTTTTATAAAGCTAGTATAGTTGAGCGTTAGCTCTTATTTCCCATTTCTGTTTCATATTGTTGAATATTATATATTATATTATATATATTGAAATTTTTCTAAGAACTTTTCTCTCAAATAGACGTAATTTTTCATCATCACCACTCGTCGTTGCCCATGTGGCATATGCATATGTCAATACAGGGCGGATTTAACTTATATATAGATGTTCTTTTATTTTCCTTGACCACAGCTTGGATTTAAAGAGGGGTTTCAGTGTATAAAGGCATCGATTAGCAGCACCCAATTTCATATTGATCTCTCCATGCATATTATTTTAGCTATCTAGTCGAGGTACTTGAACTCTTGTACTGGTTCAAAGGTTTTACTTCCCACGTGAAAGTTATTATATTCACTTTCTCCTCGTTTTGTAATCATGTATTTAGTTTTTCCGTTGTTGATTGTTAAGCCAATATCTTTATTTATCAGTTCTTCAACAGTACTCTGAATACTCTCTCGTGATTTCCCATTGACCACTATATCACCTGCATATGCTAGTAAGACATTTTTTTCGTCAAAGTTTAATATTTTAGTATTTTCATTATTTCACTCTCCAGTGCCATATTGAAAAGCACTGGTGACATCACATCCCCTTGTTTCAATCCACTATTAATTATAAATGAAAATGATATCTCGTTGTTCATGGTTTTACACAGTTGTATCATGTTGATAAGTTTAGTTGGTACACTAAAATGTTTAAGAATTTTCCATAGCCATTCTCTGTTTATGCTATTATAGGCTTGCTTGTAGTCTATAAATACCATGTGTAGATCTATTGCGAACTTGTATCTTTTTTTCATAATTTGTCTTATGATAAATAAGTGATCAGTAATTGATTTTTTTTTTTTTTTAATTCGCTTTAGTAGTTACCTACTATGTCGTTTGTGGATATGTGCAATATTATAGTTTAAATTTACTTTCTTAAAACAATAAAACGGTTACAAAATATTAATGATTGCGAAAATCCATAAAATAAAATACATATAACCTTTATAAATAATTATTAATTTAGGTCAAGCAAAATATGTAATCAAAAAGTAATTTTCAAGACGATACTGCGTTAGTTGAGAACGCGTTCATCTTTTTATGTGAAATACGATAGTATTATGTGCACGTAATATTACAATAGTGCCATTTAAGTGTTTTAGCTATTATTTTTTAGTATAAAACAGTTTAATATTTGTTCACATTACTTTGGTTCTCTTATTAAAAATTGTTAAAATAAGAAGAATTTTTTTAATGCTTACGGTTTAACTCGTTAAGCTTTTTAGATTATTTTTAAATGTAAAAAAATTATGTGTTGCTTTAGATATACAATATATTTCAGATTTTAAATATATAATATATATTAAAATTTATATAAATATGTATATACACTGAGAAAAGTCGTGTGCTGTATTAGTTAATTTTTTTAGCAAAAGATTTTAACAATAATTTGAACCTTGGATTATATAATTAAATAATTATGTAATAATCATATTTACGGGATAGCACATCCTAATTTTATAATAAATTTTTATTTTGAATTTGTGTTCGAAATCTTTGAATATTTCTATTGTAGTTGTTCAGTGTTAAAATGTGTGAATTTGCATTTTTTTGTGTTAATACCTAATGTAATTACTAAAAAATTTTTATTTTTGAAACTTATTTGTTTTTTTGTTTTGTTTTTATTGTTTGTAAATTTACTTTTTATTATTTTTTACTACTTATTTTGTCATCTCATAATTTACAAAACAAATCATATTTGACGACTAAAAAAAAAAGCGTGATGAAGAAATGACGACAAACCATGACTTACGAGTATAATATTAACCTAATTAATTGTTTAAATAAAGTTAAAATCTACTATAGCACCGCAATCCGTCTACAAACATTTTACAATTTTTAAACTTTATACACAAATTAATTTTTTTGTATATAGTTTGAAAAAAAAAATCTGCTCATCTTATTAAAAATTGTATGCATACATTTTAATTATGTGTGCCGGTTTATTTTTCAAACTCCATTAAGATATGGAATTCACATTTTTCTTTACCCACGTGGCAACAATACATATTGTTTAGAGTGTATTACTTCAGAAGAAAAAAAATCAGAAGAAGTCAAAAAGACACATCTCATTCAATCAAGACTTGAAAACGATTTTAAAATCATACTCAAACCAATATCGCATTCACAAAAAAAAAAATCATCAAAAATCGTTACACAAAATCTAAATTTCTATCGGAATAAATAAATATTAGTATTGCGAAATGAAATCCGTATCTAAATTATTGAAAATCGATACCCAAAAATGAAAAAACCCAGTAATTAATAAGATATAATAAAACATAAGTTAAAATATAAAAATAACATTTGATATAAAATATCAATGCTCGTGTAGGTATGTGATAAATATATAGTTAAGAATGTAATTAGGATAGCCAACTTATTCTTCGATGGACATCCATACCATCTTTATTCATATTTCTTAGTATTTTTTGAAGTATAATAAAAGCATTTTTTGTTCTCGATGAAATTAATAATTTACTCGTGCCGACGAACGACGATAAGGATACGAATATTGAGTGTTGTTATACTGTCAAATTTTCGTAGACTAGTGTAACACTAAACATAAACTATTATTAGAAAATAATAAAATATTATGTAATATTGTATTGTCATTATTATTGTTAATAAAGACATCGAAAACGATGTAATTTTCATACTGTTTTATATTTAAAAACTAAACAAAAAATTCGACCACTTATGATGAAAAACGAAATCGAAATCGAAAAATGTTTAATTAGGTTTCAAGCGCTACAGTTTTAAGTTTAAAAAATAAAGTAAATGTTGTTGGGTGAATATTTATATATACTCACCGACAGTTTTACCTAGTCCATCTGTTTACGTACGGTTTTGACATGCTACAAAGCTGCAGTGATAGGAACGATAAATCTCCTATAAAACGCACGGAAGCTTTCTACAAAATTATGGGCCAATAAACTTTGCCGCAACCACGTTACAGCAATAATTTAAATGTATGTATATACATATCATCGTATATCCCACGTCTTTTCTGCCACTTGGTGAAAAAAAAGTAAACTGGTAAAGTAAAATGCATATATATTTGTTTAGTATTTTAATTCATACGTGTATTCATCTATATCTATATCTATCTATCGCTATATAAACATATATAATATTATCCGATTGACATTTATTTATTATATTTTTTATTTGACGATATATGATATTTTGCACGTTTCTACAAGTCTTATTGAAACTAGAAAATATTGGATAACGCGAAACAAAATAATTTTTCAATATATCTATACCGTCGCAAAGTTACACGGAAGTTTAAATTGTATCATGAGATTCGCAACTGTATATTATATACTAGACCAGTCGACCACACTACACACAAACACGTATTATAACTAAAATTGTTTAAAGTCGTCCGAAGATCGTGTATAAAAAATATATGAAACGGTTGAAATTCCGTTGTCAACAATAAAAATGAATATAATACGATTCGGAAGATTTAACCTTTTCACCGCAGTTTTCGACCATAATAACAACATTTCAGTGTTATACATGTATGTATATGTTTATGGTTTGGTGGCTTCTACCCGAGAAACGTGTGAGTACCACAAATGTGAAATATTATAGTGAATGACCATTGGACGTAAAAAGGTTCAAATAGAACCACGTGTGCGCGTATGCACCACTAATGTTCAAATCGTTTATCGGGTATTTTATTAAAAAACGTGAGGAAGAAAATTGACGAAAAAAAAAAAGGCGATTGCATAAAAGTATTTAAAAAAGTTTTAGGCTTTATCGGTACCAATTATAAATGGTGTTATAACGAGTCGATTATACGACATACTGAAAATCGTTCTGACCGGCTGAGTTGATGATTCACAAAATATTACCATGCAGTTTGATAACAGTCTGTACATAGTTATATACACAAAAACAGATTAAATGTCGAAAGTAATAATGCGTGCTTGAATAGCAAAATATTATAATCTCAACTGATATTTAGGAAAATATCCCGAGACGTTTAAACGTATGAAATACGAACGCGAACCTTTTGTTCTTTGTACCGACTTTTTTAAACGTTTAGAAATTAAACTAGGACAATGACAATTTTGTTTGCTGGCATACAAAGATAATTTTTCAAAGAAATAACAAACATTTGTTTTTTGTAAAAATATATATTAAACAATGGTTTCATAACCTTTTTAAATAATTTATCCCAAAACAACAACTGATAATTTTATCTGAATTTAATTCATACTAACAAAAATATTATAAATGTTTGTGAAACATTTTCGGAAAGATTTCGCAAAATACTAAACAATTCGTGACGGCATAGAATATTTAACTGTATGATATAATAAAAAAAGGATGACCACCAGGTTTTTACTTCAAAATTATTTTAAAACAAACTTCGTACAACATTGCACTATAGAGCCGTATCTGAAAAACATTACTCAATCACAGATATTAGAAAATTATTATTAATTATAAGATTTTTTAACAAATAACGTTTTCGATAACTTATCAATAGAAAAAATATATAACACACCAAATTATAATGTACCACTGCTCCACCAATATATTATTTATCCGCATAATATAATGAATTATTTTTGTCAATGTTTAATTCAACTAGGGCTTTCTTACCGCAACGATACACAAATAATTATAGAGCGGTATACGGAACACTTTAGCTGTTCAGAAAACGCCTCGTTGGTCGATATTTTTTATAAACAATTTTGGATTAAGAAAAGTTAGCGAGCCGCAGGTGATGTGAATTTGAGCTCAAATAAGTGACTAAGACAAAGATTTTAGAGTAAAATTATTATTTTGAAATTGGTAATAAATCATTTAATTCGTTACACTCGAAAAACGATTCTGAGTGATACTAATAGTTTATTTTAATAATTAATTAATGTAATAAATATTATAAGCTTGTATTACAATTTGAGCACTTAACCAACACGAAAATTGTTCATGTGCGGTTAGGTTGTGTTGACAGTTTTACCGGTATTTTCGGGTTGTTTTGAATTATGTTTAAGGAAATTATTGGGGAAGTCGAAACCGGTATCGAATAAAGTACCAACTAGGTATAATTTTCTACCGGCACATACCACTTGTCAAGATCATCCGACCACTTTTTCTACACGAAAAAGAGTTCACGGACAAAATAAAAAATAAAACACATATTTATAAAACCAATAAAATAAGAATAAACATTTTTTTTAAAAAAAAATAAGATATAACGCATAATAAAAATACGCGGAGATGGCAAAAGTGCGGTGCGAGTCGGACGAGAGTGGTGAGCGAGAGAGGAGAACTGCTTTTTGTCAGCACAGTCCCTCCATACTTCAGTTATATTTTTAAAACATGTAAAGTAGCCATGATGCGAGTATTATAGCAGAGTACTGCTTGCACTACTATACGGCTCTTTCAGAAACTTTTTGTCGGCAAAACGTATGGCTCTCGGGACACGCGGCAAAGAGTACCCTACATAATAATATATTGACGGGGAACACTAGACAATAATATATAGCCGGCGGTGAGCATTATTTCTTACGTTGTACATTACGAGTGTACGAAACGCACAAATCCTTCTAAATTAAAAACTGCGTTCGAAAAACAACGGCAAAAACTCAGAAAACCAACAAAATTGAATGTCGTAAATTCATAAGTCGTACCTAACTGTAGTTACGGTAATCGTTTGCAATTGCTATACGATCGGGTAATAATAATATACGTATATATATATCTATAAACAAACTTATATTTTACGTGAATCTATCTCTGATCTTAATATCATATACGCATAAGGTAACTATCGTATAGACGCAAAAGACGGTCGTTATTACGGTAAACAAATACATTGAAACGACATTGCACCAATTACGAACGATAATGTTTTCCCATTAGCGGATTGCATGTAGATAATTACATATATAACAAACATTTTAACCAGAAATCTGGAAATAAAATAACATAATTTTTAAATGAACCTCATTTGGAAAAGACTTTTTTTTTAAAAATTAAAAGTAATATTATTATTAAAAATCAAAATCACGTTAGTAATTTTGGCTTTGATTGGTGTTCATAATTTTTACATGGTGTTTCATTTATTCAATTTATTGTCGAAATTAAATTTTGAAATGTACAAGTATTGTTAAACGAAATGCTGTTTACTGGTATACCAAACAAGTAAAATAAAATGAAAAACTACACGCCCCATTGTATTTATATTGAAAAAGAAAACGTATAAATGATATCAAATATGGTTTAGCGGTGTTTTTCTTAAATGTAAAATAAACATATATATTAGTTATAATTCCTCCTTACTAAAAAATGTTTTTTTACAAAAATTAAGTTTTTCAGACTTATAAATACAAAGAAGGAATTTCATTTTGTATGTTTTTGGTAAGGCAGTAAGAAAACTTATTTTCTGTAAATCAAATCTGGTTGATATCCTTTATAGTATTTTAATATGACGTTTTATTGTTTGGACATTTTTTGTTTTCGTTTTAGTTTTTGATATTTATAAATTTCATTTTTATAAAAATCTAGTCAAACGTTTTACTATTAATACTACAATAATAATAGATAAACCTAAAGATTCATATTATAATCACTAAAATTACTTAAATTTATTTTAAACATTTTTCATTTAGTTATATTTTTTTTTCTATAGTCTACAAAATAGTTTATACAAATTTCAGATGTACATATATGTATTAACCATATTATATTTTAATATAGTTTTGCGGTATATTGAATAAATAACTTTCCAAATAAAACTTATATTAAATATACTATACTTGTACATTAGTTTACTATATGAACTAACTAACAAAACATTCAAAACATTGGCAGTCAAGACATTGATTTTTTCGTCACAATCATTGTCAGTTGTAATTTTATCTTATCGTTCGATAATGAGTTTATTAAACAAGTTCATTATCGTTAAACCTAATGCGAGCGGGTTTTGCTGTCTCCATTATGTAATTATTTTTAAATTAAAATTTACGTAGGTGTCCGTTATTCGGAGAGTCCGCTTTTCAGAGGTTTCCTCATTAAAAAATAGTAAGAATGTCCCCGTTTCAAAAAAAAACATCCGCTATTGAGAGGTGTCCGTTATTGGGAGGTGTCCCTTAGGAGAGGTTTCACTGTATATTAAAATATATACGATATGTATACTATTGTTTATTATTTTAATGATGTATAGTAAGTAAATGACGTTAAATAATGTCCGTTACGGAAATCTCGTCGCGGAACTAATAATAAAACGTTAGAGTAACACATATAAAACGCGAAAGCCACGATTAATAGCAGTATTTATAATTCGCTAATCACTGTGTGCGTGATGCCCGCGTGTAAAATTTAATACACCTATATGAGGTCTTATGCACGTGTGTGTGTGTAGGTGTGTGTGTGTGTGTGTATACAACGAGGCTGCGGTACGGTCGCTATCGCGATTTCTTCTCCCGGTGAAATTAAGTGAGATTGATATCTCGGATTGGGTGTAAGTAACGACGCACGCACGAAAATAATGACCGGCGATCAGACGAAAAATCCAAAGACTAATATAAAGTTGACGCAGCTGTGAGATAAAGTTGAACCGCAAAAATCTGTTCAAATTATATACAAAAGAAGAAAAAACGAAACACACCATTCAAGTCCACGATTACAGAAATCTTGAAAATCAAACATAACACCAAATGTATCTGTCTCGAAAGAGTTTGAGACCATCTTCTCGGATTTATCGAGAAAGTAGTACAGAATAAACATTGCATCTTCTTCTCGAATTCTCGAAGTTTCCAAAAAAAATAAACTTGCCTTCACATTTAAATACCTAGAATAATGCCAAACGAAATATAATATTGTTTTCAAACACTACACATCATTATTAAAATAAAATTATATATATAAAACATTATGTTAAAAACGCATATTAGGATGTACGCCGAACATTTTCGTTTCATTTCTTAACATTAGCTTTGAAATCGGTTTTCAACTGTAATACATAGGCGACATCGCGTGTGTTTCGTCCATATAAAACGAATAGTGAATACAAACAATACACAACTAATAAATGTATTGCACCGGATATCGTACGTTTCTTTATATAATGTTATTTGCCGTACAATATTGTTCGACAAATAACGAATACAAACAATATTATCAATAAAAGTAATTGTGTCGAGACGAAAGTCTCCGTCACGTCCGACAAGTATTGACTTTTATACTCGACGAAACGTCAATATTGAACGACATTCTGGTGGAAAACCAATTTACGAAAAAAGTAAACAATTCGCAACTACTAATAAATGGTTATCGTTTTAAACGAATAGAATAAATATAGATAGGATTTTAGAGACAATGAACGCGTCGTATAGGCACATTTTATATTATAAAGTTGTCGGCACGAGACGCAGACAATACATCATTATCGTAAATGAGTAAAGTCGTGAAATTTTGTTTTACGACCGATTTTGAGTTTTACTTTTATTCTAAAGTAACCACTAACATGGTTATTGATTTCACGAAAACAACTAAAAATAACGCAATATGTGAACCAAATTCCAATTCTAAAATGTACCAAATTGAATATATACAACCTAACATACAACACATTTTCGTAACACTATAGTATATGGTATAGTGGAGTAAATTTCATAAGTCGAAACGAAAAACTTTAAGATGATTTTACTTTAAAAAAATAAGAGTACTTTTTTTTAATTGGCTGTGTAAATACTCAAATATGGAAAACAATCGCTCATTTGTATGTAGCACGTATAATCGAATATGTATGTGTGTAATGAATATTTTGAACTTTTTATGAGTAACCGGAAAATCGATTGTGAATATTAATTAGAAAATCATAAAATAATCGCACGATTCTAATAACAAGGATAAAACTCAAAGTATACAATTTATTCACAGTATTATATATATATATATAACCATAAACAATCATTAAAAATCGTCATTTAAATACAAAATATATAAATTTACTTACTTTTAAATTATATTTTACAATTACATTTACTTTATCGACAACCAAAACTATTAAAATATATATATATATATATTATTATTAATCACTTTTTACTTTCAAGTGACCTCTTACATATTGAATAAGATTTCTTTTTTAATTATCGACATATTAACATAAAATGCAAAAGGCAAAATGTTATTTTTGTTATATTATATTATTTGAAATATAATATCTGTTGAGGTTTTTTAATTATAACGAACAATTTACTCTAGACGAGTAGTTTCAATAACTTAATGGACGAACATTTTGTTTCAAACAGTTTCCGATGGAAAATATATTTTCATAAATTGAATAAGGTTAAATATTGCGATATGAAAAAAAACGTATAATCTAGAATATAAACCATAAAAAAAAAGATTAAATTGAGAATAGGTATTTGCTTTACATCCGATTAAAAGAGGAAAATAAATTTCTTTATTAATAAAATAGTATAATGAATAGATAGTCGCGTACATAAATATATATATATATATATTAGTTATAAAAAAATTTCTTCGTTTTACTCAATATTGGTTTTAAGGGAAAATTCAATTAAATTTGTTTCCATCCCCGTCCGATTTTAGAATACGATTCAATTTTTGTCTATTGAGTTGAAAAAAAAATGCTGAATGGAATATACTTTCGTATTTTTATAATCCAAATTTAATATACATATTTATAAATCGCTAGTATTTTATGGAGACATGACCGCGAAATCCACAAAATGAATATTTTTAAGGAAGTTTATAGTATTATATTCTGACACATATGTACATGGGCGTGTTTAAGTTTCTGTGGAATATACAAAAAAAAAAAAAAAAAAGACACCACCATCTATCACTTTGACTATATAATAAACAACATTTGCGTTTATATGAAATAAAATAAATAAATAATTTCCACTGATGATTAATAATATGCAGCCATTAATATATACACGCGTAATTCCATAAAAGAATAAAAGTCGTATTATCAGGTATTTATTTATGTAATTCATGGGCGGAAAAGAACAGGGAACGGAGATCGAGTGATATTATACTAACCAAATTTCCAGATTGTTGTTTTTAATTGATCATTAAAACGCACTAATAATAATAATAATAAATATATAAAACGAAACGACAGCACACCCTTATTTTTCCTAATTGGAAGTCTCTGCTATCCGTATCTGTGATTATACCTATTCTATACGCACTTGTATGCATAAATATTTCTATACCATTATAACGACATCGTATTTGAACAGAAAAATCATTCGTATATTATTTTTTTTTTTTTTTTTAATTTTAACAAACGTATTTTATTTTTAACTTGCAACTTTTGTTTGAAACGTGATGACGACAATGAATACAATGCTCGCGTGCATTCAAAATAGTATTAAATTTCGATTATAAAAGGACGAATCCTCAAGAAATCGGTGTGAACTGTGAAGATATTGGCCGATATTAGAAACTTTAGGGAAATTCGATTTACGTCAAACCCATAATCTATTCGAATGGTTTAGGTGACTTGTTAAACAATTCGGGTGCGCTTTTTCACAGTTAAAACACATTTGCATTAATATTAAATCTAAACTTCTGTAGCGGTGTAGGAGGTTTATTTCGTCAAATGCTATGAGACGAACGGCAATTTATAATACATATATAATTACAAATAGAATTAAGTGTCGTATTAAGTGATTAGAACGTTAAGAATAAATTTGATTTTAATTAACGTTTAATTCTACTTACAGATGAAAAAGGTTATACGGAAGACATTTTTTACGTTAAAAACAACTCAATATTTTAAAATGTATTTTGTTTTTCAATAATAATAAAATTACAATGAAGAGAAAACTACAATCTCTTATCGATTTCGAATAATGTTCGTTTTACTATAGAAAAAAATGTTGTCCTAAACGTACTATAACACAAAATGTCTATGAATTATGTACTTTTCTACAGTTTATAAAGCGAAAAATGGAAACCTACTACGAAATGATATAGCTCCCTCTGTTGGTTTCGAGACCATAAAAGCTATTAGAAATGCGAGAAACCCGATTTCATGACGATTGAAAACTGAGTAAAGTTGCGTCAACATACGCACTACAATTATACGCCACGTCGGAACTGAAATACGAACAAACCGTTAACGGCAGCCGACCACCCGTGTCCCGACTTGGCCGTCCGCTTGGCATTTCCTCCCGTCGCCGCTGTTTCTTCACTCCTCATGACCAAATACCATCACGACGTGTCCTCCCGCGGTGTGTCCACCGTTATCACGCCGCCCCCGTTTATACACGTGCGGATGTTTCTCGTCAACGCGGTGAACGTCTCGCAAGATCAAAAAAATGAAAGAGAAAAAAAATCTACGACGACGACGACGACGACGAATACAATAAGCAACAACACAATAGTTACGCGTTACTGACGAATCCGGAAGTCCAACGTCCGGAAACCGGTCGCGGCCGACCCGGTTCGGAAACGGTGCCGGGGGGACTCGCCGACCGGCCGTCGCGGTCGTTTGCCCGCCGCTTCGGCCGAACGTCTCGTCCGTCGGTCGGTGGACGCCGAGGGCGGCGGCCGCCGGTGTAACGCGGTCGGCTCGAACTCGATGACGGTGCCGGGCGGCGCGTGTCTGACCGGCAACAGTTGTACGTAGTCGCCGCGGGCCGAGTGCATGACGCCCGACGCGGCCACGGCGAACGTCTGCAGCCGAGCGGAGGTGGGCACGGACGACACGAGCCGGGCGGCCAACAGTATGGGCACCAGCACGGCGGCCGCGACGACGCCGCACCCGAGCACCAGCACGGCCACGATGATCAGCACGGTGCGCCGGGTGCCGCCGTCGGCCGACGACCGCCTGTTGTGGTGATGGTGGTGGTGCTGCTGCTGCTGCTGCTGCTGTCGTTGGTGATACTGGCGGTGATGGTGGCTGTGGTACTCCGGGCCGCCGTCGTGGTGCCGATGGTCGGCCGCGCACGGCGGTTCGTCGTCATCACCGCTCGACGCCGACGGCGAACGGTCGTCCGACTGCGGCAGTATCGTGTACTCGAGCTCGGCCGTCACGTCGCCGGCGCCGTGTTGGGCGCGCACCGTCTTCAACATTATCGCCGCCGCCGACACCTGCGCCAATCGGCCAAACACGAGCACGAACAATGAGTAAACAGTGTTAGACGTTTTATTCCGGCAGCGGCACTTTTCGTCTACCCACCCCCACCGCCACCCGCCACCCGCCGCCCGAACTCGTTTTTACGGGTTTACGCGTGTTAGATAATCGTTTGAACACGAGAAACAATTGTACACGGATGGTCTGGCTGAATGACATTCATGGTAAACGCGGGGGACCCGACTCTTCGGCCGACAAGCGCGTGACAAAAATACCGTTTGTTCGCTGCGGACCGTGCGTGACAAGACCTAGAACCGTTAATGTCCTATACCGTTTAAACAGCACGAATAATAATAACGTCAATAACGACGCGTCGGCCCGGCTTTTTTAAGTGCGACGCGGCCGTCATTGAATGTACGATTGTAGTATAGGCGCGAACGTACGATGCAGTGTGCCTGCAACGCTCGTAGTCGGACGGCTTCCCGAAAATCCCGTCGACCGGCCCGGCACGTCGAACGTGTAACGTGCGCGTTACCAGTTCCCCGTGAAAAACGGACACCGACGCGTTTCGATTATTTGGCGCCTGGGGCCGATAAAAAAGTTGCGTCCGTGAACTACAGTTCACCCTGTTATCCATCAGAAAAATCGTTGTTATTTTTTGGGTTTATACTCGTACTGACACGATAAGTTCATTAAAACTATAAATGTTAATGACGGCGGACGGTCTATTATTGACTATCAAAAACAAGTAACACCGAGGATAACACAACGGGGTTAATTATTATTGCTACGAAACGATCTTAAGTTTTCGCATACGGTTTTTTATTATTGTTTTTCATTGAAACGTATTGTAATTGCCCGGCCTGACGGTCGTCACCATCAATCGGAGATCGAATCCATAAAAATACATATTACGAAAGCGTGTTTTTCCGATTTCTATATACTTAATCGGAGTCACGTGATATTTGAAAGAATTCAGACAAATAAATTTCTGTTCGCAGTATAATTAGTGACTATAGCAGTATATAATGTAATTTACGGTTAAAGCTGAACTATAACTTAATCACGAATCTATACTATTATCATATTTTCTTTTGTTCTGTTCGAAAATTGATCATAGGTGCTTAAATTGATCGTCCTTTATTCGATTTCGAAGCCCCCTAAATAATCGTCGTCCAAGGCAAAGGTACCCACTTGTCCTTCTCTAGATCCGACACTTCAAGACGGTATTGGTCTTGTTTCCTATGTTGTCACCTCTGAATCGTGTAATACGTGAACCGTCGCTACTATAAATCGGTAACAATTCATCGACATTTTTTGTTCCGGTAAAATCTACTTCTCTACACACAAAATAAATAGGAATGTGTTTCGATTTGTTCAATGGTCTTCACGCCGGATTCAATTAAGAAAGAACATACCTAATATGTTTTTCGAAATGACATCTAAGTGATCTATACTCGTATATAGTCTATTTTTATTTCCCTCGTGGTCACGTCATTCGTTTGAAACTAATGTTATACTCGTTTCCACTATGTATAGTATACTTGTACATATTCCGTGGTCCTGTGACAATAACTCTGGCAGATCTGTATACTCGTACTTTTCGCAGATAATGGGGTCGTCTCTGTTATCGAAGTCCAATCAGACGTTTTTTCCTCTTTTTTCAAATTCTCAATTGTGACCCAAATACCTTATATACATCTTATACCGGTATAAATTCAATTTCAATTTCTATCGAATCTATAATTATATACATTTGTAGATTTTGATGTACAAATTAGATATTACGGTTAAGTGAATATAAAACATACCATACTATTACACATTTTGTGTGGAAAAATCCATAATTACTTATCGATTGTCCATTCCTAAATCCATTATTTTTCATAATAATTATTTATGACGAAGTTTTTTAGAATATAACAATTCGTATAAAATAATTTATGTTCTTTTCTATATCATAAATATGATATAGACAAGGTACTGGAAACGTTAAAACTAAAAAACTAGAATCGATTTCAATAATATTTAATATAAGTTTGGTTTTTCTTTTTTAATATCAAACTTTATAGACATGGTTTTGCACTAAAAAATATTGAAAAAGTTTTCTTAAAAACCTAAAAAAAAAAAATAGTTTTTATTAATAATAGTGTTTTAATAACTTTTAAAGTAATTAACTCGATTGGCATATAACTTAACTAACAGAATTAAATAACAGTATTAATAAATTATACTTAAATAATAACAATAATAGTCAAATGAAAATTGATGAAATAACAACAAAACCAAATTAAAAAATAACAATACGAATTAAATTATAATGTATAACCTTCTGTCAGGAAGAAATTAATAACAGATTTGATGAAAAAAATTTCAAATGACTGAAAATGATTGGAAAAGCAAACAGGACAGGACAGAAAAACATTACCAAGTTGTTGTTGTATAATGCAGCTCCTAAAACTGTAATTTGATAACGGTGAATTTTGTTATTTTAAACTTAATCCACAAGCTCAACATTTATTAAAACGTGATGTCTCAAGATAACTTAAATCGTGCGTTTCGCCGTAAGGATTTAATTTGTTGCCATTGCTGTTGAATTTAATTTAAATAAATCTGCCCCGTTTCGATGCGCAAATATTATTATTATACAATTTCAGATAATTGCGCACCGCTATACTGACTTTCGATGTTGCGTTTTTTCACAATTCCATTATCAATGTGCTGTTATTATATTGTTACTGCAATTTTTAACAGCATGTTGTAGAGCAGATGTTCTGAAACCGTAATACGCGCACTACCAGTATTCCGCCACAGTAAGGCCACATGGTGGTACGGAAAACAAACAAGACTGGACACTAAACTAATTAGGACATTAGAAATTGCTTGAGTCAGTACCTTTTAACTTAACTAGTTACTTTATTTATATATTAACTTAGCTAGTAATATTTATCTTAGTATTTTCAAAGTTAGTTACAAAAATATTTAGACATTCGAAAACATTCAAGATTCCAGTAGAATCGGAACAAGTGAAATTACAGCTATTTTATAGGATTACATGTTATTTCCCAAAAATAGCAATATAAATACATTTTATTATTCCGCTTTTAAACAATCATATATTAATTATAACACTGTAATGTCATAGCTCGTATAGACCACCTTTTCAGTTCTGTTGAAAGATAACTACTAGGACCGAGATGGGGTTCTACTTCAGACAAGAACTTTAAAATATCGTTACTTTCAAAATGTAATTAATACCTTATATAAATGATTAATACGATTTATATTGATTATTCGACAAAAGTTTATTTAATAAATTAAATTATTTAACTATACTTGTTATTTCTACGTAACCTTTACCTGAGTAAAAACCAATATGGTTGGTTTTTCAATAAACTAGTTTCTAATTAAAGTCAGTCTATTTTATGAAAAATACAAGTAACTTTAATTATAACTAATTACTATTTTATTTGAATATTCGAATCTAACTAATTAAAATTTTAATTATGAATTTCGTAATTTTTGATAAATCAATAAAGCAGATACATTAAAAACAATTATATTATAATATTTTATTATTTAAATGCCTTATTATTTTTCGTAACACAGCAACGTAGTACGCAAAAAAAGGTTTGAAAACCACAAATAATAAAAACAATAAAAATAAAAATAATAACATTAAGAGACCTTAAATCATGACTATTATCGAGCGAAATAATATTATTTGCGCGAAAAAAACCACAAATATATATTTTATATTGTGTTATTGTAATATATATAAATTTATATTTAAAAACAAACAGATGTCATCAATATAATAACTAAACTACCGTCACAAATGGAACACACGCGTAAACAAATTTAATCGCAAAAGGTGTACAATATTAATAATATTTTATTACAATAACAGTAAGTAGCATATAATACAACTTTATTAAATGGCCAGAACATATTCACAAAACTTGATAAAACATTTTTTTTTATCGTCACATTAGCCAAAACTACTTTGTTTAGACTCGTACGTATATATTTATTGAATTATATTATTATGTTTGTAAATGTTATAAATGCGCCAATCACTTAAGTATAGTCTGAATGTAACGTCACATGTTATGAAACTCCTCTCTGCGACGTGATGTGTATTTTTTCTTATAAATATCTATTTCATTTGTAACATTATTGACACTTACAAATGTCAAATATCTAAATCACTTCGTGCAAAACGATGAAACCATCATACTATATATAAAAGTATTTTTCACGGGTGTCGCATATGTGTATGTGTATTCCTTGACATGGTATTTATATTAACTTGTCCAATGTTCAAAAAAAATACAGCTACGATATTGTTGTTTTTTTAAATATGTAAAAAGATGAAATGTCATAGTATATATTTTCATTTTTCTTTTCAAAAACATTTTACGCTACAAAAGTACTGCATAAAAAAATACAATTCAATATATTTATTTCAAAATGTGTATCCATTTTAGCAAGAGCACTATAATTCTATATATAATAAATTCAGTGCTCACCTATACGATTATATTATATCATTATACTCGTATATTATGTTCTCACAATATTAAATTTTACACCAAAATGGAAATTTTCCATAAATATATGACTAGTATTTTTTCCCAAACGCACAAGTTTTATAGAGTTCTATTTAAAAAAATGTTTAATATATATTATATCTAAGTTCATTCAAATTCTTCTTTAGTACGCTAAAATTTATTTAATATTTAATGTATTTATAGATATACAAAGATCACAGTGTAAAATATAATAATATTATATATAATAAATTCTGTGAACGTAAGATTTTATTTTTATAATTTATGAATTATTTTGCGTGCTCTGAATACCAACGCTTCTCTTATATTATCCGTAAACTAATTTTACATTAGACTTTACTAATTACCTACCCATAACCAAGTTTTATGATTATGCACAATAATGTCCTCTGGTGAGATTATTTTGTCAGCGTTAATGTACAAGTTTAATTTTTATGAGAAAAGATTGTAAGAATTAAAAACCATTTTAAAATCAGTAAATCTTATGAATTCTTTATTATTTTTTTTCAGACAATCTTTGATCCGTATAATAAAAAAATCCGCACAGAATACCAAAACTAATTAATAATAATAACTTGAACAAAACTAAAATAAATACAACATAAGATATTAGGTATAAGTGATTTTGGTGTCACGGGCTTCAAATTAAATACAATTAATTATGAGTTTATTAAAATTTTCATGGATTGGAGTATTATTATTAATGTGTTTTTCAGATATATCCATGTTGTCATACAATTAATTAGTATAGCGTTTAAATTCGACACACCCTGACACGAATCTAACCATACGTTTTAATATATAACCTTCTACATAATACAATGCAAAATTGCGTATGTAGATTAATCACGTATTCGATTTTCACTGAGTGTTAATCATTTTACACATGTATGATAAATACCATTTTTGGAAAAATTAAGGGATATCAATATTCAGAACAAATGCGCACAAACACATTTTGAAAAATAAGTTAACGGAGCTCTATGTTATTTTTAACCGGAGTTAACATGGTTGGGCTATATGAAGTTGTCTCACCTATAGGTTTTTTATGTTTACCGTGGAAATAGTGAATTGCAAATTTTGGGAATGGAATTGCAAATTCTTGTAAATTACTTGCAAAATATTGGTATTGATTTGAACTCGGTACCGCGTCATGGATGGACCAAGTTCATGCACGTGTATTCAGTACTCTGTGTAGTGTGCGCATTAGGAAAGGTTACATAACGATTTAAGATAGTATAATGTGTAAACGTACATTATATAGTGTTATATTTTATAACTTCTATTGTTTTTAAGTAAATACAATATAATGCATTTTCATTATTATATACATTTTTATTTTATTTTATTTTGTTAACACTTATTAGTGATAAGAACTGAATACAAAAATTACATGATTTTAGGCCATTTCATGAACTGGACAATTTTACGTCTGTAGTGTAATATATAAATACACGCAAAAAAATATCATAATGTTTGCTGTTTAGTTGATTTTACACATTTTAATTGCTCTACCAATAATTCAAAATGTAAAATATTTACAAATACAATACATTTTCTGCGATTTATCACTGAAAAATGTTATTATCGTAAGAGAAAAATGTAAATGTTCATTAAGGAAATATTAAATTTTATAAATTATAACTATTATATATGTATACATAGGAATTAAATTTTGAAATGAAAACACCGACATTTTAATTAGAATTTATTTATTCATGTGTCTGAAAAAGTTTGTTTATATAAGCTCACAAAGTTTTTAACACAGAATGTGATTAATCAATAAATAAGTTTTATTAGGAAACTTTTTTTTAACATCGTATGATTCATTCATCGTTTTCTGCAAAGTTTAAATGACAATACATTCCCCCAATTGACATGTACCCTAAACTACTGCGGTTTATGTACGACCGAATTTATTTTTACTTAAAATCTATCGATTAAACAACTTTTTATACGAAACACCGACGTGAAAAAGTGTAGAGAAATTATTGTAGGTATTCGATTTAGAGCAAAGCTAATAGCTTATATATATATATATTGATTTAACAGTGATGTGTTTCTTTTTTTGCACAGTAAAAATGTTCAAAAACTTTCGTATAATTCTCAATCGATCGGTTTGAAATCGAACAAAGATGGCACTTCGGTTTCGTCAAGAATAGGAAGAAAAAACTCCCGACTTTTCTAGAGAAAAATCACTGAAAAAACTGATAAAAAAATTATAAGTAACAAATAGGGGTTTTCTTTGCTTTGTAATGAAGTAACGGAAAAAACAGTGATTTAAGATTTCTTATTTCGAATATAACGATCTATCGTTGTTTTGGAACTTCAAAGAATAATTACGAATCTAACACTTTTCGCATACTTCTACTACGCATAACCAATGAATGTTAATACACGGAGAATAATGAATATTTACATAATAATACACACACACATTCATATATAGAGAGAAAGAAACCTGAGGTAAAATGACGCACTTCTTACATAACAATTGTTATATAGTATCATACACAATTTATAACTTTATCCGTGTTGTTTACTTATTATAATTCTAACCAAAATTTGAATTTATCAGCCGAAATTTGAATTCATCAAAATAATCAAGATATTAACCAAAAATTAAAAATAATTAATGACAAATAGGTTCTTTTATGATTGAGGGCAAAAGTGCGCAACTTTTAGATTAAAATAATACATGTGTCGCTAAATTAATTAATAATATATACTTTATAAAAAGAATTTCAAAATTTGTATTTTCGATATTAAAATTGCGTGATATTATTAATAGTTATAACAATTGGTTTTGATGTATTACTTAAATTCAGGTTAGTGTACACATTATCAATCTACTTATAGTATTTATTCTGAGTACTAACAATCATTTGAATTAATTATATTTTAGAGAATTTGAGTAGTTATTTGAAAAAATAATTCATAATATACAATTGTTAAAAACCATTTTCCAAACTATACCATATATATATTTTCATAAATATAGGCAGTTGGACAAACAATAGACTTTGTACTAACTTTTAGTTGCTGCAGTTTAAACATTTTATAAATTTCTTTTATTTGAATATTTTACCAAAAAGAAACGACGGTTATTAACATATAAACACATTCAATTTGAAATCATCGAATATGCAAATTTCTTAATCTACTGAAATTATAAGTGACCCATTCAAACGACGATGATCGAAAATAATACAGAAAATCATATATCCATAGAAAAAGTCATGTCACTGCTCCGAAATACTATAGTTGGCGCTGATCGGACGCCATAATAAAATATTCAATATAAAAGAACGCACATCTTCAGTATAATAAAATAAAATAAAACGCCGATCGATTTCATACAATTAAGAAGTCGTTAACCGCCCAGTCGGCATAATGAACACGTCCGGTCAATAACATTCACATGCGACGCTGACCCGGTAGGATTAAAAGTACGCCGATCTCGATAGTGATCAAAATTGGTACTGCCTCGCCTAGGAAGAGGTTGACCTCGCAAGAGACATCGCCGGGCCCTGGCCCAGACACCAGACTCGTTTTTTCAATCTCGCAGAGAGGTAGACACAATGTGGTCGTGGCGGCGCTCTCACAACGCGCAAAAATCATAATCAAACTCGGGCATTTTGTTGGTACAAAAGCAGATGTTTCTACTTCTTTGCCACAAATTCACCGTGTCCGCGTTTTTTCGGGTATTTTCTGTCATCAACCGGAACTCTCCTTTGGTAATAATGGAAATAAGGTGATAACCGAAATATGAATAATGTTTAATAAAACATAAACATTCAATCCACGCTTAGCTTTTCCAATTATATTAAATATATTCCAGGGCTTGAAATCGATATTCAACATTTCAATTATAATCATTAAACATAATTATCGATTTTCAAAATCAACAAATATTAGTAAGTCAAATTGAAAACCAATTCTTCAAATCGAAAACAAAATCAAAAGTGTTTAATAAATATAACATTAAAATTTGACGTCCTGGTAGGTATGTAATTTACGAGTTAAGATAAGTTAGATTGAGTATATCAACTTATATTCGATATTGAAAATCGAAAACAAATTTGGAAAAATTAAATCCAATATTAAAAATAAAGATTGACAATATCTTTTAAATTAATTTCAAATCTTTAAATAAAACCAAAATAATAAAAAAACGGTAAGTAACAAAATCGTAATCAAAACCATATTTATTAAAAACCAATAATCGTAATCAAAATCGAATAATTTTAATTCAGTTTCAAACCAAATATTATATGAATATTTACATATTTTGTATACACCTAACCCTCCGAGATAAACATGTAAAAATTAAAAATTTTCTTAATTTTTGCATAAAATCAGAACTGTACATGTAACCTGTCACTCTATTTATTTATCTTTGATGTCTTATCAAGATAATAAGGTTTTACTACATAGTATTATTGTAATGTTTAAAATTATGAGAACATACTTAAACTCAACTATATAATATACATACGAATATATTATAAATATATACATGTATACCTACGTACCAGTTGTATTGCATGTCTGTATGTTTTTATTTATATACTATTTTTTTATCGTGATGTTAAATTTCGAGTAGTCGAAATATGACCTAATAAAGTAGAGTAATATATTTTCTTTTTAGAATTATTCTTCAGAAAAGTTAGCTGTAAATAATAAAAAAAAAAAATGTCTTAGGAATATCTAGCAAACATTTTAAATTAAAATAAATTAAAACTTTTAATGTTTATTATTATATTTAAAAAGTTAAATAACTAACAAATTACGTTAAAAAGATTGAGATAATAAAATTTTAATTTTGTAATTAAATATTTAATATTTTTAAAAACATATTAAAAAATCAATTTATTTTTCGTTTCATTAAATGTGTTTTGCGCATGTATATATATATATATACAGTGACGGCTCGTGGCTTGGACAACAGGACGATCGCACCCCTACTTAAAATTAAAAGCAAGAGAAATTATAATTGTATTTTTAAATTAAATTAAATTTAATTGTTTATATTCTAATATTATTAAAGTCGGATCAAGTAAAATAATAACAACATGCATTTTTTTTTTTTTTTTTGTTGACGTATTATTTCTTGCGAGTACCAAGGCCGAATAACACACGTACAAAACGTGCGTAGGGACGAGGTTAGGTGCGTCGTCCTTGATTTATGTATACGGGTATCTAAATAAACCGTACGGATGCGCTTGTACGTGCACGTGCCGACACATCTGAACCGATATCAAATGCAAACACGCGTCGCGTCGTCCAAACACTAATATCATAATTCGCTAATTTATTAACAGATCGCCGCGACTGTCACGGTATTTTTCGGGACTATTACCCGTAGGCCGTATGTACAGATTTTCGTACCCCATCCTTTACTTGCCATTCTTGTTGTATACGCGATGTTTTACCAAACTAGTGTCGTGTACAGAAATGAAGTTTATAATAGTAAAAGCAATGATTTTATTATAAATCATGTAGTTAATTCTGTAGTCAACTATAACAATAGTTGGAATGTTGAACCCACTAAATTATATTTACCTGCGAACAAACTTTTATCGTTTAATTTTGTTGTAATTTTAATGGTTCGATTATATTTTCATTTATACCATCTCAGACACTAATACCATACCGAACAACTTTTCGATAAAAAGACTATATATATATATATATATTACTGTTCGAATGTAGTCTTTTGAAAAAATCAAGTTGAGTTTATAAAAATAGTTCACTACTGTGTATGTAAGTTTCATCTTAAATATTCATCGAATGTAAAACCCTAATAACGAATACTGTAAGTAATCTCGAGATTTATTTTATTATTGCGTATACTTCATTGTTGTTACGTAGATGAAGTGTTATTTCATTTGTAGAATTTTTCGTTTTATTTATTGAGAAAGTAATAAATGAAGTTTTTTTAGTATCTTGTGTACTAATTTTCCATGACATAGTAATCGTACAAATTCTTAAATTCATTTACTACATTATTAAATGTACCTACTAATGGTAGGTTAGGTTAGGATAGTGTTCATAAACATTATTTTATTTACTTGTTTAATACGTATACCATTGATATTAGTTATTTGTCGTTTATATTTAAATAACTATAAAGGGCCATTTTAAACCGTTTTCTGAAATCCCGAAAGTTGATAATATTTTATTTACTTAATAACGTAATTTCAATAGGTAAAAAAAAGAAAAACTGCCATTAATTGTCTCGCCCTTGATATTGTGTATACACAGTGGCGTTTCTACGGTTATTAGTGGAGGGGTATCCCCAGATAATTTTTTTAAGACGACAAATTACCAGTCACGTCTATAATATTGTACTTTTTACACTATTCGTAAACTTATAGAAACCCCAAACGAATGAATTTTGATCACGGCCCAAAATATATATATATACATACATAGTTGTTTCGAAAAAAAAAAATAAAAAATCGGCGTACTTACGAAACGCGGGGGAAAAAACCCCGTCCGGGAACACTTACGATGAATGTGACGTACACGACGAATTCGTGTCCGCGACGACGAGTCACATATTTTCGGCGCGAGTTAACGCGTGCCAAAACGTCCTATCGGCACGGCCCGCGGACACTCGGAACGTCGACCATCGCGACGACGAAACGCTATTCGGGCGCGGGACGTTCGGATCCGGACTGGGCACGGTCCCCGTCACGCGAGACGGTCCGCCCGTCGAAGCGCCACCGCCGCCGCCGCCGCCGCCGGTGCGCTCGCCACGGACGGAAACGACGACGTCCGCGATAACACGCGGCCGGCGCGAATCCACAGGAACCGTTTGCTAAACAACCCATACAACGACGTCCGATCGGTCCAGACCGTAAGTCCCGTTTGACAATTGAAATATATATTTTACCCCCGCACTGATGTTATCAATTGGTCGTCGTCATTAACACCGCACACGAGCGCAGGTGCGTTCCGATATCGTTTCGAATTTTTCACGTTCTGGCCGCGAAACCGTCCGACGCACACACATTCCGCGCGTCACAAACGTTTCACATAATGATAATAAATTATTAACGATTAAATATTGCAAGCACGGCACAAGCAATCACAGTACGTAAGATAATGATAAAATAATAATCAGTATTCGATATTAAACAATTTTATTTAAACAAACATTCTATTAATAGCGGAGACGGCCACCTCCTATGCAACACACAACTGTCTCAGGTGAGGTACCTTCCATCCAACCCACATTAGCGTTTCATAGCGGCTGCACCCGACGACCTGTCGCCAAATATTATCAGTGCGTGGGCTATCTGTTTATTTCATAATCAATGGTATTACCACAGATTAGATGAATACAGATGGATCACTCGCGATGTAAACAAAAAATATTTTGTGATTGGTTGCCCCTCAAATCAGTGTTACCGCACAATAGTATAATATATTTACCTAAAATTTACACATTGCTACTGTAAAATAACCGGTTGGTGTTTTTTGTTTACATAAAATGAATTGTGAATTGTGATTTCGAGTACGCTTGAACTGCTCTTTTGTTTGATCCTCTTGATTATTCAAGTAATAAAATAAAATTTTTTATTTTCTTGTAAAACAAAGCCTTTAACAAAAATAAACGGTGCTCCGTTAAGTGTTGTACCAGTTCTAGCAGTATTCAGAATTTAAGTTTCTTTGGATACACAAAAGAAATTGAGCGACGTGAGATTTGGATGAAGAACTGCCACACAGAACACTTGGCAAACAGTATTTCAAAATCAAACATTAGTTACAGGATCTGTGAAAAGCATTTTGAAGATAAAATGTTTTTGAACTCCACAACAAAATGTAGGCTTGTATTCAATGCAATCCCTACATTGTTCAATTGTAAGTAAAAAAGTTATATTAGATATGACATGCAAGTAGTAATATAATTAAAATCATTTTTTACATATATATATATATATAAAAATGAAAAAAAAAAAAAATGTTTAATTTGTAGTTGATGTTGAAGAGGATCTTGTAACTAATGTGTCAACTTCTTACATCAGTTGTGCTAGTGTAGGCAGCAGTTCTTCATTCGATGTAGTGAGTGTTGAAAACATCAACACTAACCTATCACCTAATCTAACTACATCACCCGTTAATTCAAGTGATTCAAGTAATCAAACGCCAGGGTACTTGTCGGCAAACACCCCACGAAAGAAAAAAATGTCGGTAATAAATCAGTATAATGTGAAGGAAATTAATCGTTTAAAAAAATCTGTTTTAAATTTAAGTAAAAGATTAGCCAATAACGACACTATAGAAAATTATGTAGGGTTAAGCGAAAAGTACTTATCTCCTGGTTTATTTATAATTGTCAGAAATCACCTTAATTTAAAAATAAAAATAAACAGTGTTATAGGTATAGAAATTCAATAAAAATTAGATCATTCCTTTTTATTATGTTATTTTAAAGCTTATGTAAATCATGAGAAATCAACTTTTGGTAATTTAACAATTCCTTATGAAGAATTTTATAATTATAGGCCTAACCTTTAGCTATTTTTTTAAACAGTTCTTTTTAAACAGTTCTTTTCAGGGCTTCTTTTAAAACAGTTCTTTTCAGGGCTTTTAAAACAGTCCTTTTCAGGACTACTAAAAATATATTTTTTCATGTTTTAAATTATTTATAATTTCAGAACAATCATATTGAGATGAACTAAATGAATGAAGTAAACTGTTAAAGAAACAAACTATTTGTGTTTGGTATGTTTTATATGATTGTAAGTTAAATGTTGGTACTATATGGTCGAATAAACTGTATGTGTTATTAAAAGATTATTCCTAATTACAGATTTTCAAACTCATTATTTGATTTACTATGTGCGCCAAAAATGTACACGAACAACGAAAGAAATTTGCAGCGAACCAGCAACCGTGTTCAGATCACTAGATTATAATTTACTATAATAAAACATATAATATTCATCTAATCCGTGTAATTATTTCATCCTTACATTAGTTGAAAAACAAACATTTAAAAAATATTTGTCAAATGAAGACACATAAATAGTATTAGAAACATTTATCAGTTAAGTAAAAATCTGTAGAAAAATTGAAAGAATTTTCAAACTATTAAATAAATTAGGTATTATTTAAATTTCATTATTAAAATATATATATATAAATAAAGAAAAATGTATGTAAAAAATACAAAAATTAATTAAACAAATTAATATAAGAATATATATAACTATCAAAAAAGTCTACCACTTTTAAAAAAAAAAAATAACGATACATATTAAGAAAATTATTGCTGTTTTCTTACTTAAATTTTACCCTTAAATATTAAAAGCTGGATTAGAACAATAGTTAGTAATATTTCTTTCTATTGAATTTGTGGTCAAGCTCATTTGTTAGGAATTCATGTAGACAAATAAGTCTATACTTGGTGTAAATTAGTTAATCGAACATGGCATTTTTTTTAAATAAAGCCATTTTCCGTTTTGAATTATAATTCAATTGAATTTCATTCACATATTAGTTGGAAACAAATATGTACTTAATCTGCATTAAATTTTTACTGGCATATGATAATCATTATTATTATATTTAAAATAATAAAGAAGTTGTACAATAATATTGTATAATATCATCACTATAATTTATGTTATCATATGCCCCTACATTGATTTGAGGGGGAACCAATCAGAAAAGCGTATTTGCAATTCTTTTGTTCTCGGGCCGAGTGATCCATCTGTATTCATCTAATCTGTGGTTATACCGCCGCAAGTCAGTGTCGTTCGACGCATGTACGTCGACTTGTCCCGTTCGTGTTTTGTTTTTTTTTTTTTATGCTCGCCAAAGTTGACGCACGTACGTTTGCGTGATTCCACGTGCGTGTTGTTTTTTGGGTTTTGTTGACATTCGCGGTCGTCCGTTGACGTGCCGTTTTAAGTGTTCGGCGTATGCATTTGACGCACGTACGGTCGTATTTTCGCGTACGTGTCGTATTATCGGAGTAGCCGCTTTCGTTCGCGCGTACGTCGTAATTTTGCGTGCGTCTCGTATTAGTGGCGGAGCCGTTTTTTATTTGTGCGTACGCTGTGGTTCTCGCGTGCATGTCCGACCGACTTGTTGACGTCGTTTTGTCGTCGTACGTGACGACCTGACAATACATTCGTTTGAGGCCTTCGCGGTGCTGGAGTTCTGTCCTGTCGTCGGCCGAGTGTAATACCGTCCAGTTCGAACGAAAACGTGCCTCGTGTGTCTGGGTGGTTCGTTGATGTGGCAACACTGCACGTCAGCTGAAGCGGTATCACGTCAGGTCGTCATCATTGTTACATCCCCCTTAACATTGTAATATTCCGCGCGAATACTCCCGTTTGTTTTATATATGTTCTTTGTTGAACGTTGTAGCGTGGCACGCACCGTGTATAATTGTGCTTGCGGTTCATCGATTAGTATCATAATACACGTGTGCGTATTAATAATAATAAACAATCTATGTGAACACAATACGGTCCACTTTAATTTGATGGTTTTATGAACCTGACTGGCGAAGTTTACACTCCCGCAAATTCGACCTGCGGGAATAAACGTCGCAAACAGTTATGTATAACTAGTGCCCGGAAATTCCGCTAGCTTGGTACATAACCCGTTGCGCAGTTGATCGTTCGCTTACCTGGTTTTGGATATTTACCGAAGGGCTGATTTTTCGGCAATACGATATTAAATGAAAACCAAAAAAACCGGTATAAATACGTTTTCGTCTCATTTAAATATCGTCGAATTCGAATAACGTTTTCGACATTCGCCGGTCATATCCCACGCGCAGTAGACAAAAGACGACGACAAAGCAATTGTTATGTTACAAGGAAATACGCTTTCGTACAACACACAGTGGCATATTTACGGGGGGGATATGGGGGATAGATCCCCCTTGATTTTTTTTAGTTTTTGATATTCATATTTACAATAGCCAATAGGTATGATTTTACGAAGTACTCTTTAGGTCAATAAAATATTTTTAAATATATATCCCCCCCCCTAGACGAAATCCTAAATACGTCACTGACAACACGATGTTGCCCGATCGAACGTCCGTATTTCTACGTCTGTATTCTGTTAGTATAACGGTCAAGACGACAAAATAAACTCATTTTCAAAAACCGACTACGATCTACTGAATTCCCGTCAACAATCGAAATCGAAAGCAATATTTAAAAATGTATAATTCGAATGATCGCGTACTTTACATGACATGATCATTTTACACAACATCGTTATTTACATCATTTATTACTCATCAGAATTCATATTTTCAATTATCTATTTAGGCTAATAGTAGACTCGTAAATGCTGAGTGATTTCCTACGATTGTCTTTAATTTTAAACGGTTTATTTGTTTTTAACGTGCAATAAATTTAACAGTTTGCAGGTTTTCAAACGAAAAATAAATACACATATCAATGGCGTGTCCATGGAGACATGACCCCCACCACATTGTTCATATAAACGTAATAATATAGTATATTTTATTAAATTGAAAAATATGCTACGGATTAATGCTTTTAATTCTTATCGATTTGGTTGATAGCAATTTGTCAAAACGAATGTTTTCAAATTTAAATATTTCATCCTAACCAATCGATATAAAAATAAAAAAATATGTAAGTGTAAATTGTTAATATATAATTGTAAAATAAGTGAAATGTGTCACTTATCGCGGACTCGTATGCGTTAATCATTTTTCTTAATAGGCTTATATTGAATGTGTGTGTGTGTGTGTGTGTTTGTTTGTGTGTGTGTGTAGGTGAGTAGGTGTGTGTGTGTGTGTGTGTAGGTGTGTATGTTTGTGTGTGTGTGTGTGTATGTTATGGTAACATTTTATTGATTTTAAATTTATTCTCCCCCCTTTCAATATCCTGGATACGCCATTGTGACATTTATTTAGCGCGACAAAACAAATTTGCGAGCAGCAAACACACGTAGAGGACAAGCGCCAATATTTTTTCATTTAAGTGCGTTCAGATATCGTTTTTCAACGATTCTTCTCGCGTCCACCACCGCAAACTGTACAACGACACGGTGGTGGTAGGACAAATTTGAATCGAGAATTCCGCCGAAATACAAGTAATCGTTAGGTGTGTTTGTGTGTGTGTTCATGTATGTTATGGTAACATTTTATTGATATTAAATTTATTCTCCCCCTTTAAATATCCTGGATACACCATTGTGACATTTATATAGCGCGGCAAAAAAAACAACGACACGGTGGTGGTAGGACAAATTTGAATCGAGAATTCCGCCGAAACACAAGTAATCGTTAGGTGTGTTTGTGTGTGTGTTCATGTATGTTATGATAACATTTTATTGATATTAAATTTATTCTCCCCTTTTAAATATCCTGGATACACCATTGTAACATTTATTTAGCGCGGCAAAAAGAAACAACGACACGGTGGTGGTAGGACAAATTTGAATCGAGAATTCCGCCGAAACACAAGTAATCGTTAGGTGTGTTTGTGTGTGTGTTCATGTATGTTATGATAACACTTTATTGATATTAAATTTATTCTCCCCCTTTAAATATCCTGGATACACCATTGTAACATTTATTTAGCACAGCAAAAAAAAACAACGACACGGTGGTGGTAGGACAAATTTGAATCGAGAATTCCGCCGAAATACAAGTAATCGTTAGGTGTGTTTGTGTGTGTGTTCATGTATGTTATGGTAACATTTTATTGATATTAAATTTATTCTCCCCTTTTAAATATCCTGGATACACCATTGTAACATTTATTTAGCGCGGCAAAAAAAACAACGACACGGTGGTGGTAGGACAAATTTGAATCGAGAATTCCGCCGAAACACAAGTAATCGTTAGGTGTGTTTGTGTGTGTGTTCATGTATGTTATGATAACACTTTATTGATATTAAATTTATTCTCCCCTTTTAAATATCCTGGATACACCATTGTAACATTTATTTAGCACGGCAAAAAAAAACAACGACACGGTGGTGGTAGGACAAATTTGAATCGAGAATTCCGCCGAAACACAAGTAATCGTTGAGGTATATAGCGATAGGCGCTCTCGTTCGCAAAAACGTCGCCTGACGATTACCAAGATACCGTGTGTAGTAAAACAGTATCAACCATAAATTAAACCATTTACCTGACTAGTGAATAAACGTTACGTGTCGCAAAATCGATCACATCCGATCGTAGTCTACCCGATGAAGTCCATCGCGAGGAGAAAAGATACTTATCGTAGATCTACTAATCAAGTTACAACGTTGAGACGTTGTTAACAAATGTACCTGTATAAAAATGCTGATATTGAAGAATTTTTAACTCCAACAATCAAATTACATAGATGCTTGTCAGATATAGGACAATACCATCTGTATCCCACGGATCATACAATTATTATAAAAATATATGAAAATATCATATGCACCTACGATTATATAAATACAATAATTTCATATGCCAAAAATAAAAAATAAAAATACAATATTTTGAAGCTAGACTTAATGTAAAAGTGCGCGTCGATATCGTCTTCAAACCAAATTTTGCAGCAACCACCACGGCAAACTGTACAGCATACCGACTATTATGCGACAACTCTGCTTCACGAATTCCGACGAACCTAGAATAACAGACGACGTGCTCAGAGAATACTAAAATTATCAGTACGTATTATAACATACAAAGTGGATGTAAGGGTTCACAAACTACTATATAAAATATAACAAAATTACATCGATCCTGGAACGGTACAAATGGTAAACCGAACTCGCTCTTAGACGCGTTGTCAGGCAAAAACCTTAATATCAAATTTAGTAAATTAACACCGACTGTAAAAAGAAACCAAATAATACCTGATTCGTGAACAATCGTAAAGAAACGAAACTGCTCACATCCTATCGTATTCTTCTTGACGAAAACTATTGCGCGGAGAACCCATATGATTTGTTCATCTTCTTCTCGAGGAACATCGTTGAGAAGTTGTTAGCAAATTTACCAAATGGAACATGTCGACATTTTCAATTGTTTCAACTCGAAACAATAAAATCACATACATGCTTGTGAAACATATCAATTTACATAATACAAAATATTTAACACACTGTTAAAAAAAACCAATATATTGTTTCTTGTCATTATATATAAAAGCACAGAAATATCGTATTTCGAAATATTTGGACTTATCCACCTCCACGAGCTGTACAACAACCAGGCAGGGATGCGACAATGCAGATTCGCCAATTGCGGCGAAACACTAGAAGTCATCGACGTGTTTTAAGGACAGTATAGTCCGATCCGTACGGTCGTTAATTTTAATTAAAAACTAACAAACGCAGGACAAAAACACGTCGCCGACAAGTCACCAGATTTTTTTTTTTTATGCATGCTACGATATCGTTATTCGGTAAAATTGCACGCGTCCACCACCTAAGGCTTTAAAACAACCAAGCAGGGATGCGACAATGCCGATTCACCAATTGCGGCGAAACACAAGTAGCCGTCGAGGTGTATGTAGGACAGTCAAGTCCGATTCGTACGGTCGTTAATTTTTATTAAAAACTAACAAACGCAAGAAAACACACGTCGACGGCAAGTGACCAGATTTTTTTTTAGCATGCTACGATATCGTTCTTCGGAAATTTGCACGCGTCCACCGCCTCGGGCTGTAAAACAACCAGGCAGGGATGCGACAATGCCGATTCGCCATTTCTGGCGAAACACTAGTAGCCGTCGAGGTGTATGTAGGACAGTCAAGTCCGATTCGTACGGTTGTTAATTTTTATTAAAAACTAACAAACGCAAGAAAACACACGTCGACGGCAAGTGACCAGATTTTTTTTTTTGCATGCTACGATATCGTTATTCGGAAATTTGCACGCGTCCACCGCCTCGGGCTGTAAAACAACCAGGCAGGGATGCGACAATGCCGATTCGCCATTTCTGGCGAAACACTAGTAGCCGTCGAGGTGTATGTAGGACAGTCAAGTCCGATTCGTACGGTCGTTAATTTTTATTAAAAACTAACAAACGCAAGAAAACACACGTCGACGGCAAGTGACCAGATTTTTTTTTTTGCATGCTACGATATCGTTATTCGGAAATTTGCACGCGTCCACCGCCTCGGGCTGTAAAACAACCAGGCAGGGATGCGACAATGCCGATTCGCCATTTCTGGCGAAACACTAGTAGCCGTCGAGGTGTATGTAGGACAGTCAAGTCCGATTCGTACGGTCGTTAATTTTTATTAAAAACTAACAAACGCAAGAAAACACACGTCGACGGCAAGTGACCAGATTTTTTTTTTTTGCATGCTACGATATCGTTATTCGGAAATTTGCACGCGTCCACCGCCTCGGGCTGTAAAACAACCAGGCAGGGATGCGACAATGCCGATTCGCCATTTCTGGCGAAACACTAGTAGCCGTCGAGGTGTATGTAGGACAGTCAAGTCCTATTCCTACGGTCGTTAATTTTTATTAAAAACTAACAAACGCAAGAAAACACACGTCGACGGCAAGTGACCAGATTTTTTTTTTTTTGCATGCTACGATATCGTTATTCGGAAATTTGCACGCGTCCACCGCCTCGGGCTGTAAAACAACCAGGCAGGGATGCGACAATGCCGATTCGCCATTTCTGGCGAAACACTAGTAGCCGTCGAGGTGTATGTAGGACAGTCAAGTCCTATTCCTACGGTCGTTAATTTTTATTAAAAACTAACAAACGCAAGAAAACACACGTCGACGGCAAGTGACCAGATTTTTTTTTTTTGCATGCTACGATATCGTTATTCGGAAATTTGCACGCGTCCACCGCCTCGGGCTGTAAAACAACCAGGCAGGGATGCGACAATGCCGATTCGCCATTTCTGGCGAAACACTAGTAGTCATCGACGTGTTTTAAGGACAGTATAGTCCGATCCGTACGGTCATTAATTTTAATTAAAAACTAACAAACGCAGGACAAAAACACGTCGCCGACAAGTCACCAGATTTTTTTTTTTATGCATGCTACGATATCGTAATTCGGCAAATTTGCACGCGTCCACCGCCTCGGGATGTACAACAACCAAGCAGGGATGTGACTAAACGGTCGTCAGTTTTCATAAAAAAAACTTCGACGACTTTCGACAAGATGTATATATACTTATATATTAATTTTTTTTTATGAGTGTACGATTTCGTATTTTGACTAATTTTCTTACGTTCGCCGCTGCCTGCAGCACAACAACCCAGCTTTGGTGTGACTTCGCAAAATCGTCAAATACGGCGAAACTATAATAATTAGGGATGTGTACATGACATATTAGGATTATTTGAATAAAACATTATATGAATAAAAATTACATTGGACCTAGTACGTTACGAGGAGCCAACGAACGCTCATTAACGGGTCGTCAGGTAATTATAAAAATGTCTAGTTTTGTAAATGATCATGGACCGTAATGGAAACCACATACCTGACTGGTGAATTAACGAAAATGGGACGCCAAACTGCTCATATCCGATCGCTGTCTGTTTCACGAAATCCATTGAGTGGAGAAACGATTCCATTCGTACATCTACTACAAATGTTACTAAGTTTAGATAAATTTAATAAATTTTTCGATGCAAAATAATGATATTGCCAAATGTCTCAACTCGAGACATTCTGCATAGATGCTTGTTGGACATATGACAGTACTTTTGTATCCCACAGATCATAGAATTATTATATAATATTCCAGAAATCATAAAATTATTATATAATATCCCAAAGACCATAGAATTATTAAATAAAAATCATACGCAATGCGTCAACGTTTATACAACAATTTTAACCGCTATTATAAAAAAAAACATATATTATTGACTGACGTTATATATAAGTACGCTACAATTTTGTATTCCGACATATTTCCATGCGTTCATCGCCGCCAGCTGTACAACTACCAGGGGGGGATTCGTATACGCTAAATCGCAAACTTTGTCGAAACACTAGTAGACGTCGACGTGCATTAACGAACAGAAGGTCCGATTCGAACGGTCGTCAGTTTTCATAAGAGTATAATGTTCGCGGCAAAAACACGTCGACGACAATCGACAAGATTTTTATTTTAACGCGTAAAATTTTCTACTTCGACAAATTTTCTCCCGTCCACCGCCGCCAGGTGTACAACAACCCAACGGTGGTATGACAACGCAGAATCGCCAAATCCCCCGAAAAATGAGTAACCGTCGAGGTCCACATGAAATACTAGGATTATTAGTTTAGAATTCTGTATGCATAACAAGTACATAATATTTGGGACGGTACGATGGGCGAACTGAATACGCTCGTAGACTCGTCGTCAGACAATTACTAAAATACCGAGTGTATTAAATTAATATGGACCTAAAAAATCTACATACCTGACTTGTTAACAAACGTAAACGGAGCTGCTACGTAAACTGTTCACCTCCAATCGTATTCTACCCGGCGAAATCCATCGTGCGTGGAAACGATAATTTTAATATATCTACTACAAGAAGTACAATTTTGAGAATTTATAACAAATTTACCGATGCAAAATGCTGATATTGCCAACTGTTTCATTTCTATAAAATCTACATAGATTCTTGTTAGACATATGACAATACTTATTGTATCCCACAGATCATACAATTATTTTATAAATATATAAGAATAACATATGCACTATCGTCTTTTTTTCGGAACGAATGGAGTTTAGCCTGTATTTTTGAACACACTGAACTTAAATAACGTTTTCGGAATTGGACGCTCACACAATGGAATTTTTGAGTTCAAACCATTCCAAAACGTGATTTTACCGAAAGTGTTAAGAATCCAAACAAATCGGTATACTTATGGCATTGACGTGTACATCATGGTGATATCATTCGTAGTCCTCGAAGAAAAATAAACGAAGGCTGTACGTTTTTTCTCGAATAGTAAACCATTGTTGTTGATCTCGCGGAAGTCGGAAAATGACTAGTTACAAAGTTATATATAACTAATGACCGGAAATTCGGCTAGCTTGGTACATAACCCGTTGCGCAGTTGATCGTTCGCGTACCTCGTCTTGGATATTTACCAAACAGCCGATTTTTCGGCAAAACGATATTAAATGAAAACCAAAACAGAACAGTATAAATACGTTTTCGTCTCATTTAAATGTCGTCGAATTCGAATAACGTTTTGACATTCGCCGGTTATATTCCAGGCGCAACAGTACAAAAGACGACGACAAAGCAATTGTTGTGTTACAACGTAAAACGATTTTGTACAATGCTATGTTGCCCGATCGAACGGTCCGTATTTCTAAGTCTATATTCTACTAGGATATCGGTCAAGACGACAAAATAAACTCAATTTCAAAAACTGACCGCGATCTACTGAATTTCCGTCATCGATCGAAATCGAAAGCAATCGGTCGACGAACAGAAAACCGCGTAGGAACCTTAGAACCTGACCGTTTTAGTCGCGCCGAAAGTATTCCTATCGGTTTTTCTGTACTTTTAAAAATGAATAATTCGATTGATCGCGTATTTTACACAACATCGAAAGTCCATCAGTTATTACTCATCAGAATTCACATTTTCAATTAAATATTTTGGCTAATAGTAGACTCGTAACTGGTGAGTGATATCCTACGATTGTCTTTAATTTTAAACGGTTTAATTGTTTTTAGCGTGCAACAAATTTAACGGTTTGCAGGTTTCAAAACGAAAAATAAATACAGACATCAATGGCGTGTCCATGGATTCATGACCTCTCCCACATTGTTCATATAAACGTAATAATATTGTATATTGCATTCAATTGAAAAATATGCTACGGATTATTGCTTTTAATTCTTATCGATTTGTTTGATAGTTATTTGTCAAAACTAATGTTTTTAAATTTAAATATTTTAGCCTAACAAATCGATATAAAAATAAAAAAATATATAAGTGTAAATTGTTGCTCATCTTTTGACATTTTATGTCTTTACTTTGGCGCATTAAAATAAAAAACCGTCACGAAAAAGTGTCCACCAAAAAGTGTCAACGAAAAGCGTTACCTAAATTAAGATACCCACTGGGGACTGTCACGAAAAAGCGTTACAGAAAAAAAACCTAAATCACCCTTATGGTTTGTTTCCACGGAAACCATTGTTTAGGTTTTGAAAAAATTTAAATTTGAATTTGAAAAAAAAAATTTCACACATAAGACATAAAATGTCTCACTTAAGGCGGACTCGTTGCGTTATCTATTCTTCTTAATAGTCTTATATAGAATGTGTGTGTGTGTGTGTTTATGTATGTTATGGTAACATTTTATTGATTTTAAATTTATTCTCCCCCTTTAAATATCCTGGATACGCCATTGTGACATTTATTTAGCGCGACAAAACAAATTTGCGAGCAGCAAACACACGTAGAGGACAAGCGCCAATATTTATTCATTTAAGTACGTTAAGATATCGTTTTTCAACGATTCTTCTCGCGTCCACCACCGCAAACTGTACAACGACACGGTGGTGGTAGGACAAATTTGAATCGAGAATTCCGCCGAAATACAAGTAATCGTTAGGTGTGTGTGTGTTCATGTATGTTATGGTAACATTTTATTGATATTAAATTTATTCTCCCCCTTTAAATATCCTGGATACGCCATTGTGACATTTATTTAGCGCGACAAAACAAATTTGCGAGCAGCAGAGGAAAGCGCCAATATTTATTCATTTAAGTACGTTAAGATATCGTTTTTCAACGCATCTTCTCGCGTCACGGCAAAACGACACGGTGGTGGTAGGACAAATTTGAATCGAGAATTCCGCCGAAACACAAGTAATCGTTAGGTGTGTTTGTGTGTGTGTTCATGTATGTTATGATAACACTTTATTGATATTAAATTTATTCTCCCCCTTTAAATATCCTGGATACACCATTGTAACATTTATTTAGCACAGCAAAAAAAAACAACGACACGGTGGTGGTAGGACAAATTTGAATCGAGAATTCCGCCGAAATACAAGTAATCGTTAGGTGTGTGTGTTCATGTATGTTATGGTAACATTTTATTGATATTAAATTTATTCTCCCCCTTTAAATATCCTGGATACACCATTGTAACATTTATTTAGCACGGCAAAAAAAAACAACGACACGGTGGTGGTAGGACAAATTTGAATCGAGAATTCCGCCGAAACACAAGTAATCGTTGAGGTATATAGCGATAAGCGCTCTCGTTCGCAAAAACGTCGCCTGATGATTACCAAGATACCGTGTGTTGTAAAACAATATCAACCGTGAATTAAACCACTTACCTGACTAGTGAATAAACGTTACGTATCGCGAAATTGCTCACATCCGAGCGTAGTCTACCCGGTGAAGTCCATCGCGAGGAGAAAAGATACTTATCGTAGATCTACTAATCGAGTTACAACGTTGAGACGTTTTTAACAAATTTACCTGTACAAAATTGATGATATTGAAAAATGATAAACTAAAGACAATCAAATTACATAGATGCTTGTCAGATATAGGACAATACCATCTGTATCCCACGGATCATACAATTATTATAAAAATATATGAAAATATCACATGCACCTTCGATTACATAAATACAATAATTGCATATGCTAAAAATAAATAAAAAAAAATACAATATTTTGTTGCTTGACTTAATGTAAAAGTGTGCGTCGATATCGTCTTCAAACCAATTTTGCTGCGACCACCACGGGAACTGTACAGCATTCCGGCTACTGTGCGACAACTCTGCTTCACGAATTCCGACGAAACTAGAATAATAGACGACGTGCTCAGAGAATACTAAGATTATCAGTACATATTATAATATACAAAGTCGATGTATGTGTTCACAAACTACTATATAAAATATAACAAAATTACATCGATCCTGGGACGGTACAAATGGTCAACTGTACTCGCCCCTAGACGCGTTGTCAGGCAAATGCCTTAATATCAAATTTAGTAAATTAACACCGACTGTAAAAAGAAATCAAATAATACCTGACTCGTGAACAATCGTAAAGAAACGAAACTGCTCACATCCTATCGTATTCTTTTTGACGAAAACTATTGCGCGTAGAACCCATATGTTTTGTAGATCTTCTTCACGAGGAACATCGTTGAGAAGTTCTTAGCAAAGTTACTCATTGAAACATGCCGATGCTTTCAATTGTTTTTACTCGAAAAAATAAAATCACATACATACTTGTCAAACATATCAATTTACATAATACTAAATATTTAACACAATGTTAAAAAAAAACCTATATATTGTTTCTTGTCATTATATATGTAGTAATACAAAAAAATATAAAAAAGGAATTAAAAGATTAAATGGTGAAAGGAAAAATAATGGGGAGTATGAAATGATTTTAGATAACACGAGTCAAGGGGTGTGAATTCGAGAACCGTCTTGCCTGTTCAATAAGAAATAATAACAACATATCATGCAAGTATAAAATATGTTTATTACCTTTTTTGTCGTCTCGAAGATTTGCCTGTTAGTGATTTCAACTCTTGCGGACAATTTTTTTATTAATTAAGGTAATGACTTGTAAATCAAACAGAATATGAAAATGAAAGGTTGTGACGCCGCCTTTGACTTGATGCAAAGTCAGCGCCAAAAAATAAAAACAACTCAAAAAACAATGATTTCCACGTTGTAAGAAATTAGAGTCGCCTAATTTCGGAAAACCGATATGTTGAGTCGTTCTTGGTAAGTGTGGGTATATTCTCAGGTAGACAGACGATCTGTGTCAGGTGGACACTTACGATCTGCCTCAGGTGGACACAGACGAACTGTGTCAGGTGGACACAGACGAACTGGTGTGATGTGGACACAGACGAACTATGTCAGGTGGACACAGACGAACTGGTGCTGCTCTGAAAGCTGGAGGGTGTATTTATCGATATATTTTGAAGGACATATACTAAGATTTCGGTCCCACATAGTTATCGCTTATTTATTTTTCTATTTTCTGCGAATTTTGTGCAGTCTAAAATTTGTTCGTAGTGTCACAAATCTTCGACCTTTGTTTTCACCTGATTAAATATGTGTGATTAATTTCGTTCTTTCTTCATTTCTCTTCTTTCTTTTTTTTATATATATTTACTATTTCTGTTATCGAGTACATTATTCTTTTGTTTTTTAAATTAATTGTTTTATATTAAAAATCATATTGAAAAATGATAGCGAATTCTTCTTATGGGACTGAAATGATTTATGTGTAGTTGTTAAATATTACAAATTCAATTCCAAATAATTTTTGTTATGATATGAACGTATGTTATTACATGCATTTGTGAACGTGTAATCTATAAAAGTTTATTTTCTATTACATGGTCTCAGTTATGGTATGAGTGCATGTCATTACATATATAAGAGCACATAAATAACGCATTTCGAAATATTTGGACCTATCAACCTCCACGAGCTGTACAACAACCAGACAGGGATGCGACAATCCTGATTCGTTATTTCTAAAGTGCACAACGTCGACGGCAAGTCACCAAATTTTTTTTTTTTTGTATGCTACGATATCGTAATTCGGCAAAATTGCACGCGTCCACCGCTTTGGGCTGTACAACAACCAAGCAGGGTTGCGACAATGCCGATTCGCTATTTCTGGCGAAACACAAGTCCCATCGACGTGAATTAAGGACAGTCAAGTCCAATTCGTACGGTCGTTAATTTTTATTAAAAACTAACAAACGCAAGAAAAAATACGTCGACGGCAAGTCACCAGATTATTTTTTTTTGGACACTACGATATCGTAATTCGGCAAAATTGCACGCGTCCACCGCTTTGGGCTGTACAACAACCAAGCAGGGTTGCGACAATGCCGATTCGCTATTTCTGGCGAAACACAAGTCCCATCGACGTGAATTAAGGACAGTCAAGTCCAATTCGTACGGTCGTTAATTTTTATTAAAAACTAACAAACGCAAGAAAAAATACGTCGACGGCAAGTCACCATTTTTTTTTTTTTTTTGCATGCTTCGATATCGTTATTCGGCAAGTTTGCACACGTCTAGTCTTGTAAATTGTAATGATATGCACTTATATCATAACTGAAACCGTATAATAAAAAATAAACTTTAATAGATTATACTTTAACAAATACATGTAATAACATACGCTCATATCATAACAAAAATTATTTGGAAATGAATTTGTAATATTTAACAACTACACATAAAACATTTCAGTCCCATAAGAAGAATTCGCTATCATACTTCAATATGATTTCTAATATAAAACAATTAATTAAAAAACAAAAGAATATTATACTCGATAACAGAAATAGTAATATATATAAAAAAAGAAGAAGAGAAATGAAGAAAGAACGAAATTAATCACACATATTTAATCAGGTGAAAACAAAGGTCGAAGATTTGTGACACTACGAACAAATTTTAGACTGCACAAAATTCGCAGAAAATAGAAAAATAAATAAGCGATAACCATGTGGGACCGAAATCTTAGTATATGTCCTTCAAAATATATCGATAAATACACCCTCCAGCTTTCAGAGGGTACTCAGATCGTCACAGTCCCCCTGACAGACAGACCGTCTCTGTCTACCTGAAAGTATACGCATACTTATCAAGAACGACACAACAGATCGGTTTTCCGAAATTACTTGACTCTAATTTCTTACAACGTGGAAATCACCTTTTGAGTTGTTCTTTATTTCTTGGCGTTGACTTTGCATCAAGTCAAAGGCTGCGTCCCAACCTTTCATTTCTTATTCTGTTTGATTTACAAAGTTATTACCTTAATCAATAAAAAAAAAAAAATTGTGCGCAAGAGTTGAAGTCCGTGACAGGCAAATCTTCGAGACGACAAAAAAGGTAATAAACTTATATTATACTTGTATTATATTATTGTTATTATTTCTTATTGAATAGGTAAGACGGTTTTCGAATTCACACCCCTTGACTCGTGTTAGTTCAAATCATTTCATACTCCCCATTTTCATAATCCCCTTTTTATATTTTTTTGTTTTACTACAAAATAATCATGGACCGTAAATGATACCACATACCTGACTGGTGAATTAACGAAAATGGGTCGCCAATCTGCTCATATCCGATCGCTGTCTATCTCACGAAATTCATGGAGTGGAGAAACGATTCCATTCGTACATCTACTACAAAAGTTACTAAGTTTAGAAAAACATAATAAATTTTTCGATGCAAAATACTGATATTGTTAAATGTTTCAACTCGAAACATTCTGCATAGATTCTCGTCAGACATATGACAATACTTTTTGTATCCCATACATCATAGAATTATTATATAATATCCCACAGATCATAGAATTATTATAAAAAAATCATACGCAATTTCGTCTACGTATAAACAACAATTTTAATCTCCATTAAAAAAAAAAACAGATGTTATTGATTGACATTAAATATAAGTACGCTACAATTTTGTATTACGACATATTTCCATGCGTTCATCGCCGCCACAGCTCTACAACTACCAGGCGAGGATTCAAATACGCTGAATCGCAAACTCCATCGAAACACTAGTAGAAGTCGACGTGCATTAACGACAAAAAGTCCGATTCAAACAGTCGTCAGTTTTCATAAGAGTACATGTTCGCGGCAAGAACACGTCGACGACAATCGACAAGATTTTTATTTTAACGCGTAAAATTTTCTATTTCGACAAATTTTCTCGCGTCCACCGCCGCCAGGTGTACAACAACCCAACGGTGGTATGACAACGCAGAATCGCTAAATCCGCCGAAACATGAGTAACCTTTCGACGTCCACAAGAAATAATAGGATTACTAGTTTAGAATTTCGTATGAATAACAACAAGTATATAGAATTTGGGACGGTTCGAGGGGCTGACTGAATACGTTCATAGACTTGTCGTCGGACAATTACTAAAATACCGAGTGTAGTAAAGTAATACGGACCGTAAAAAATCTACATACCTGACTTGTTAACAAACGTAAACGGAGCTGCTACGTAAACTGTTCATCCGATCGTATTCTACCCGGCGAAGTCCATCGTGCGTGGAAACGATAATTTTAATAGATCTACTACAAGAAGTACAATTTTGAGAATTTTTAACAAATTTACCGATGCGAAATGCTGATATTGCCAACTGTTTCATTTCTAAAAAACCTACATAGATTCTAGTCAGACATATGACAATACCTATTGTATCCCACAGATCATACAATTATTACATAAATATATAAGAATAACATATGCACTTTCGTCTTTTTTTCGGAACGAATGCAGTTTAGCCCGTATTTTTGAACACACTGAACTTTAATCCCAACAGTTAAAAATTTAGCTAAAACACTATACAAACACTTCCATCTTGAACTAGTAAACCATCAAAATCCCCTCCTCCAAAATCACTTTTCCCTCACCATTCCAGATAAACCCGGTCGACGTTTAATGTGTAACTTATGCGGAGACCTGCTAACTGACTAATTACTATCAACCGCGTCATGAAGTCCTATCATAGAATAGTTTCTTCAATAAGATAATCAAGCTCGGGTTTTTTACAATACAAAATGATTTAACAAATCGTGTTTTATTGTATAAATTATCCTATATCAATTGCGGTTATTTTAAAATAATTATAGAAATTGTACAAATGAAAATATACATAACAAAAAAAAAAAAAAATGGTATGATATTAATGTTTTCGTATCTTACGTACTCTGAATTATTGTGTATTAATTAATGTTAAATACATTCTACAAACGAACACAAATACTTAAGACAGAAAATAATATATTCCTTAATCTTAAAACAATACAAGGAGAGGAGCACAATAGTAGCGCACATAATAACCTTGTGTTACCACCATATAAAAATCTAGACAGTGTGTCCACATCTGAAACAATTAATATTGTCTAATAATATTGGTATAAAATGTTAATTTAAAAATCTGTTTGTATATTTATGATATTTTTTAATTTATTGTGTTTAATTTCTTTATAAATATGTAAGTCTTCCAAAACAGAATTGATATAAATATTATGTTGTATATTTAAAAATTTGTAAGTCATTATCAATATTAAAGTAATAAAATGATTATTTTCTAAAGCATGTTTTGCAAAATTTGAACTTGGATTAGTTTTTTTAATCTTATTTTAGAGATTTGTTCTTTATATTTTGTATTAAAATTTCTATTAATTTTACCAACATAAAACTTATTACAACTAAATTTAAGTTTGTAAATACTAAAAAAATTAAATTTATTGAAATTATTACTTGGAAATTGTTTCTATTAAACTGATTCTATTATTTCTTATGACTCCAATCATCCTTTTTCACAAAAATTGCATTTTTTAACACAATTTTTTATAGACTTGAGCACTTACCTTTAAATTAATATAATTACAAACATGAACTTAATACTATATACAGAGCCGGACTAGGCCGCTGTGCTACTATTCTACAGCACAGTGGGCCATTTGGAAAATAAGTAAAAAAATTATATTGAAAGTTACAAATTCCATAATTTTATGTTATACAACAAATTTAAGGTGTTTAATTATATTATTTACGAAAATGGTAATGATTGGCTAATTTATTTTGGATATGGGTTTTGGGACCGTTGTTTACCGAGAATAGTAGGACGAAGTAGGTAGTTAGTAATACTAGAAATAGTAGAACTAACTATTTATAAAAAATTTAAACACAATAATTTTTAAAATATTTTAAATATACAAACATATTTTTGAAGTAACATTTTATATCAATTTATATTAGATAATATTAATATCATACTATAGTTGTTTTCATTATATACACAATTTGTTCGCTTTTTGATTTATTATTATTATTATTTATTTATTTATTTTTTCTAACTCCATGTCTTTTTATTGTAATATTCATAATATTCTCTATGCAATTTTTTCAAAATAATTTTACTTTAATTTATTCCTGTTGTTATATTTTATTTTTGTTTAAAAAACCTAACTTGGTGACTTTTCTCAAAATCTGTAGAAATAAACACACTTATACAACTTATATATTATTTTTTCTTTATTCAACGTAATACGCATTAGCTTTTTTCATATATTTTTTTTTACTAATATTTACTTAAAATATATTCTTAACCAAAATAAAGTTAAACTTAATGATGATTTTATAAGTGAATTATTAGAAAATGATTTGGACCAATGTAACTGGCAATCATAAAAGCCCGCTGCAAATTAATAATAATTCTGAACTAAAAACCGATATATCAGAATCTACTGCATGGGATATTTTAAATTTATTCTTTACCAATAAAATAATTAATCTTACAGTTGTAGAAATCAACAAAATCGTTTAACAATTTTTATCGAAAAATAGATTGAAAAAATCTAGTAATTTTCCAAATGGATTCCTACAAAACAACAGGAAATAAAAAATGTTTTTATTTATTATTTTTCACTTAATATTTGAATGCTAGTTTTATGCTATTACATAATTCAGAGTCATCATCAATAGTTTACATCCTCTTATTTCCCAAATATGCTCAGTTTGTAACCTTTCACATATTAAGGGAGTCGAAGATAGTGCTTGGATAAGCCAAAGATAGACAAGACAGTAATTATGACCGGCTTGCATCAAAGACCAGACGCCACCAATGCAAAAAATCTCATTGACTACCCTTTGGATCAAACTGCAGACCAGAAACATGTGTTCCTACCTACTCAACCACAGCCGATTTCCATTACATAATTCAGAGTTAATTATTAAATTTTTTTTAGGGTCTTTTAGATTTAAAACATGTTGGTAGAGAACATAGTTTTTAGATTGATAAAATTGTCCAATTAAGGTAAATATTATATCATTCGATGTTATTGTTTTCTCTATTCTATAACGCAATAGTATACACGATTCGTTAAACGCCAAAGTATAAAATCACATTTAAAAATGTATTTTCTCCATAAACTTCACAAATTAGATGATGGGTATATGCCAGTTTGGTATTCCTCACAATCTAAAGACTGACCATAGACCGGCTAATCTACCCACAATAGGCTTCAGCCATTAACCCAGTACGCAATGGACGTGTAATGAAAGTGAATTAAATAGCAACCACCTACATTTAAAACTCGACCATCCATTTCAGACTGTCGACGAAGGTCATAGGACACGAGGGTGATCGATTCTCCGCGAATCATATCAATGTTTTCGTTTTGGTCAACAAATTTGTCTGCTCGTGGTCATTTACACTTATATTATCCATCGTGTTGGTTTCTAACTAAAACAATAACAAAAAGTTTAGTACAATTTAGAAAAAAAAACATTTGGCTAGCTTATATAAGACAATAATGAAAATATAGGTAATATCGGTCGTGACGTTATTCCAGTCAAGGGCACGATGCACACTTCCAACACATCATGCCGCATATGTCATTCAAATTGACGGTTGACTCTTGGCAATGGACAATTTATTCAACTCAGTTTTAAATCGATGTTTTAATAGACAGCTTGTAGAACAAAAAAAAACACATTATTTTAATTTTCGACGTACGACCACTATGGTCTTTAACACAGCCAGCAGCCGTTGTTATCGCCGTTAGAACATTTTATTTATATTTGTTTACTCTCTTCCTTTCCACCAATCAAAGTGTTTTCAGTTTTTCCGTTTTGTATTTAGCGCATATCGGTCCGTTGGTACCACTTTTCGGGCACGGCTTGGACATGCGATCGGATTTGACTGGTGCACCGTATTTCACGCTGTCCGTAAGTGTCATTTGAAGACTTCAATTTGTTCTTGTTTGTCATTGTAGTTATTGTAGTGATTCGTTCCACCGCTAAGTTCCGAGCGTTTGTGTTCCTCTCGTCTTCTGTTCCACGCCGTTCAGTCAAGTACTAATAAAGGCGAGTATACTTATGATAATATTGTTATTCTCCGATTACCGTTCTCAATAACCAACATCCATAAAACTTTTCTGCTATCTGACGCCACGCGACTATCAACCTCATGCGCACCTAATATCCGTCTACGACGTTAATATTATTAACGCTTAAGTCAAAACCACAGAGTAAAAATATAACACTTGATGTCGTCGGAGTTACGATAAAAGTACCGGCCGTTTTCTATTTTTGCCTGTTGAATGACCGTATGGTAAACAGTATGTCATAAATTATGTTTGCATTTCGCCAGGGACATATGGCAACTCTACCATTATTCATTTCATTTTCGTCCAAGTTACTCTGTAGAGCCGTTGTTGTATTAGGTTAGTCGTGAATTGTGTTCATTGCAATGACCGGTATTATTTTATTATCCTTAATACGGCTGTTCTCGATAATCTGGTCACACTGGGGGTATTGAAATTTTACTCTTTGGATTTTTAGATATGTATCAGTGATAACTGGTAACGTCATCGACCATTGAATGCATTAATATTGTGACATCTATAACAGAACTCAGTAGTAGTTTATACTAGTAACATTTTATGGGATTTTTTTATATTATAATACTTTCTTTTACGCGTATTTATGAATGTGACGTTTAATGACTCGTAGTTGCAACAACGACGGGTTTTTTGTTTCTTATTTACATCGTTATGTTCTTACCATGTATTTAATGTATAGATTGTTTGATTTCTTGGCTTCCATTTTAGATATTCGCGTTAAACAATGTCAACAAATATTCACAACAAAATAAATATGAAAAGGACAAATAGTGAAAGTTTTAACCATGGTTTGCTTATAAACGCAAAAACTGGGGGAAAATATGAAATCAAGAGTGAGAATGAGGTAATTTTTTTAACATTTGATAATAGCTGTGTGATTTTGCTCGTTTTCATAACATTTTATAATATTGACAGTTTTTAATTGGACGCTACCTAAATGGCTCGCTTGTGCTTGAAGCTGCATATATATCTCGCTGTCACTGCACGATCAAATATCAAGACAATCAATTTATTATTTTTGATAATGTGAGTACATTTAAAATTTATGAATATTTCTATACACTATTATTAGAATTCTTTCATAAAATGTAAGTCTGCCTTTAAATTATTCTGTTTTTGCTTGGGGTTTTTTTTTTGTAGTACCATAACCATTCATATTTTTTAAGCTTTGGTGTTATTGATTTTGAGTTCAATTTTATTAAATCTTTCATAAATTAGTATTCAATGACATATTTTATTTTAGAAACTAGAATTGCATACTTAGCGAAATTGTTTCTATATTTTCGAAAAAATTATAAAGTATTTCAATTGCTTCTAAGAACTTAATCTAAAAATTCTTAAAAGTATTATTATATTGAAGGTTTTTATAGCAATAGTAACTAAGTGACAAGTTTTTAACAAACAAAAGAAAAACAAATATGTTTTGTTGTTTTCTAATTTTAAAATGTCCATAACAATATAATAAAATACGAAATATAAATTTTTCTATACTTATACAATATATTATATAATTTTTTTTATTATTATAATGTATTCAAACTAATTTTATTTATATATTATTTTAGAACTCAAATTCAGGTACATTCTTAAATTTTGAAAAATTAGAAAAAGGAGTAGCCAATTTTAAAGTACTATATGATGGAGATCTAATTACATTTGGCGATCCTAAAAAAATGGAATTTATTTACAAGTTCTCCTTGTCTTCAAACATGGATAAGAGACCTAGGTAAGTAAATAGTAATAATTCTTTAGTTTTTATTAAAATATGAAAATATTTTTTAATTCAAAATCTACAAAATAATAGCAATCCAGTACAATTTATAACATATTTGGAAGAAATTAAAATTTTGAATATTTTCATTTTAAAATCATATTATTTTTAGATTATAATAGATAAAATTTGTAATTTAAAATACTTTTTTTTAATCTAAGACTATTCATATCATATTCTAAGTAAACTTGGATCTTATGTTGATTATTGTATTTATTAATGTTATATTTGGTTAAAAAACATTTTTTGAATTTAAGTTACATTTAAATTTAAATACATTTTCAGTTTAATCAAATTTATTGACTGGGTATATTGTGTAGATAAATTTTTTTCTTATAACTGTTAAACAATTATATGTTAAACAATGTATATAAAATTTACATTAATCATAACAAGCAATTGTTATTAATCTGTAAAATTTTTACTCTGCATATGAAAGTATCTAGTTAAAAAATATGTATATGTTTTATCACTTAATTTCAAGTGAAGAAACAGATTTGCCCCAAATTGTTTTTCAAATGGGAAATTTGTGCTAAATGATTAAGAAAATTCCTACATATATGTACTGTATTAATTTTTTTTAATGACAATTTCCAAAATATTCTTACTAAAAATAATTTAAACAAAATTTACAAATTATCATCTTATACACATCAATAAGTATATTGAAATGATAAATTGTTTGATTTTCAATAGAATCCAAATAATAATGTTATTTCATAACTCATACAAATATATGCTGTTTATATTTATTTAATATTTACTAATATTATTAGTAATCCAAAATTGCTAAGTGTATATTAACATATTTATAGTTTTGGGCTTGATACAACTTTTATCCAATTTTGTGTTATGCTACACTCATACCCAAGGCCAGATCTAGGGGGGGGGGGAAGTCGGGGATTTCTCCCCGGGCGTATAATTTTCGAAGGCGTATTTTTAAGGTTTAAGGTCATCTCCTGAAATGGGTGTAAGTTTTTCATTTTCCCCGGGTGTTAAAAAGTTAAGATCCGGCCCTGCTCATACCCATACCCATGTCAACATCCACACCCAAACCTGTATTAATTAAAATAATATATTCTTGAGTGTAATTGATGTACATTATCTTCTTCTTCTTCATTGGCATCACAACTCTTCAAGAGTTTTTGCCGCCTCCGACAACTCCCTCCACTCTTCCCGTTTTTGTACTTTTTCTTCCCAATTCGATATCCCTAGTTTCTCTATATTATCTACTGATGAAAATAAAAAGTAATTGTAGAATTTCATATTATATTGTATTTTTTTCTTACTAAGAATAAAAAAAAGAAGAATGTTCATGATCATTGCGTTTGTTTACTATTCAAACCATTAACAACTAGGCACCCCAAAAAATAAAAATATGATTAGTTGTTTTTCCATGCAACGGAGAAAATATCAAATAGCTTATTATGGTTTCAACACCCTTGTACTCAGTATACAAATTGTATTTATGTAGTTTTTCTTAGTAATTGTTAATTTCACTAGAAACATGTGCAAGGGTTACTTTTTTCACAATAATTCTGTTTGTGTACATTAATATACACAATAGTTATATTCATACTTATAAATATAACATATAAAATAACTAAATTTAGTATTTTTGAGACAATTATTTTAAATATAAAAAAATAATACTAACATTTAACTATTATTTGTATCTTGTTTTATCGTAATAATATGCTAATTCTGTTAACCTTGTTTTACTTTTAGACTAGACAATGATCAAATAAAAGATGAAGATGATGGTCTACAATACAACCAACTGGTTAAAAATTCTCGAAATCCTTAAAAATTATTAATTCCAAAGTTTTAAATGTAAGTTTGGTAATTAATAATATGACCAATTCACTTATCCAGTTTAAACAAAATTTTATATATCTTAATTGAAATTGATTGATTTAAATTTCATCAGATCCTATATTAAATTTTTATCACTGAATGGTTTTTTCTTATATAATATACTTGTCTAGGTTTTATTGAATTACATTAAAAACAATTCATGATATTAACATTATTTGTATTTTATGTGCAAATTAGTTGTAATAAACCGCATAGAGTATAAATTGTTTATTAACATTATTGAATTACAGTTGAACGCTGCAAAAGAAGCGTTAAGTAATGAAACTAAATATCAATTTGCTGAGTTCCAAAAAAAGTTTAGAATAGTTGAAGAGGATATCAAAAAAATGAATGCAGAAATTATAAAAGTAAGTAGACATTATTAATAATAATAGCATTTTTTTTTTTGAAATGTTATTACATTCATACACAAAAAATGATACATTTTCAAAGTGAAGATCATAACTCATTTGTGAATGTAAATATACTATTTTGTTTTAGAGAAATGATGTTATTGAAGAACTGACCAAAGATCTAGGTAATTCTTTATGTTACAATTAGGTAGTGCCGTAGCCAGATTACTATATTTTATATTTCTGCTAAGTTATACATAAATTAATAATTGTCTTCAGGATTCAACATATTCAATTTTATACTACATATTTTCACATTTATCTGACTTTGTCATATACATTTATAATACATAGCTTAAAAATTCATTTTTTTTTTAATAAAAATAGTTTAGCTATACATTTTTGGTACTATATTATGTATAAAAGAAGCTAACATTGAGAATATTAAATAAAATAATACTTTTGTGAAGTATGATTTTAAAACATTCAATCAAACACCTAGTGTAATAAGAAAAATGAATAATATAATATGTAATACAGAAAAACATTTATTTATATATTTTTATTAAATTATTTGGTTTATAATTATTTAAATATTAAAATACAAATTTTGTATTGTTTTTAATTTTAAAATTTATTTACTTATTAAAAAAATATCTTTTATTTAATGGTTATATATAAACTTAATATTTCTAATAAATTTTCGTTTATTAAAAATTAATATTTCTTTCGTGTATTTGGATTATTTATGTATTTTGGTTATTAAAACTTGAATTTATATGTGCCCTGAAAATAATATTTTACATTGTATTATATTCATTACCAGTACATACATTTCCATATTATTGTTTATTAAAAGGATCTGAAACTCATTTATTCCGTGTATTAGATAAACAATTTTCTTATTATAAATTTATTGATTGTTATCACTGCAGAAGGTAAATGAGTATGAATGTATTGTACATGGATGGTACACTTAATACTACTCACATGCATATGGCAAAAGTTTAATCAGTTTTACCATATAACACAATGATTAGCATATCTAAAAAATAAATGATAGTTCAGCCACTTAAAATGAAAAAAAATTTAATTCAGATAAAAGATTTGAATTCATCAGTATTTTTTCAAAGTTATTATAGAAGTAGATTGTTTTACTAGGACACGTTTTAAAATATAAAAACTAAAATCGTGTTTTACAATACTTTTAGCACAAAAATGGGTATTGGTATAATAAAAATGTTTTATAGATTAAAAATATTATACATAAATAATTTTAATTAGTAATTGGTTTTGAGGAATTGTACTTTTAACACTATTGATAATGGTAATGAGAAATTTAGTGCTCCCCTCAACAAAAAAAAAATCCGGCCATGGTACTGCAATAACATATATTTATTATGTATTATGGTTGATTTATTTTTATTAGAATACTTAAAAACCAAAACTTTACTACAAGATGAGTTCAAAAGTCAAGTTAGTAAAATCTTGGAAAATGATCTATTATGTTCAATATGCAGTGAAGTAATTGTTAAGGTATAAATTATATATATATATATACATGTATGGGTGTCCGTATTCTTAAAGTTAATGTTTTAAATTGTATTTTATAAGGTACATACGGCTAATTGTAATCACTCCTTCTGCGAATGTTGTATAAAACAATGGTTGAATAAAAGTAAAATTTGCCCTATTTGTCGTACTCGAATTAACACCACTATCAACAGCCTTGCTGTGGACAATTTCATTACAAATCTATGTAATCTAATTGGTGGTACTATTAAAGAACAACATGATAATCTCATAAGAGAGAGTAAGAATTATATTGAAGTTTATTACTTTAAAATGTTCTATAATATTATATGATTTATACCTTTTTTCTTTTGTATAGGAAATGAAAATAGCCAACCCAAGAAAAGAGGAAAAGGACGCCAGAAAAAAAATGCAGCCATGTCCACTACCCAAGCACCTGTGGTACAAGAATCAGATGCAAACTTGGGCAGAATACACTATGTTAACAGAACTCCTCGGGCATTTTTGACATATCCTGTCATCAGAAATGGCACCTTTGAAATAGTAGATCTTACCAATACGCCTAGATAATCTAAATATTTTAATATGTCAATGCTTATTAATAAAAAATCCATTCGTTTCAGTCGTATAGATTCTAGGCGTTCTTTAGATTAAATAAGAGTTTTGTATATTAATAATACAGTGGGCAGAATCATTTTAAACTCTTTGACTTGAACAATTTTTGGTAACTAAATATTTAATATGTGAATTAAAAATTATTTTTATAATACAATTATACTAAGCAGAAAAGTATACTATGCGTGTTCATTTAATAAACAAAATGAATTTGTATTAATTTATTTCAAAACTTTATTTTTACTGTACAATCAAGGCTTAATTATTAAACACCATGTATATTTTATTATTTAAATAGATTTTGTTATAAGTGCCTAATATTTATATTATATCCTTTATGTGACTACATAATATGTAAATAATAATAATGTAGATTCCTAGTTGCTAGCAATAAAAGAAAATGTAAAACAATATGTTGCAAGGTATTCTTTACTCTGTGGATGTACTATTTTCTTGACTAGTCATCAAAGTACAGTAGAACCTCGATTATCCAAACTGCAATTGCTGTATTCAAATGTCAAAAATAATAGCCGGTTTATTGATTTTAACATTATTTTAATTTTATAAATCCGCGGAAACGTGGTTTGTACAAAAACGAAACTTGAATGAACCAATTTCTGGACAACTCATTTGCGAAAAAGCCCTTGAGATGAATACAAAACTTGGTGGACCTGAAGATTTTAAGGCCAGCAGTGGCTAGCTTCATAAATTCAAATCCTGTTATGGATGGAATATGTGAGTTACAAATTCATTGAGAATTGTTATCAGCTAATTCAAGTGGTGCTGAAAATTTAGAAAAAACAAGTGTTTTCCACTTATTTGTGGAAAAAGGATATTCTAAAGATGCTGTTTTCAATGCCGATGAAAGTAGTTTAAACTTAAAAGCATTACCAAGAAAATCATTTACTTCTTGTCAAAAACGTGCAGCACATGATTATCAAGTATCTAAAGAAAGAGTAACAATTATGTCTTGTACTTATGCTACTGGGACCCATAAATTACCATTATTAATATAGGAAAATCAAGACGTCAGGATCATCATACAACCTGTAAAGTGCTACTTCTACTCGACAATGCATCTACTCACCTATCCGCTGAAGTATTAAATTTTCATGTCATGTTTTTTGCCATCAAACAATTTCCAATATCCTAACTTTCACGAATCCGAACTAGGTGCGGTCTCAATTAGTTCGGATAATTGAGGTTCTACTGTTTGTTCAATAATAGTTTTTTAAATATTATTTTGGTTTCTTACTAAAAGAAGTCAATAAAGTTTGTCATACAGTTCAATACATTCCAATTAATTTTTTATTAATAATTAATCTAATTAGTTATTTTATGTATTAGTATGTTCATTATAAATTATAATATGAATGATAGTTTGAACTTTTTTTAAATACTATTTAATTAATTGACTTTTTAGTGTAGATAAAAATAATGCATAACGATATCACATAAGAAATAAATTTTTATATTTTCCCAAGTTTAAATATATTAGTGTATGTGTAGATCAATAAAATTTAATTGTTTGGATACTAAAAACAAAAACATTAATTTGGTAACATACATAAATATTATTAGTACAAATTGCAAATCCATATTACAGTGTATTATTACAAGAGTTAAAATCAGCATTAGGTATTGTATTGTGAAGTATTTAAAGTATATTTTAGAATTGTAATCATAATTCAAAAGATCTGTAGAGTGAAATTGAAGTTTAGTTATTGACTTTTATTTAAGATTTGAGTATCCTTTTTGTTTTTATATATTTATTAGGCTTCAGAGTCATATTAATTTAGTTAATTTATTACATTAGAAAAATGGTTTATTGTTTACATTGATAAGTGTAGGTTTTTTTTTTATTATTATTTTTAACTACCAAACATCACATACTTTTCTCCTTAAAATATATTCATATTGTGTTAAAAATCATTGGATTATATACTGAATTTAAATTTGAAAACACACTGAAATTAAACATGCTGTATGCCCCTAAGCTTATTTTAATACAAAAAAAAATTATGCTCTCAAAACGGTTTATTTAAAACATAATTCTAATACATGTTTCTTTTTAATACTAGGGAAAGAAAAGAATCATTAGAGTCTGATATTGTTGCACTTAAAAAAAATTTTACTCAGTGAAAAGAGTGGTGTTATTGTGTTATTTACTGAAGGTCTACAAATATCTGAATGAAATAGGTTCATTGGCTGTTAACCTTAGAAAGAGGGATGAGAGGGATATATCCTCCATGACCTTTTTGTTATTATGTATTAGTTTTAACAGTATGCCATTTATTATCTATTTGATAAAAATAAAAAAAATTATATTAATTTAGATAATTTTTGTTTACAATAATTTGATAAAACTATTCACACATTTTGTACTGCATTCATCCCTGCCACAGATGAAGAATTGTAAGAATTGGTAAAAAAAAAATTATTTAAATAATTTAATAACAATAAAATAATTTAATAAAGTGATCATACAATCCTTAAATTATTACATGTTTTCAATGATCAACGTTTATATTGAAAAATCAGCCTCATCCCTCCCCATAACTAAATCAATTGACAGCTACTGATTAGGTTTGTCAAAATATACTCTCAACTCTCCTATAATTATTTTAGGAATTATCACTGTACTAATAATTTTAATTTTCCTAGAACTATTATATCATTAAAATTTTAAAAGTTACATTACAATTTTTTAGATTTTAATTCGTATTTTAATAAAATGAATTTAAAGTTTACTTTGCAGCAAATTAAAACAGTAGAAAAAAGTTAAAAATACATACAACATTAGAGCCTTAGTTATTTTTAATTTAATTGAAATTTGTGTAATATCAAACAAATTAAGTACCTATATCGATTACATGAGAAATTAGTTACAATATGAAAAAGTAGAATCTAAGCTTTCATGTAGAGTAATAAATTACTATGATTTTGTCAATGAATTATTCAAAGTTGATTTACCTCTATGAGAATATATTGTTATAATTACAAATCAAATATTTACATTATGACTTTGTGTAAGAATTATTCTTACTTATTTATTTATTTAACAAAATTGAAATTTTTTCAATGTCCTCTCACACTGATAAATTTCAATAATAACATAATAGGACTAGATTAAATAAATTAGTACTTATAATAATAAATACATTTTATATAAGATTAATAAATAATTATGATAAACTAACATAATTAAATATATTTGTAAATAAGTTAACATATTAGTAACGTTGTGGTTTCTGTTCATTTAAATCAGACATTAAACCATTCTTACCAGATATCCCTTGTTTTTGCATAATACTGCTCTTTTTTTTTAGTTCATACAACAATTGCTTGTTATGATCTTCGATGAAATCCAGTTTTTCACATATCCTAGCATTTTCTTGTTGTAACTTAACCATCTTATCCAATACCATTTTCATTTCAACTGAAGTATCATTTACATTCTTTTTCTGTAATTCTTTGGTCAAATCAGCCACAGTAGTTTTATATTTATGTTTAGAAACATGTAAATCATCCCGAGTACGTTCTAATGTGGTTTTCAGATCTGTAATCATTTGCATTTTCTGTGCTAAATGATTGGCTAATTCTTTTTTGTCGTAATCATATAGTTCTTTCTCTTTGGTCATGTTGTCTTTTTGAACTTCAAATGCGGTCTTAAGATTTATGTTTTTTTGTTTTATTATATTGCAATCGACATTTAATTTGTCTAAAGTAGTTTGTAAATTTTTACATTCGGACTGCAGTGACGCATTGCGTGAACTTAGACATTCAGTGAACACGAGCAATTCGTTTGTCTTGATTTCACAACTTTCCATATGAGTCTTTAGGTCAATATTTTCATTTTCTAAAGAGCTAACAGTATATGTATATTCAGCGAGTTTATTGTTAAGTTCTTCAATTACAATTTTTAATTTGTCTACCTCTTGCAAACATTGTTCTAAACACTGTTTTGAATCCAAGTATAATTGACTACTCAGCACTAGCTTTTCTAAATTACTTTCCTCATTGAAAGATTCATTTTCTTTGGTCAAGGATTCTAATTTATTTTGTAGCTCTTGAATTTCATGTAATAATTTTGTTTCCGTTTCATGTGAACATGTATGTTCTTGTTCATATTTCGTCTTCCAATGTTCCAAATCTTTCAAAACCCTTGACTTTTCATCTTTCAGCAAGTCAACTAGTGTTTTGTATTCCTTAATTTCTTTGTTTTTAGTTTCTATCACGCTTATACAACTTGCCACCTCCTTAGAATTGGCTTTTAACCGTACAATTTGTTTGTCTTTCTCTTTCAAAGCAACCACTAGTTTTTTTTTTTCTGTATTCAAATCTAGTATTTCCTTTTCCTTGAGCACATACCGCATGAACGCTGATTCCTTCTCGTGCTTAGCAGCATCGTACATCTTGTTTGACGCCTGCAGCTGTGATTGCAAACTGCCGACATCCATTAAGTACTTGTGCTCGTTGACAGCCAACTGCCGTTGATAATAGTCAAGTTCATCTTTTTGCTGTCTGGCGACATCTTTTAGTATTTTCAATTGCTCTTCGGGTTTGCCATCGTTATTTTCATCATCACTGCCACTGACCAGACAACGTTCCACATTGCTGTTAACATCATCGCGATACTTGGTCTCAGCCGGCAGTGAATCATTTGACGTCTCAACGTCCACTGGAATTTCCATGTTCCGTGATCACATCGACAAACTACAGTGGTAGTAGTGACCATTCGCGGCGCGATGTCATCGTTAGATTTCTCAAAAATCGTCTCATAGGCGAAAACGTACTGAACGCTTACACTACGACGGCTTTGTACACGCACGCAAACAGCACTACATTACTATAGTTGAATGGCGCGAATGCCGTCAACGTTGAACGTTCGGAAAACGAAATAAAAAAAGTGAATAATATTTCCGTTCGGTCTCTTATCGTCAGTGGGCGCGCGCGCGGAATGACGAACCAATAACATCCCAACGCCACAGACACGGTATATATTCTGTGACGTTCTCAGTCGACTCCGCGTTATCACGGTTGTAGTTAGATAATCTGTGATAGTGTTATCTATGTTTGTATTTTCGACTATAACAATTAATAAATTCAATAAAATTCTTGGTGAATCTCCGTTTTTTGGTTTTTAAACAGCGTTGAGCGCAAAACGACACGATTGAGTGTTTATCGTTGTTTTCATATCGAACATGTTCAGGAACGTGATGAGCCGTAATAATTTGACTTTGTTGGTGTACGAATCACTTGCCCGGCAGGTTAATCATCCACGTTCACACACAGTTATTACGACCAAGAACGGTCGGCAGTATGTTTCGCAAAAAGTAAGTTGTATGTCTCGCAAATACAAGTATGGTAGTATAATATTACATGATAAGGTAACTAGTTTAGTTTCTGTCTTGGCAATCAAATGAATCTTGAAAGGATTTGACGCTGTTTTGTCTAATGTCTACATATATTAATTATGAACATTTTAACTGTACGTTCAGGTTCCGGTGTTGCTAGGATTGGCTATTCCTTTTTTCGGTTACAACTTCTTTGGCTCGACCAAAGATGATAAAGACGAGCCAGTTAATGATGATATCACAAACCTTTTGAAACAAAAACTAATTGAAGCCGATCACCTATTTTTACTGAACAAGTACGATGATGTTGTATGTTTACTTGAAGAATACAAGGTAAATGTTATAATTTAATGCTTAGTGGATTTTAGGCAATTTTTATATTTTGTTAAAAAAAAAATTATAATATTTTTGTTAAGGATGTCTTTTTATCATAATTAAGAAGTAATGTTAAAAAATATGACTGTATGCATATAATTTTATATGTATTTTTTATGATAAAATCTCAAATGCATTTTTATAGTTTTATTTTTCACTCAAAAGTAAAGTTATTTAATAAATGAGTTTTTATAAAAAAGGAAAATGTGTATTTGAAAATGCAAAATTTAGGCCTCTTGAATTTAAACAACTAAATTGTTTTTGTATATTTGTATCATCAATATAGACTTATCAATTTTATTTATTGATAAACAACTTAAAATATATAAATTATTTTATAGAGTAGAATTAGCTTATAAATTATAATTTGAGAATTTCCAGTTATTTACAATTACTCATTTATTTTATTTATTTTTGGTTACATGTTGAATCAAATTTAAATTTAAAAAAATATATATTCCTATAGCATGAGTTATGCTGAATATGATTATATTGATGGTGCATGTCATTTTGATTTTATTAACTGATTGATTTCATAAAATAATTTTTTTTTAACGATTCTTTATTATTATATATGCTTAAATTATAATATAAATAAAACACATCACACATTTTATTGAAAAAAAAAAATTTAAAATAAAGAAACAAACTATCAATTTTGGATTGTACTTGAATGTCTTGTAATTTATTTTTCATATTAGCCTAAAATTAAAATATTTATATGTAATTTATAAATTTTTTTTAAGGGTTAAATTAAATAATAATACTTGTAATTTTTGAAACAAACTACACTATACTAAAGAACGCAATGATGTTACATTGATTAATTCAATTATTAATTTAATGAGTTTGAATGCCCTTAAAATTGATAAAAAAGATTCATTTATCCAGTACACAGTGATTTTAATAAAAGGTAAATTTAACATTAGAGACATTAGATTTGGTTTGGGGTTTCTTTTTATTCCAGTCAGTAGTTATTTTCTATAAACTAGTGACTTACATTAAGCGAAACTCATTATTTCAAGATTGAGGTGATTGTTTAATTATTGTTCTTCTAAAATGTATTTTAGGATACAAATGATGTACAAGTACTTTGGCGTTTGAGTAAAGCAAAGTATAATATGAGTTTGGATGAAAATATTAGTAAAGAGAAAAAACAAAAATTAATATTATCAGCTCATGAATACATAATTAAAGCATTGAGCATTGATTCAAATATATCCGAAGTTCATAAATGGGCTGCAGTTTTAATTGATGCATATAGTAATATCAATTTAGGAATCAAGGAGCAAATACAAAAACTGGAAACTGTAAAATTTCATTTACAAGTATGTTCAGTATGACATGACTACAATAATTAACTTGATATATTTTAATTTTTTTAGAAAGCTTTGGAACTGAATCCTAAAGATCCATTCATACAGTATATGATTGGTTATTGGTAAACTATTTTAATTATATAATTGTTTTTGTTACCTTTATAATTTTTTTATATTATTTAATTCTTATACATTTAATAAAATTGATAATATTGAAATAGATATATTAATTTCTTTTGATTAAAGTACCATGTTACATAAGTATATTACTACTCTATGACTTTTGCCAGTAATTTTAGAATAAATATTGACCTTATGACATATTTTTTACCCACAATACAAACTAAACATGTTTTTGAAATTTTATGAATATAATTTGTAGGTGTTATAATCTTGCTGATATATCTTGGTTTCGAAGAGAAATTGGATCAATTATATTTGGCACTAACATTCCTACATCTACTTTTGAAGAAGCATTAGAATATTTTAGAGAAGCTGAATCAATACAACCAAAATTTTACTGGTTTGACATGATGTGTTATGATATGATAATATAACATTTTTTAAATTTATTAAATTTATGTTACAGCAAAAATCTTCTTATGTTAGGCAAGACATTTTTGAAAATGGATAATAAATTTAGTGCTGAGTATTATCTGAAACTTGTTACACAATATCCAGCTAAAACTGTGGAGGATCACCAGGTAATTTTATTTCTATTCAACTTAAAAATGATTTGAAATTTACTTTTTATTATATTAGTGTGGTGCCCAATTTTTTGATTAGAAATTTAGTGTTCAATTAAAAAAAATTCATGTTTATACCATTTATAAATAATTCACTTTTAGAATTTTTTTTATATTATCACTAATTTCATTAATGATTTACTTGCTTTATATTAAAATACTTATGTATTATAGTAAGGAAGACATACTCGTCATTTTACTGAAATTATATAAGATTCAATTATTTTTGTTTTTTGGATGTTGGAATTACATAGTTTCTTAATGTATTATACATCTTAAAATTAGACATAATTTTCATGATTAAGGTTTCAATTACATGTAATAAACATATACAGACAGTCCTTGAAATATTAGTTTTAAGTTTTTAAAGTTTTATCAATTAAAATTGTATATAATTTATAATGATGTGAAAATAATATATTTCAGGCCAAAATTGAAGCTGAAAAAATTCTTAAATCTTCATTGGGATAAATCAATTCACTTTATATTTCTACTATAATCTTATTGCGTTTTTATATATTACTTCATAGCTTTAAACATGATACACTAATAAGTAATATCCATTTGAGTATTTGACAACATTCATAGTAAGTAATATAAACAATAATGTTCTTTACTGTTTTTTCAGCGAAATTATAATTTTTACTTTTTGTAAATGATGAAAACTTCATTAACAGATAGTAAAAAGACATTTTAATACAGTAAACTCCTATTTTTAAATTTAAATTGATATTAAATTCTCATTCTATAGTAGTTTCAACTAAATAAAATGGGGATATAGTTTAATTTTTTCAGTTATGGTAATTTTCAAATTTTACTTTTATTTTATTGAACATTTATATGTACTATACATTTATTCCATATTAATTAAATTTTCGGTTAGTGTATAGTATGTATATATCACAGTTTGATTACAAGGCAATAATATCTAATTTGACAAATATGGTAACAATTGTATGTTTTACTTCTTATCATTTAATATTTAATATCATTTAACAACAAAATATTATTAAGATATCTAAGAATAATATTAATTTATGAAATATCAATGTATATTCTTATGCTAAGAATTTATTATTTCTTTGAAATGACTACCTTATTATTGTATAAATTGTAGTTTAATGTGAGGTGTAACATTTGTATTTATAATTAACTAATTTCAGTTATAAGTCATAAGTTATAAGTTTTTGCAACTATTAAGTATATTATACAAAATATTTTGATTGTATAAATTGATTATAAACTCACCTAGTATTTATATTGTTTACTTGACTATTCATCACTATAGATTTAAGTTTAGGTTTGATTAGGTACAAAGGCATTTTGGACCAATTTTTGTTGATAAAATTAGTTGACCCACATAAACTATAATTATGCATAATGTAAATATAGACCCAATGCATGCCAAAAGTTAAGAATTTGAAATGCACTAATCATTTGAATTATTAATACGGTATTGACGCAATATACAAATATCAAAAATATTCTTTGTATTACTTAGAAAAATCATTTTGAATATAGGTAATAATAATAATATATATATAGATTTTTTAAACTTTAGGTATGTCAAAAATATTGTTCTTAGCCAGCATTAATTATAAATAATATAATTTTGTTTTTGCTTCAAAATGTTTAGTTTGATAAAAACAAATACTTTTGATTCTTTGGGTATTTATATCTTAACATGTATTTTTTTTTTTGACCAGTATATTACATAAATAATATATGATTATTTATTCATATAATTTATTTTGATTATATGAATAAATACCTGTGTGTGTTCACTAAAACATAAAACCATTATATTTCATATTTATGGTATAAAAAAAACCCTAGGGGAAATGTCCATTTAAATTCAGTAAAAATTATGGTCCAAATGTGTGCCTCACTCATATTGATCTTAATGTAATATTCTTATAAACAATATACCTATTATTGGTATACCTTTATAATTTTATTCGTTTAAAAATTATGTTACTGAACCTATGTAATGTAAATGTTTTGTCATTTATTTATTTTTCATTTGCCTACGTATAATTAATTAGACATTTAGTTTATTATATTATGTAATACTCGTTTGTTCCTCAAAAGAGCTGTGTTTTATATTAGGCGCCTTTTAATTTTTTAATGTATTCTATTGATTGTGTTAATATTTTTAAGTGCGATATCATATATAATATTAAGTTCGTGTTTATAATTACATTCATTTAAAGGTAAGCCATTAAGTCTATAAAAAATTGAGTTAAAAATATGCAATTTTGTTTGAAAAAGGATGATTGGAATCATAAGGAATATTAGAATCAATTTTGTGTAGGTTTTCTGTAAATATTAAATTCAAATTTATAATTAACTAAACTAACCGTAAGATCTAGGAAATTAATCTTATTGTTTAATTGTGTTTATAGGGTAAATTGAGTATGTTCATTAATTTTATTTAAACTATTAAGCATTATTTCTGCTTGTCTATTTGTAACTCTGAATAAAATAAATATATCGTTTAAATATCTGAAATAAGCTTTAATAAATGGACTATATAATTTGTTGAAAATTATATTATTTGTTTCATAATCATTCAAGTATAATTCCGATAAAAGTGCACTTAAAGGACAACCTATTACTAGTCCTTCTTTTTGTGTATATAATATATTATTGTATCAGAAATAGTTTTGGTTAATAATAACATTGATTGATTGTATAATTTCACGAATTTAATTTGGATTAAAATCACTATTAAGAATAAGCTTATTTTTGAGTATATTTAATGCATTGAATTTAGGAATTTAGGAACTTTTGAGTATATCTATTTAGGAATAGATGTATATAAATTTTTTACATCAAGGGAAATCATTCTACAGCCAGGTATAATATTAATATTATTTATTTTTTCAATAAAATCATAAGAATTTCGTATTGATGTTTCATTAGTAAATTTTAATTTTTGTTTTATTAGTGGATATAAAAATTTAGCTAAGTTATATAAAGGAGCAGTTCCAAAATTAATTAATGGTCTCATTTGATGATTGTCTTTATGTAATTTTATAAAATGGTATAATAATGTTTCTATTATTTAATAAAAACCTTTACTGGTTTTTAGCTATAATTGCGGTTGCTTTATTAATTAAATTATTAATTTGTTTTAAATAAATTGTAAAATGGTCAGATGCTAAAATATTGATATTATTTTTATTTATAAAATCTAAAGTTTTGTTTCGAATATTATTAGTATGTGCAATAACAATAGAATTTGATTTGTCTACAAAAATGATTTTAGATTTATTTTGTTTCAGTTTATTTTCTATTTTTTTAATAATATTACTTTGTTTCACAATTATTTTATTTTGTTTCATTATATTATGTAATTTATTTTTATAATTTTGATTGCAGTTTTCTATCAAGTTAAATCTAGTTTGATTCTCATTACGCTATTGGAAATAGTTTAAAACAAATTCACACTATATTAATTGTTGTTTTAATGAATTGTAATTTATAATTTGAAATTTATTATACTTATTTCCTTTATGTAATAAATTTGTTTCGGCTTTGTTGAAAAATATTAATGTTAAATTTATAATACGTGGTTGAAAAGTATGATAATGCTGTATATTATATGAATTATGTGTTTTCCTAACCAAAACATTAGTTTTTTCATTAACCCTGTTCCATTTTTCATGTTTTTAAAATTTAATCTTTGTAATATATGGTAAAGAAAAAAATTGGATATAATAGTGATTTATTAAGTATTGATTTTATAATTTTTTGATTTCATTATATACTGATTGTTTCTTACAATATAGAAATTTAATTTCAAAATTTAATCACAGTTTCTCTGCTGCTTGCTTCGTTTTCTTTGCTGCTATTGAATTGTTCTTGATGTGGATGTTGATGTAGTTCGGAACAATCATCATTTTTTTGCATGTCTTGTTAAAGTAAATATTCATATTTGTATTTATGAATTCTAAAGATAAATATTCGTACCTATTAAACAAAAGAACATCGGATTGGCTAGCCATAATAAATAATATAGTATAACTAAAATAAAAGAAAAACAAATAAAGAGTAAAAAGGATATGCAAAAAAAAAAAAAATAAAGAAATAAAAGAAGAACAGAAATAAATTAAAAGTTTTAAGTTAATACTCGTAAATAAATAAATAAATAACATAAATATAAATATAATAAATAATATAATTTTTATTTTATTTCTATTCGTTAATTCTTTTATTTCTTTTTTTCTTTTGCATATCCTTTTTATTCTTTACTTGTTTTTCTTATATTTTAACTACTATATTATTTATAATAGGTAATTTCCCAGAAGATTCAATAGGGATTTTACTAAGTGTTAAACCTACTACTGATTGTGTACTCATATCACTGTTGTTACTGGCTATATCTTTCAGATTATTAAGGGTTTTTTTTCAACGTCTGATGAACTCGGAACGTGATTAAAGTCAGTGTTTTTTAATATTTTCCTTTCGCTTAGGTGAATTCGTTCGCGACATTTATTTTTATAATATTGATTACATTTCCATATGGATTCTGCATCATTTTCTTTTTCTTTTAAAAAAAATATAGCTATTATAGCATAACATACGTCTCCCTTCTCAGTTTTTAGCATTTCAAAAGCCATAATAAAATAATGTTTTTTAAAAAACAAACAATAATAAATGAGCGCACTTGATTAATACAAGACTGAGGCTAGTGGGAAGGTACGTACATACAAGGTATGTACTTTTTTTTTATTATATCTCATTATTCTTGATAAGCAATGGCAACACAGAGTTCTAAAATGAAATAATATGATAACACGTGATAAATTGACACGCGATTAATTTACGTTGCGATAAAATGACTACGGTGAATTGGTGAATTTACCCGCTATGAATTGACGTGACACTGTGAGAGCGATGAAGAAAAAATTGGTAGGATCAGATGAAGTGCTGGTTAGAAGTGACGGCCTATATATTTTTAAACCAATACTTATTTCAAAATTTTTTATTCAGTTATTTGTTTATTGTATCACTCAACACGAAGCAAAATAATTTTACAGTTACACGTACTCGTCGTTAGCAAAGAGTTATTGTTGTATAGTTATTATTATTATTTTGTTACCGATTTCGTAATGTCAGTGTGAATTCGTTAATATTTTATTATTATGAATTAGAAATGCATATATAGAGTTCATTACAATTTATTTTGTAAAAAATATATGAAGTATTAAAGCATCGAATAAATTTGAATAGCAGTGATAAATTTAAAAAAAGACTTAGGTGGAAACCGTATAAACTGTTCAATTAATAAATTGATTACCAATTTTTTCATAGAAACGGTGAGTTGAAAAAAGAAAAAGCGAGTTGTGATTACTGTAAATGTCAGTTTTAGTATTTAATAATTAAATTTTTTTTTAAAAAATTCATACATTTTCTTAATATTTTTTAATTTTACCAAAGTTTGATTTTCTGAATACCTACTTTCGAAGTTTGTATATGTTGTTAAAATATTATATGATAAGTATTAAAATCAATTTTCTGGTCTTTTGTCATAAATTGTGTTAACTTTTTACGATACACAAAAAAAAAACTATTTCAATTTTAATTATTATATATTTAGCACAAAATTAATCAAAATTTTCCTGAGAATATTATATATTTATTTAGTACATTACCTTCTGTATATTTTCAAATATTACTAATTTTTTTTGGAATAATATGGGTAAACAATTAATTTATTTTGGTATAAATTGTATAACGTAATCATTGAAAAGTTATACCAACATTTTTCATTGTGTTAGTGACGTTTCATAATGACATGAAATTAAATTGGTATGAAAACAGTCTGCAAGATAGAAACTGGCATTTATAAAAAAAAAAAAAAAATGCAAATTCTCGCCAACTGGGAACGACCACGTACATATTTTAAAATTTAAGATCTATTAGTTTAATTGAATTTTAATTTCTTGTTTTGTAATGTTTAACATTATAGTTACAAGTTATAAATCTCTACAAAAATATTATCGTTTTTAAAAGGTATGAATATAATTTATATTATATTTTAAATTTGCCTATATTTATATATATATATGATATTTAAAAATGAGGTCGGTAGAATATCATTAATTTTTAATACCCTGAAATATAATTAATGGCTGTAATTGTTTTTATTTTGTGATATTTTTTTCCAAATTTTATTTTGTTGTTTAAATTTAGGATATTTTATTTAACTTTTTTTAGGAATAAAGCAATATATAAAATCCATTTAAGTATATGTATGGTATTTAGTAAATAATAGATAATAAATTTTAATATGTCCAAAATATAATTTGTCTTTGACGTGCCTGTAAGATCCAAAATAACATATATTTAACAATCACAGATTGAATTTAATACATGTTTCATTATTTTGTTCAGGAATACAATCGTTTAACAAAGTTGTTAAAAATAATCACGAATTCTTTTTATTCCAAAATGATTCATTCATTTGTATTAATATTTACAATATTGTCAATTTCCGGAGAATATAAGGGTAAGTAAATTATATGAATTAAATTCTGAACATGTTAATTTCAATCCTTTACGAAAAGTACAATAACATTTGTTATATCGTTCGTTCATTCTTAATAATTAATCAAATCGTGTTGAAAAAACTTAACAGTTATTTAAATGGAAACAAATCTCTTTCTGTTCATTGTATTTTATTAATATAAGTAATAATAACTGTTATTTGTAAAGCAAATATTTTATATCGTTACTTATTTACATTGGACTTGGAATTGGGTCATTGTTTCATATTTGTGTATAAATGTAATATAATTAATTTTATAACTTAGTTTTTTTAGAAAGTAAATTAGTATTGAATTTATATGACATAATTTAATATAGTATTTAAACTCATAGTTTTTATTAATATTTACATATGATACACTTTTAGTTTTATGTGAAAATGATATTACAGGTGAGATATGTTAATTTATATATGTTTTTGGGCTGGATACAACTTTTTCTTCATAACCCATTTCGTGTAGCCAACTTTACATTAAGCTACACTCACACCCACACTAACATCGCTGCAGCAGCTATACCGAGGCCCGTCGTTGGATACAAGCAAGTCATGCGTCGCTTTAGGGCGACAAAATAATCAAAGCGGCAAAATTTAAATTAAAAAAAAATTATCGAGGAATAAATCATATTTAAGGAGCTTTGCATTAGTAATTTACATAGGGTCTCGTATTTTATAATGCCGACACTATCCATGTACTTCTTTTAGTGCCTGAAAAGCGGTATTAAAATTTTTGCTTTAGGGCGAAAAATATCTAGCGACGGGTCTGACTATACCATACCATACTATATCATAACTTATTACACCTCGTTGGTGATCTGAATATCGACTTGAACTCAACCCACTAATATGAACTCATATTATTTAAAATAATACAAACAATTTTGTCTGGAACTCAAAAACAATCCAGCCATTTCGACAATAAGAAACCGTACGACCTTCAACGCTGTGTTCAGTCACAACATTGACCACCTAATCACGAAACATTACATTTTGTATTTTTTCCATCATCGATAAATAAATCGCAAGGGCAGTCGTTAAGTAACGGGTGATCCAATTAAAACGCAACCCGAAGTTTAGGCTCTGAGCAATGCAAAAATAAAACGCCGCCGTCGGCAAAAAAGCGTGGACTCGGTAGGGCAAAGGACGAGGATGATAACACACACAACAGTTCCCCGCGTAGAAGCGAAGAACGAGTTTCCTGTGCTGTGCTGTGTCGTAACTGTCACCATGGTTTTTAATCGCGAACAGCGAGTTTTCATTCTTAAAGCTTACATGAGATCTCAATCGTATCGAACTGTGCAAAATGAATTTGTGGCCACGTTTCCCGAGGATCCGCCACCGTCAAAAAGTGCGATATCGCGGTTGAACAAGAAATTCGAAGAAACCGGTAGTGTTCTTGACGCGAAACACGCGCGCGTGGCTACAGGGCTACGCGTCGCTCAGGGCGCTCACTTCGAATACCTACTGTGAAGTCGAACCATTT